>CAFUXE010001450.1:62778-78226 GCA_903364295.1 Serranus cabrilla | reverse complement strand
ACACACAGAAAAGTGTTGTAAACTCCCAACTGAAGGAGGAAGAAACTGTGTTGCGTTTGAGGTCCCGAACATGAAACAAAGCTGAGATTCATCACGGTGAAACTCCCGTCGTGTCCTTTAGAAGCTGCTCTGTTCATGTGGCGTTTGTCCTGAAGGTGGCGCTACAGGAAAGGTCATTAATGTCATTATCTTAAAGAGTTTCATTTAAGTAAATGTCTGTCTTCGGGATTGAGCAGGAACTGGGTTTGTGTGGCAAAACTAACAGGAAAAAAAATAGCAATGTTGTTGTTTTGGGGTCTCTGCTTGAGTTGCAAGTAAACTGTTATTATGGCAGAACAAAGAAATAAAAGACTGAAGACGAAAACAAATTCTAGAGAAAAAAAAACCACTCATGTAATTCCTACTTTTCACCAAAGGTGGCGCCAAAGATAACAGAAAGAAGATCGTCAAGACTGTCTAGAAGGTTCATCCTCAGGAGAGGGATCAGGGTATTTAATGGAATTTGACGCCTACATTTTTACTCGGAAAATTAGGGAAAAAATCATCCCAAATGCGGACATTTGCAGCTAAAATTCACCACAAAACTGCAGGTAGAAATGTTAAACTTTTACTAAAATTCCTGAAGAATCATCAAATTTTGCTCCGTTGCAATGCAACACAAAATATAAAAAAGTCCACTTTTCTGCCAATCAGCTGCAAATTCAAGGGTCATGGATGGAAATTTCCCTGTTGTGGGAATAATAAAGGAATATTTTATCTTCATTGACATGAAAACAGAATGAGAACAGAGCTGGAGCGAGGAAAAGGAAATTCATACGTGCGAGGGAAGAGCAGGGAAGTGCTTTTTGCAATTAAGCGTATTGATGGCACTTAGGAAGACGGAGACGTGGAAGGTCTGCAGGTTGGGAAAGATTTAGACTGTTTTAAATATAGAAGAGGCACTTTTGTCCATTTTGTGGATTTGGCGATCACAGAAAAAATGTCTTCACTTCCCTTTGCTCCGCTTTGAGTGAATTCAAGAGTTTTCCAGGTTTTTTAGATCCTAGTTAAGGAGATTATCACCAGTTTGATCCCAATATGATGATGTAAGTTGTTGAGTTGAGCTTCATGAAGCTTCCGGACTAATTGGAGATCAATGAAATGGATAACGAGCGCGCTCAGTCTGTGTTTCTGTGTTTTTTGTAAACCTGTATTTCCGTCTCTCTCTCCTCAGTGGTACCTGGGATAAATACTCCAGAGGCCCCGCCCCCCTCCACCCACCTGTACGACAGATCGCTGCAGCCTCCTCCTCGACCTTTGACCTTTGATGCCAGCTGCGACAGAGAGTCCTTTCTTGCCCCGCCCCTCCTACCCTCTCTGCGCCTGACTCCGCCCCCACCAGCGCCATACACAGACTCAGCAGCATCAGCATGGCTACAGCGGATCAAACGCACCCCGACCCCGGTGTTAGACACCCGCTCTGTAAACTGTACGTCATAGACTTCCCTGTAGGCATATGGTTCATATGTCAGTGTCCATATATAGTGCCAGACCCTGCCCCCCCCCATCCCCAAACCAGACCAGGGTGAGATATTCTTGGGGGGGATTGAGCCTTCAATTTTTGTGAACGCCGTGAGGCTAAATCACAGAGCTTCCCCTCTGGAGAAACGACATCCCCACGCTCCCATCATCCTCTGCAGTGTGTGCATCCAGTGGACTTACCGGTACCACGCCCTCCGCCCACCATCCGCCCGCCCGCCCGTCCTGATGGATCCCAGCGGCTTGGCGTTGGTTCGGTTGGTGGGGCAGGACGGGTGTGCCACGGTTAGGGGAGAGGGGAGGTGTTACCTGGCTCAGATACCACCAGCTAATACCTCCGCCCCCCTTCCCACACCTGAGCCCTCACATACCTCCTGGGATGGACTCCACCCGCACTTGACTCCGCCCCCTGGTTGGTGGCTCGTCAGGTAGGGAGGAAGTCGGCGAGGCTCTTTCCAAGGACATGGACCAGTGCTTTAATGGAAAGAGCCGACGTGACGTGACGTGATGTGACGTGGAGGTGGTAATAACATGAACTACACATGGAGGGGTGGGGGGTTTGAAGGTGGGGTTTTAGAGAAGCAGGGGTTTGTTGATGTGAAGTGTTGCGACCAGACGCTGGTGGATCCAAGCTCGTTTATCTGGGAGGCTTTGGCTTCATGGCTCATTGATTTTTCTCTCTTAGCCGTCATTTCAGCTGGTCCCCTCCTCTTCCTCCTCTATCCATCCACCAGTCTGGGTGAAGCTACAGCATGCTAAGGGTGGGCAGAAAGCTCTGGTGTCCGATACGCAGCAGGCAGACAGGAGAGAGACGAGTGACTAAAACTTTACCAGTGGAATATTGATCTTGAGGAAAGTGCAATTTTGTTGGCTAGCTGTTGGATAGTTAAATATCTTTGTAAGATAGCTCGTTGAACAGTTGTTGAAAAGTATATATAAACTATATTTTTCTTCCTAGTCCGCTCACACCTCTGGGACTCTAAAATATTGGGGTACAAAAGACAACAACACAGCATTGAACTAGAAACCATAGCCTTGTGAGAAATAAGGGGAGCTGTATTCACATTTATTGTTTATTATTTGTTGTTTGTTCATCTTGTAAAGCTGTTAGCATGGTAGAACAAGAATCCCTTTAAAGAAATATCATTTTAAACAATCAATTTTTAAAGCATTTCTTGCAGCTTGAGTCTGCTTTTGTTTAAAAGAAAAAAAACGCTAAGTTATTTTAATGAGCACATCGTTTTAATTTTTAAGAAAGAAGCTATTTGAATTTCTCATGAGGCGAAATCAGGAGAAAACAGTGAAATTCAAGCTAATCATGTTTTCTCCGGTTTCTGCGAGATAATCTTTAACGGGTGCTGCCCGGCGACGGGCTGCCCGACGATTGGCTGGGTCTCCTAGAGGTCCCGTCCAATCAAAAGCACTTATTCCTGCAGTTGGCCAATGGGCCGCGAGTGTGTAATCAGGGGGTGTGGTTTAGCGATACAGAGGCAGAGCAGAGGGTAACTCTCTGGAAGCTTTCGTCCACAAATAGACAGCCGAGCGCTTCACATGCAACTTACCATTTTATTGAACTTCAGTTCTGTTTTTCCTTTCCTATACTATATATATAAATATATATACACACACGCGCACACACACTCACACACACACACACTCTTACGACCATCCAGCGTCGAACAAAAGTGAATTTAAGTGAAAAATTTACAAAAAAAGAACAAAAAAAATCTGCATGTTCTAGTGTTAGTGACAAATTTTTCCATAGATGATGTAGTTAGTGAGATAAAGACACTATATTGTAAACCCAACATCAGGCACTTGCCAGCAGCCGTCTATTAGTTTGGCCCCGTCGAGGCCTTTTCTATCGCTCTCCTTCACAAACAACCAGCTCTCTTCGCTTCTCAGCATTCTCTCCATTCTTTTGATTTCTGCTTCCTTCCCTTCCTCCTTCCTTCCTTTTTCCTTCGGCAACAGATCGATTCTGCTTTTCAGTTCCAAGGCGTTCTCTCTTTCATCCGTACGTTATCAAATTGCACGAAAACAATTGTTCCTCATCAATGTGCCTTGAGCTACGATCCAGTCCTGAGAGGTTGCACAAGATCCAATGTGGAGAGTCTTGTTTTATTGTTTCTTTTTCCTGCTTTTAATTTCTTAATTCACCCTCCACACCTGAGGTTTTGTAGGTGACTGGAGCGATTTAACGTCAAAGCGTTAAAGCTGAAGAGGAACACTGTGATTACCACAATTACTGGCTGGTAATCTCTCAGTTTTAAGAGGTCTCAGGCCTTTGCTGCACTGCTTTCTGCCCCCCCAACCTGCTCCCTATGGCAGCGCTGAGCGGAGACCTCACAGGTGAAACCTACACCAGCTAAAATCAGGTCAATCATCTCCAGGTACCTGCTAACAGACGGAAACACGGTGAAATTTTGTGAAATGAGCACCAAGTCAAAGCTTATGTAATGATGCAATGTTATCAGGACTAATGTAAAGATGATAATCGTCTCAATAACCTGAGGTGAACGTGACTTTTTCAGCTGTTAGCTAACAGTCAGGTGTAGCGCCTAAATGGTTTCCTTCAGGTTAGCAAATAGTTACCTGTACAACATTCGCTAAAGTTCTTATAGCAGATAAAATTTGTTTTCTTTTCCCGAATGTTGTCACAAAGTAGACGTGAAAAACACGAATTCCATGCCACGTATATGCAATATTCAAGTGTAATAGTTTATAATAAGAAAAAGTATGTTTCACAACTAAAAAAAGTTGGTTCCAGTTTGCTAACTGTTAGTTTAGCATCTAAAATGGATTCAGTCAAGTTAGCTTACAGTCTAGTTAGCTATCAGTTCAGCTTAACAGCTATAGCTGATTTAATCAAATTAGCCAAAGGTGATTTATTTGAGTTAGCTAGCGGTTTAGCAAAAAAAACTCTTTGGATCAAGCTAGCTAACTGTTTAGTTAGTTAACAGTTCAGCTTAGCAGCTAAAACTGATTTATTCAAGTTAGCTAACAGTTTTGTGACAAAATCATTGAGGCAGGTAAGCTAACAGTTAAACAGTCCCTTTGAAATAGCAGTCAAGTGGTTAAAAAACATTAGGTCAAGTTAGCTAACAGTTAAATTTAGCAATTTAACAATTTGGTTCAGGTTAGCAAACAGTTATGTTCAGTTTACAGCTCCAACAGCTTGGTTAAGCTTTGCTAATTGTTTATTTTAGCAGCTAAGGTTGTTTGGTTCAACTTAGCTAACAGTTCAGTTTAGCAGTTACAATAGTTTTTGTTTGCAAACTGTTCTTTTAAATTATAAATATATAGTGATGAAACAGAAACTGGGACATGATATGCTAGCAGTTGATGACACTGTACTCATTTCACTAAATTTCATTATTTCAGTATCTTGACAGACCCGACGGAGCTTTAAACGGCTCTTTGGGCAGGTAGATGGGCTCAGTTACTCGTGTTCACCCCGACCCTTCCCCTTCATCCGTCCTCTGTTGGACTGGGTGATATTTTTGTTCTGTTGCTACAATCTCTGAACAGCAAAAACTTTAATTTTCAAGTCTTCCTTTCTTAATTTTTGGTTGATTCTACTCTTTTGTTCCCAGAAATGAAAAATGAGGACATAAAATATGCAATACCTGCTTGCACTCACTTAGACTTATTTTGTCTTACATTGTTTATTTAGTTTGTTCTTTCTTTTTCTTTACTTTCAACCAAAGTTAGCGTGCACGTGACTGGCATCGTGCTCCGTGGTCGGTCCCTAAAAATGGTGAAGCCAGCCCCGCAGCGTCGCTCCAGCCAAGCTGAGCCACCCTCGCTCGGGGAATACTACTTCCTTCCTTCCTTCCTTCCTTCCTTCCCTTCTTCCTTCCTGTTTTGATAATCTACCAGACGGCCGCAATATTACATTTGGGTCTCTCTTTCCTAAAGGTTTTTTATTTCTTTGGTCACAAGCAAGCCTTAAACAAGTCCAACTTCTTCTCCATCGCGCAGAAAACAGTTTATCGGAAACATTTTTGATGACGTCCAACATTTTAACCACGCCCCACCCTGCTCGGCAGAGGTTTTAGTAAATAAATTGTTTACCTGTTCTGTGTTTAGTCCGTCTATCAAATTTAACGGACAGCGACGTGACGCCGTCAGCTGTGATGGTTTAGTAGTTCCACTTGTGTGGGTTGTGTGTTTCCTTTTAGTGTGACATGTTTGTTTTGTCTCTGTTCTTGCCTACCCTTTAGCCATGAGTTGGGCATTACTTCCTTAATTATCTGCACTAAATATGAAATAAATGACGATAGTGAAAAAGTATTACATAAAAAAATACAGCTTCCAGGGCTTAAAAAGAGCGAAGGGAATAAAAAAAAATTGCACGGACATTTTTTAAGTGTCACAAAAACCTTGTGAAACAGCCTAGCATCTAATCAGCGACTTTTGGCTGTGTTGTGTGTAAGATAACGACAAAATTGCACCCTTTTTAAAGAAAGAAAAAATGAAAAAGAATATAAAAGCAATAGTTTGGGCAGTGTGTTTTTTTGTTCTTGTGTTGTGTGTGTAATTTAGTTCTGGTACAGCAGCGAAGAGACGCGGAGAAGAGTTAGCTCTTAACGGACGGGAGGGCAGAGAAGCAGGGCCGCTCGGCCTGACTGGGAGACGTGTTTGTATGTTGTATAGTTTTATTAATTACACTGATTTTAAAGCTGCCCTATTTTATAATGCAGGACTTTTGTAACATTGATAAAATGAGGAAAAACTAGTGTTGTGAATTTTCTGATTGTTTGTATCGAGGCCACATTACTAGAACTGGTTTGGTTTGTTTTCTGGGAACTGGATTTAAGTTGAAAACTTTCCTGTTTCCTTATTTTCTTTATTTTTTCTTTATTTGCTTTCCTTTTTGTATGTATTTAAGAACATTTCCTCTGTTGATGGTATAGCATATTCCTGTACTTAAAAAGTATAGGGCGCTGTGGTGATAAGACCATTGTAAATGGATGTTACAGTATGCTGTATGTTTTGAAGGTTATTTGTTGCATCAGTGTTGATGAAGCTACATCTAGGTAATTCTGAGGAAAATTGGTAAGAAAAGCAAGCGTTTTTTATGCATTTTAAAAATTTAGTTTTAGGCAGGAGACAATGACATAGCCAGCCAAAGGATGCCCCTACTATAAATGCATCTAGGCATCTTTTTTTGTGTTCACCATTCCATGCAGGAAAATAAACAGCTTGATTATGCAACATGATTCTTTTTCTTTTCCATCTGTTTCTTTCTTCACTGGCCCACAAGATCACCTCCTCCTCCTCCCTCTTCCTCCTCCTCCTCCTCCTCCTCCAGCCCTCCCTGAGCCTGGAGGTCCTTCTGATCTCCATCCATCCACACATCCACTGCTGCTCATCACTGCATCACATTCATGCAGCAGATAATCGGCCGAGGAACGGCAAGTCACCGAGACGAAGGACTCTTCCGGTGTGATCGGAGTTTCTGCTCATTTTCCTTTCCAGTTTTAGAGCTTTTATCTCCAGATCTTGACTTTTACCTCTATAAATACTCTGGTGAACAGCATGTTGTGAATACCGGAGGATCAATTCAGTCTTGAACATCTTTTAGGCGTCCATCAGGGTTTACACTGGATGTGACGGCTTCACAATGTGGGTTGCATAAACAGTCATTCTCATTTGCGTTCATGGATTGTTTTTATTAATTAATGGCACCATCGTTCAGTCTGTAGAAGGTCAGCAAGTAGCAAAAAGTGCCCATCATCAACTCCCACATGGCGACATAATATTTCCTTTTGTCCCAAACCCAACGATGTTCAGTTGGATATCACAGCAGAAACCCAGAATATTCACATTTCCGAAGCAGGAACCAATCAATTTTCTAAATCATTCTGTAGAATGAAGCATTGATCAATCAACTTTATTTTAAACAATCAATGCAACGTGCAAGTTGGAGGAAAATATTGATTCAAATTGAAGCATCTGCCAGATGCCCATGAGCCAAAAGGTTCTCCAAAGATACTCCAGAACATCTTTGGGTCTTGGGGTCGAGGAACGCTGTTACGGATAGACGAATTCAAACGGAAAAGAAACCATGAAGCAAATATCTGAGGGGCTCTTGTGCATGTCCAGTGTAGATACATTTTTATAAACGTTCTCCATCGTTACGAGCTCATGTTGTTTGTCCAAACCTTCTTCAAACCCACACAATTGTAGTGCTAAATCCAAAGATACCAAACACTGTACTTAATTTTGGTGCTTAAAGTGGCTATACGTGGAATTCAGAGCTTATCAGTTTGTTGGCTCTCAACGTGGGGGTTGGTTATGCTAACAGTCCCAAAAACAGCAACACTGGGAAGAGCTAACAGTGTAACCGGCAGGTGGCTGTTGTGCTTACGTGGGTTGGGAAGACGTTATCAGCAATAACTGCAGAAAGACAGCAGTCCGGATCATTTTGTGATAGTACTTAGTGCTATTTCTTTCAATTCCTGCTCTGAATGTCGTGTCCAGCCCCTTTAAGAAGTCCAAAATAATGCCATTTGATGAAATGTTGAAGCCATAAAAAGCATCTTTGGTATTTGGAACAAGCAAAAACAGCATTTTTTAAAGAAGATTTATTGTAATTATTTGTTTGATTTTGTATATTATAGCTGGAGCAAGAGCGTTGCTTTGGTTCTGGAGAGTTTCAGGTGCAAAATGAAAACTTAAAACAGTGGAAGCATGCAACGAAATGAGCAAAAACTCAAATCCCACTGGAAGTAGAGTCCTTGAAGGGAAAGCTGACTGGGTGGCGGTGGAGGCTGAGGAAGGGCTGAATGTGAAGCTCACTACACCAAGTTCACCTCCACAAAACTAACAGCAAACACACGAATCAAAGCCCATAAGGCCCGGCGCTGCATCCAACCAGCTGAACCAACGTAATGCTAACTCACACCAGCAGGACGTTTTCTGACAGACACTCTCATGAATTGACAAACAAATCTGACAAACCCGTCTGAGCTTCTAACCGCCCGGTGAATCCTGCAGCTTCCTCCGTTCACCCTGAATCTATAAACTGATCCAAAGCTTGCCAGAACAGAGCGAGAGACAGCTGGAGTCAAAGACTGTCTTAGAAACTCCAGAAGAGAAGCACTTGCATTCGCCTCCCCTCCCTCCCGACACCCCCTCCCTCCTCTCGCTTCACTCCCTCCTCACCAAGAGTTGATTTTTGGATTTTTTGCCTTTGAGGAATTCTGCCGCTCCATCAGGAAACAGGGTTGAATAAAGGCTGAGCTATTTATGCTAACGCCTTTGTTGTCTTCACGTTTGTCCAAATTCTCCGGGGCAGAGATTATTCCCCCTCTTTACCACCACCTGGGGAACAAATCCACCAGGCCGGACCGCTGTGCGAGTCTGGATGGGGTCGGGAAGTGATCGAATTTGAACGTGAAGAGGGGCAGAATTCTTCAGGCTTTAGACCAGGGTATTTTTAATCCACCCAAGTACTTTCAATCACTTTAGAGACCTGAGTATGTGAATTATAGCAACACTGAACGCAGAGTACTCGTAGAACAATCGTTCAAGGAACGGGGAGAGCTTCAGTGGCACCTGAAATCCGCCTCCAGCAGCTTTTATTCGCTCTAAACTGAAAGAAAACGGCGCTGTTGTTGTTATCTTCGGCGCAAGCAGAAGGAAGACATCCTTCAGCGAGACGAGTCGGGGAAATGAGTATAAATGGCATCACTTTAGAGAGATGAAGGAAAGTCATTGGAGGCAGGTAACACTGAAGCTGCTCTCCAGCGCTCAACTGTAATGAATTACAGTGTCACTGCTCCTTTGCAAAGATATTTATTTATCCTATTGCAAAACCATTACATGGTGCTAAGTGTTAAATCAAGCCAGTGAAGGGGAGGTAAGCTGGAAAATGTGACAATTTGAACTTACTATCATGCTTCCTGACAGCGTATCAAAGCATAGCAGTCTAATCTGCATGAGAACTATGCACTGACTTAAAAACAAACATCCACACGTGCACGCGGCTCACGTGCGCGCGGCTGCCCACGTGGACTCTGGTATCTAACTTTGTGGAAAAATTTCAGCCTCTGCCTTCTTTTACGATCAGTCCTTCCGTTTCCAGATCCCAGCTTCTACGGACCGAACGAGTTATACGAAAAATCTGAAAAAGAAATGAAAAATAAAAACAAACCAGCATATTACATGATATATTGAAAAAGATCAAATGTAGTGCCTGTGAAAACCTGTATTATAATGCTCTTCTAAATACTGAATACAATAATTGTTTGTAATTGTTGAAATTTCTGACCACCAGTAGCCTTTGCTGTCTGTCAGGCCCCTCTGATTATAGCTAATGTACAATAATCATAAGATATAACTGCATGCTCTTCCATAATCGCCTAGTAAACTGTTACGATGACAAATGAGAAAAAAAAATTACAAACCAGATTGTTCTGTTACTGTTTTGGTTCCTCTCTCTTCTTTTTCTTACCTCTCCCTATATGCCTCAAACCTTTTTCTGCTCACCTCCTTCATCTCTCCATCCTCACACATGGGACTCTTTCATCCCGACATGAAACCGCCACCGAGCGCCTCCACGGTTTTCTACTGTGTGTCGCTTTATTGTCATTGATCTGATGGGTGTGCCACCATGATGACTGCCCCGGGGCGATCAGCGGACCGCCACAGCCTCGCGGGGGTTCAATCCGACAATCTCCAGCTAACTTTTAACATCAGCAAACACCCGGCTGGTCTGCCTCCCCCCTCCTCCCCCTCCTCCCCCTCGCGTCCATTGACCAGCAGGCTGAGAAATCTCTGCGTGGCTCTGGGTGAATCCTCCTCCTCCTCCCCAGGCAGTTTCCTGCAGGAGACCGAATCGATGGCCTCGGCCTTTTTCTGCAGCGCTCAGCACTATCCGGGACAGATCCCCCTCCCTCCTCATCGAGCCTCCGCTGCGTCTCCCTCGGCAGGACTTCAAACGAGCCGCCGCTCCTCCAGGATGAGAAAGGTCTAGAAAGAGAAAGAGGTAGCCAGCACCTGGGAGACTCCCCCCTCTCTATCTCTCTCTCTATCTCCCCCCGTTCCCTCTCCCAGTCCCAGGCCAGCTGGGGTCGATTGGCTTGTCTAGCTCACCTCCAGTGGCTCCTCTCTGTTTTCGACTCGCAGCCTGTCGATGCAGCTCAGCTCTTTGAAACTAAACAGTTTCTTCGACTTGTGCATCTCTTTTAGGCAGAAAACTTTGGGTTGACAAACTTTGTTGATGACCAGACTGTTTTGTTAAAGGACGATGCCACTGATTTTTGCAAATTGTCTAGTTTACATTAGCGCTAGACATTTTTAAGAGAGTGCTGTGGTGTTTTATATATTACAAATCTTCCTCTTAGGGCAGTTCTGACCAAAAACCAAAGTTTCTTCAGAGGTGTTTCTAAAGTCAAATCTTGCTCAGGCATCTTAGCTTTAACAGGAAAGTTGTAGCCTTTCCAATGACTTATTTTTACTCTATTATACTTCAACATTTTTTTACTCTCTTGACTTGCAAAAGTATCTTTGAAATTGACAAATATCAAATGTGTAATTAATGGCACAAATCAAAAAACGATTAAAAACTTAATTGTCCGTCACCATTATTATTTTTTCCAAAAAAGATCCGATGGTGGTCGACTCGACAGGGAGTGACTATGTTTCTCTGTTCACTGGGACAAGATGAATATTGGTCAATGTTGATTTCCTTTATGTGTGTCTGTACCCTAAAACTGGCAAAACTTTTATTTAATTCAGGAATGATTTCATAACAGAATATCTCCACAAAATCACATATCTGTCCTGAGATTTTATGGCAACTTTAAGTGGAGCTCGTCCCTAGTTCAGTTTCATTGGTTGTCAATGAAAATCAATGGTGTGCCAGAAGAAAATCTTTATTTAAAAGTATAAAACACAACAGCATCCTTTGAAAATGGTTGGCAGTGTTTGTGACCTGTAGTAGTAGTAGAAAAACACTGGCATGGTCCTTTAGAATACGTGGAATAGAATAGAAATCTTAGCATTTAGATGTAAACATTTCTGTCACTGTGTTCAAGTTATCAGCTAAACAAACCAGGGATTCGTTTTTTTACTGACGGCCCAGAACTGCCCACATTTACTCGTTTTCCAGCCTGTTTTGAATCTTTGATCCGATCGCCGATGCAGATAATCGATCAGTGTTTCTTGTTGCCTTTAGCCTAGCCCTCTGGAGGCGATGCTAACCGTAGCTAACCCACGACAATCTCGAGGAAGGAGAGCTTTATCTTTGCCCGCGAGCGTCGCCGGGCGGGTCGCGTCCCGCCGCAGTCTGAGTCACACATTCACATCATCCCGCCATCCTCACGCCATCCCATCATCCCCGTCTCACTGCCCGAATCATCACGGAAACCAGACGCCATCCACCGTCCTGACCACGACCGGTTCAGTTCGTCCATCGACCTCACCTCCTCACCGCCATCCTCACCCAGAACTGACTTAAACCTTGTGCCTCTACAACTCTTTTATGGAACAGGGGCGGTGTTTTCTGCCGCCGCCGCAGTCGCACCGGTCCACGATCTGGTGTTACACTTTTGTTCAATGTTAAGTAGTTTCCATTAGTTGTGTCCGGTGCCATTGTTGTCCATCCTCTGTGTTCTGAAGCTGTGACTTCTCCGACTGTCGGTTCTTCTGTCGTCACTTTGTTGTTCTGTTTTCTTTTTTCTGTTCTTCCCTTGTTTTTCTGTTGAACTGGTGAAGTGTTGGCCCATCTCTCTTGGCCCCATTAGTGACTCCATGTCCACGCAGACTCAATTTACTGGAAGCAAGATGTGCATTTCCTATGCAACAACGACAAAAAATAAAGATGCTAATGCTCTATCGACCGCCTCTCTGGGTGTCTTTCTGTTGCATCATGTGTGCTTTATGTCTGTGTTGTTCAGAGCAGATGTGTCCAGAATTTAATGTTAAAACAAAGAAATTAGATTTGTTTTTTTGTTTGTTGCAGAACCAACTGGGAACTTTTGTTTTAAATGATCTACAATTAAGAAAAAAGTTTGTAGAAGGTTTCTATCAGGTGATTAGTTTTAAGTTTGTAATTAAAAATAAAACCCCAGACCATAGGATAGAGTTATTACATTTCAGTCCATTAATCAGGTAAGATTGATTTTTAAGTTTAGATGAACACAGTGGATACACATTGTTCTGCTTCTGTCCTGATGAAAGCTCAAGGCAAAAGACGAAATAATGAGAAAAAAGTCGAAATACAATGTTGACAAAAAAGTCAAAATACTAAGCTGACAAAAAAGTGGAAAAGTCTGGAAAAACGAAAGTTAAGATGTCGAGAAAAAAGTCGAAATATTGAGAAAAAAGTCAAAAAGTCAAGTTAAGATGTTGGGAAAAACTTTGAAATACAGTGTAAAAAAAAGTCGAAATATTGACAAAAAAATCTGTGTTATCCACCTGTCAATCACAGGTAGCCCCGCCCCAAACCCTCCCCTGTTTGTCATGTGTTTTCTTCTAAATGGGACCATTATTTACACAGGTACATAAGGTTTCTCAGTCTTGAAGAAGACTTGAAATAGAAACTGAGACCAGAATGTTGCCACGAGAAGTTTTTCTGACGTAATAAATCAGGTGAGGAGTCGCCTCCTGCTGGTGTGTGTGGTCTCTAGTTTACCCTAAAACAGGACAGAACTGTTCAATCCAACCAAGATCCATGAATTCAGGAGAGAAGAGAAGCAAATAAAGTTAACTTTTTCTCCAGATTTTTATCAGATTTCTGAGTCGTCATTAGCATTACAGTGGGATCACCCTGGGAAAAGAGTTGTTGTGTGATGTTGGTTCTGCTCCAGTCGCAGCACGTTTGGGAGCGATGCTTCCCCGGACCGCTGCATCCCGATACCTCGGCTGATCCGATCCCGCCCACCTCTCCGCGGAGATCAAAGCCTGCTGGTGTGTGATGTTCCCTGAAATCCAGGCGGAGTGAGACCTCTGTATCCGACTGTTTCCACTGTTCAATCTGTGTTTGATCTGCGTTGTAACAGAAACACTCTGACTCTAATCCGGCCTCTCAGCGGTCAGATCTGCTGATGTCAGCCGTCCTCATGAACACGGAAAGTGTGTGTGTGTGTGTGTGTGTGTGTGTTATCGAATACCACTCACACTGTTTCACAGCTCAAGGATTTCTGTGATTTCACCGTCTCTTGTGGCTGAAGGAGAGAAATCAGGAATAAACAAGTGAGTTTGTTTCCAATATTCGGGGTAAGATGAGTTTATTTTGTCCTGGAGAAAACCTTTCAGGTTGTTTAAAAAGTCCTCTTTACAAATAGATTTCCTCTTTATTTTGTGTAAAGATTGTGTTCAGTTAGACACAATTAACCTGAAACGTCCTCAACGATGTTTAGCAAACATTACAAACTAAAATACCTGTGTTAAAGATCTACACCTGAACTGAGATTTTGCATTTAGAAAACTTGCAACTGAGAGTCTAATCTCTGCCTTTTTATACACGGAACAACTTTCATAGGAATGAACAGAGCCCTGCTTCCAGCACTGTATCAGTTCTCTTTGAAGTGTCATGAATTTCACATCTCACTTATTAGAACAGTGGAAAGACTAAAAAAGACGAGTTTTATTTTAGTAACGAGGGCTTCATGCTCCATTGAGCAGCTTTCATAGGAATGAACAGAGCCCCGTCCCCAACACTGTATCAGTTCTCTTTTTTAATACAAGCTTTGTCGTCTCTTTTGGCAAACTGGACACTTCAGTGACTCACTTTCGCCTTTAGTCTCCCCTCAAAAACAACGTTATAGGACGTTCTTATTGGCCGTAAAATACGACTCATATTTACGTTTTGTCCCACGTGAAAACAAAGGTTTACAACTTTTTACGTAACTTCTGTGGCTCACGTCACCCTCCTAACTACTTCACTTCCAGCATTTAAGGACATTTATTTCCTGATTAATCTGTATTTTATAACAACTAACCAGGAAGTGTTTTGCCCAGTGGTTTTGTAGCATAAATTCACAGAAACTACAGCTTTTTTTTTTATGTGAAACGCTCATATGAGTCGTTGTCTATTCTGTCGTTTAGGTTGGAGATCTTGTTGTTGTTGTTTCAGTAGATATTTCTGCAACACAATACATCCAGAAATCTGTAAAATAACACTGTGACGTCTTTACAATATGTTGAAAATCTTACTTCATTATTAGAATGTTTTAAACTAAAAATCTGGCCAAATTGCACCTTTATTCAGAGGACTAGGTTCCTGTTTCAGTGTCACAATAAAGCCAATAACGAGCTGGAATTAATAGAAAACATGTTTCTTTAGCAAAACTCATCTTCAAACTTCACAACAGAAAGAGGACGTTTGTCGACAGATGATCATGGACTCACAAATCCCCTTTAACCCGAACACTCAGCCCTGGTTGGCTACAGTAGATTCCTTAGATATTTTAGTTTCATATGGTGTTTTTTGTTTTCTTTTAACATCAAAATTGAGCCTTTTACAGCCTCTGAAAGGGAAAAAACTGCAGAAAAATCGGGCCGCTTTTCAGGACTGGAAAACAAATTTACAATCCAAGTTCATGCAGGATTCTTCCATCTTTAAATGTAAATATTTTTTGGTAGAAGATAGTTATCACTAAAGATTATCAGCTGATTCCTGACTTCCAGCGTTAAAGCTGGAGCAGCTGTTGGAGGCGTGTCGATCACTTGGAGCGACAGGTTCAGCAGCAGTTTACAGTTTTACCTGACAGTTAAACACAGTGAGACAATAATCTGCGTCAGGAAACAAACTGCGAGCTGATTGAGCGGCGGACACGGCGTGTTTACAGCCTGACTGACAGATTCATTAACTCTCACACAGGAACACATTGTTGCTGCGTGATGGACACACAGCTGATGTTTCACTCTTACTCTGTTTAAAGAACGAAACCACAGAAATCTTCCTCCCCCTCCT
>CAFUXE010001449.1:278203-324295 GCA_903364295.1 Serranus cabrilla | reverse complement strand
TCTGTTGGCCAGAGGATGTGCACGACGTGGAAAGAAAAATACACATATTAATATTGAAAACGGAACACTCATAAACCACACAAAGAGTGAATTAAAACCGATTTAATATTTGCATTTGCAAAGCTATACATTTGTTGGTATCTCCATACAGCACTTTAACAACATTTGTTTTCTATATCAGAAAATAGGTCACTTTTTAGTAAAAAAAAAAGAAAAGAAAAAAAACTAAAATTGGCTAACATAATTGATTCCAGCAAGCCAATAACAACATTAAATAGAAGAAATCTTTGTGTTGTTGGAGGTTTAAAATAGTAATATATTTATATTTAAGAGGAACAAGAAGAGCCCATGAAAATCATGCCATGTTATGATAAATATCTGATGAATATTAATGACACATCAAAATTAAGCAGCGTAGTACAGAACACTAAACGTAAAGCGACAATCATTTCAAAGGCACTTGCTGAATCCATATTTTCTGAAAACAAAAGCAAAATCTTTATACATCTTCAGAGTACACACTAACAACAACAACATACAACAACCTATAAATACTTTAACAGTGCAACATGTTTACGTTCCTCAAATCAGCATTAAAAAGGAATGAATAATGTGTTTTAATTAACTGCAAGGTGCTGGTGGGCGTATGAGGCTGCAAGCTGAAAATGAGCAACAGGTAATCTGCTCCACAACAAAAAAAAAATTATATTTCATAGCTACATGTCAAGTTCTTCAGAAAAAAAAATTAAAATACTGTGAAAGGGGGAAAAAACGTAAAACTGCTTCTTTTATCTTCCTACAGCAGCCCGTTTCCACTCAAAAAAACATACAAAGCATTCAAAACCACCAATAAATTCAGGGAACAGATACAGCAGCAGTTCCTTACAGACAAAATAAAAATACATCCATATATTTCTTAGGAAAAGTGTAAAGTTTAAATAAAGACAGACAGAATATTCAACTTTGTCTCCTAAAAATTAAGATTCCACACAACAAAAATGCCATATAACATAATTTTTAAGACACTTGAAATATCACCTTCTTCATTTCCGTCTTAAAGGGCTTTATATTAATATTTAACCACCAAAAACATAAAGTACAACTCAAACTCCTAAAGAAATTGGGCCGAATTTAAAAAGTTGGAAAAAATAACAGTATAAAAATGATTATTAATGATTATAAAAATTGGATTTGTCTCATTTGTTCTTTGTTATCTGTGAGCTGGATGTCCAGGTGACCAACTTTTCTGATCATCTCCTGAACAAACACTTTATTTTAAAGCTTTAAGTCTGACTGAAGTGAAAATGTGGAAAATATAGATAAATATGAACTAAGCTCCTGTTCCAGCATCATAGTGGCTTGTTGTGAGCATGCAAATTTATTATATAATTACATATCTGCAGACTGGCTGCACACCAATCTCTTTATATTTGCTAAGCATAGCTGAGTGACATTGGTTTGTTAATTTTGCTGCAAAATGAAAAACAAATCATGAAAATAAAAATTGACCTATGATTGTAACACATTTTTTTAATTAAGCAATTCCCTTTTTTCTTTTTATAATTGCAGCAGGAAGGTGAAGTTCACCCATCCAAACAATAAAACTTAAATAATCAGTCTTCCAGCTTTTCTTTCAGCCTCGATAAAGCAGCTGTGAGAGTGTGAGTTCAGCTTTAAAACACAAATATCTATATTTTTAACTAAGGCTTGAAAAGAGAGTTTCATTAGCGGACACAGTGGACTGATCACGTTCGGCAGCAGGTCTGCACAGATCCTACAACATACTTCACCTTCTTTTATAACAATGCGTCTAACCTGTTACCTGCAATCCCCCATTAACCAAACAAATAACATTCAATCAGAGCAAATGCTGCCTCATACATATAAACAGAGCTGCATGTTTTGTTCAATGTTCAACTATTTAAACTTTCCATTGGAGGAAAGTTTCGTCTCTGGTTTTCGTTCAGTTGATGAAGGATTGCTCAAAGTTTCTGCTTAAAACCTTTGATTCTGTGACTCTACAGACCAGTTATTAAAAAAAGAAAAGTGAGCTGATTTCGTTCGTTTACGTGAATGCTCCCCATAGGGTGCCACTCCATTTTCATGTTCTAGGGGGCGCTACTGAGTCATTTTGCCACAGCCATATTTGAGAATATTAAAATACGTAAATTTCATCAGAGAGTGATGCATGTGCAAAGTTTGGTGAGTTTTTGAATATGATAAAGCCTCCAAATTAGCTATTTTGAGTTAGGAATAATAATTCCTTCAATTTCAATAGGTCCTCGCACCGTCGGTGCTCGGGCCCTAATAAACATTACAGTTCCAATAGGGTCAGGAGTCCATTGTCTCATAATGTGCATATTAACACAATGAGAAACCATTTGATGCGATATGGTATTAATGTTTGGATATCAATATCACAAGAGTGAATTAGGCATGCGTTGTGGACGGGGTAACTTTTTCTACTGGTAAAAAAGCAGATCATTAAGGAAACCCAGTGATGCACCAAGCCTGAAATACTGTCTGGCCTCTACTGTAGCTACACTCTATGTGTGTGTGGATGTTCTACTTTCTGCAAGCTCTTATGGAGTGATTATTTTTGTTTGTCTTGCATTGCGTGGCACATAGTTTGGTTCATCCCATCAAGGTCATTCAAACCTCTCCTGTCACAAGACTTTCATAGTAATGGAAATACAACAGCATTTCCCAACTAAACTGCACTATCTCCAGCTACATGCATAAATAGCCATCTGAATATATACACACAAGGTTGTATTGCTGTACTACAGAAATTAATATTTACTGTGACTGTTTCTTCACTAACTTTGCCCTTTGTGTTTCTCTGCAAGTAAGCAGGTGGATAAAGAGAGACATTTTTCTGTATTTAACCTTATATTACTGGTAAGACAGTTTTCAGGAGTCCTTAAAGTAACTCATGAATCTCCATTGCTACTCCACCTCACACAAGAAGTACAGTGAAGTAACGAAAACTGTCTGCCAGCATTCAGCAAATCTGTCCATGTTAGGGAGGGAGCAGAGGAACAAAACGATGCCAGGGCCCTGTCAATTCACGTAATGATGATAAACAAACAAAAAATGGCAGCCTGTCTTCCATCAGTGCATCGGAATCAGACAGCCATCTGTGTGAGGGCTGAAGCAGTCAGCCTGGTCACTGTCTACCTGATAGTTACTCCTCTTCTCTGTTGTTTATACCTTCAACAATAATGAGGGACATTTGAAGGAAAGTCTGCTTTACTTTAAAGTGTTAACGCTGTTCTGCTGGAATTTCACACAGTATATTGATTGTGCATGCTTGGATTTACAAAGAAAAACATCACAAATATAAAGTCATAGAGCTTTGATGGTTTGATGAGCCCGTATTTATAATTTAAAAGTCTGTGATAGCATATTGATCAGAGAAAAATTTGCATTTCACAGCAACGTATTCCCTATATCAGCATCAAAGAAAACCTGATAGAAATGTGACATTTATGTTTGTTTCAAGTATTCATTTGAGGAACATCACAGTCTCCTTATTGCTCCACACAGATCGGATGTTTTCATCTGCCGCCATTTTTGGTTTCTTCCGTGGGAGTGCATTCATTGCACTTTGTCATATGAGGCTTTTATTGATACATCAACTCTTCCAGGCTGGCCAAGAGCAAAAACATTTGGCAATACTTTTTTTTTTTAGTATTTCTGTCTCAGGATTTTCATCTAAACAATATTCTGTAGGGATGTGATACAATGCCATCCTGTGTATTGCAATGTGCAAAAAAATATGTGATTACAGCATTATTTACAGGAATTAACTGCAAATTGTAAGGTTTTACAGTGTACTGAAAATATTCAGTAATTTACTAACAATATGAACAATATTTTGTGTACATTTACAAAAATACAGTAATAAACTGTATATCTAAAATCTCTTCTAAAAAAAACTACATCACTTTTCACACAATGCTTGTGCCAGTTAATTACTGTAAATTAACACTGAGAAGTTTTACAGTGTATGAGTCCCCTTTCAAAAAGTTTTGCTCCTGCATGCTTCAGAGTCTTTGCACGCCACCACTTTCCCCCCACATCCAATCTTTTTGTCATTCTGAGCTTCAGTTTTACTTCCTCCTGATCTGCATGGAAAAATAACAGAGTCAGACTGACAGTTATTGATAGGAAGAGGGAAGACACGCAAAGGAGAGAGGGAGGGAGGAGAGGAGGCAGAGGCAGACACTGAGAGGGAGAATTCATGGAACAGAGTTCACACTCTGTCATTACTCTCCACTAGAATTTGAACAGCGTATTTTAGATCACCGTTGTCGATGCTCACAGCCTGCGGGGTTGTGCTGAGCTGATGAAGGTGGGTAGTCGGTATCCAGCAGCGAGCCGGCCAGCAACATTGCAGAGGTGGGAGAGAAGCCTGCTATCAATCTGGATGAATCACCATCAATAAAAAAGCAGGAGCAGCAATAATATGTAGGGAACTATATTTATTTGTAAACACCTGGTGTAGTCTGATTTAAAACACTCCACACTGTGTATTGCAACAATATGTGGGTAGATATATGATGCCAAAACAATCATATATTTTGGGCCAAGCTGTTTTTTTTTGGCTCTTGTTTTGGTCCGTCACTTGTGAGTCCTTGAGCTTTATGACGCCAAATCACTGGAGAGCGCCTTTAAATAATTGTTTGCTTAGTGTCAGCTGATGAAAAATTAATAATAATTTTGATAAATGATGAGAACCAGCTCATTTTTTCTCCAAACTGAACATGAATTATGCAGGATTCTGCAGCCCTGGATTGCTTTCAGTGGCAATATATTGCTCCCAGTACTAATTTGCATTAGAGAAATACATATGGTTAAAACATATTTATTACCTCCATCAGGGAGGATATGTTTTCAGTTTGTTTATCTGTCTGTCAGCAGGATCACGGGAAAACTACTGGCCTGATTTTCAAGAAACATAGTGAAAGGGTGTAACATGGGCCAACGAAGAAACCATTCAATTTTGAAGCTGAGCCAAATGACAAGGAGGACACATTTTGTTCTGCTCTCTGTCTTACTTTGAGCTGGTGTCTGTATCAGCAGAACTGAACTAAATCTGTCCAAGCATCTTCTTTAATTCAGAAAATGTATAATCCACCAAAGAGCACGTGTTGAAGTATTAATTTAAGTCTATCCAGGTACTCACCCCCTCTTCTCACCACACGCCACAGTGTTTCTCATTAATGTGCAACAGACAGAGAGAAAAAGGGAGTGTGGGGAGAGTGACATTCTCTTCATTAACACCACTTGAACACAGCACCGAGCTTTCTATAGTTACTGAGGTGTGTTCCTAAGTTAAGCACATTTTGCCTCATTAACTTTTCACAGAACTTCTTCTAAATTTTGATATAATTTGATAGGTTTTTGTTTTCAAAGGTTCTTGCCACCTCGCATGCTGCAGTACCACTATCTGCCTGAACTATTGCTGGTTCTCTGTGGGGGCGCTGTTTTACCGAAACAACCTCCACGTGGAAACAGTGCAAGCATCAAGTTCACAGCCTTGGTGGAGGTCTCTCAGTGCCCTTCTAGTTGTGTATTGCTTCTTTAAGTTTTAATGATGATATAAAACAGTGAATTGATGATTTCAACTAAATGTTCCCTTCAAATTTAGGGTATTCTTAAAATAACTGTTGAAAAAATTACCTTCAACTACCTTGATTTCCGATCCTTCACATTTCACCTTAGGTGAAAACACACTGCTTCTTGCATTGGCTCTGTTTTTTGTAATTTTTTTTTAAGAGACAGGATTGTGTAAACAAACTTTTCATGCTGTTCCACTTTCGGAACCTTCTGTCTCCAGTAGAGGATGGGGAGAGGCAGAGAGAGAGGAGAATTATCGATATTTGCACTGTTTTACTGCTCTCCCCCTAAGCAACAGAGCTGTGCGGCGGCAATTTGTCTTCATATGTCTTTTTAGTCATCCTTTCTTCTGCCTCCTCTCTGCTTAACTTGATGCTTCTGTGTTTTTTGTTTACCTACTTCTTTCCCTCTGCACATATTTGTGTTGCATGCAAGGTTATATGTCTTCATCCAGTACCCTTTCCTCCTCAATTATTTTAATGGTGGTACCTTTCTGTATTCTTTGTGAGTCTTTTTCTCTTACTCCCCCCGTACTGTGTCTCTCCCTGTTCCCCTCCTTGGATAATGGTTGGACCCTATATCACCTTCCTCTTCCTGTCTACACAACATTTAGGATTTAATCACTATGCCGCCTCCGTATCGTCTACAAATGTAAGACACGCACGGCAAAATATCGCCAACACAAAAACGTGATTGACTTTTCTACTGACAGACCGTATTGATTGAGCTTTAGTGAGCAACACAGAATGTGTCTGTCATGAAAAAAAAAACAAAATAGCTCAATACTGAGAGTGGGTAGGTGACCTAGCAGAAGTTGGAGTGTTTGTTTGCTGAAAGTAAAATCACCTGTATGTGTCTCTGATGCCATCAGTAGCACTATCATGAGGTCACTAATGCAACAGTTGCAGCTGCTCCCTGCTTTCTATTTCACACAAGGCAAGTGTTTACAACCCGTCCTCACCTTCACTCGCTTTCTCTTCCTTTTGTCACTTTTTTCACCAATAATGGAACAGCTGTCAGCTCAGGTTGTGGTGTGTGTGACAGGCGCGTGTGGTGAGTGTTTAGTGTCGCCTATCATTGTCGCTGTCAGCTCTCCTTTGCGCTCGCAGCGCCCCGTATGTGTGGAAATCCATGCTTGCGATTGGCCCCTCGTACCCCCCAGACACAGACACACAGGAAGTGGTTGATAAATGGTTTGAAAAAGCACCTATACACTGCCTCATCTCGCAGCTTTCAGCTTATGTGCCTGTCAACGTGAAGCTGGAGGAGAATTCCATCGTCTCCTGGGGACCCCCCGTGTTTTTCTTTATCGCTGCCTCTCCTTGTCTATTTATTGTATTTCTTTCTATCAATTTCTATTTGCAAATATAACCTCCTCTGCCTCCCCTGCTCTCCACTCACAGGGGAACTGGGGAAATTATTTCTTGTCTGGGCCCAGTGTGTTGTGTGTACATAGTCTATCTCCACTCTTACAGATAGCAATGGGATAAGAAGGCTTTCCAAAGGTATTACCATACATTACCACATCGACTGCAGGGCTGTGAAGATGACACTGTTTCACCCCGGTGGTCAGACACGGAGGGATAGATGGATGGAAAGACTGATTTCATATTCTTAAATTCCTTTTGGCTTTGTATTTGTGTGTGTTGTTTAAAGTGCAACTGTTTAACTGCATTCAATATCTTGAAATTAATCGCTATTTGGCGAGGGGAGGTGTTTCAGTTGGATTGGTTTAAAATATGTGTGGTATTAAAGTGTTCCTCATTGATTGAAGCAACAGCTCTGTTAGTAGCAGCCACTCTATTGATCCCAGCAAAGGTGCTTGTGTTTGTTTGCTTTCAACCATGCAAGGCGGGAACTAAATCAGAGCACACTGGAAGAAAAATCTTTATCTCTCATGTAATCACATCTTTTAAATCAGAAAATCAAATGTGGATTTGAACGAATGCTGGTGTGTTCATGTTTTAGGCCTTATAATGGCACTGAAATCAGCAGGATTCATCCTCTTTGGACCATGAATGCCCGTACAATATTGAATATAAATCTATCAAGTTTTTCAAAATAAACTTCTGCATTCAGAGGAAATGGTTAATTTTAGGCATTAAAACCACTTGATGCAGGTTGTGATAAAAGTTTTGAGTTTTACTTAATACAATTCCAAAATCAGCCCATTATCACCTGAGAATATATCAGAATATTTGAAGTACTTCAAGTCTCAATAGGACTTATCCATGTATTCTAAAAAAATCAGTAATGCTGGTGATCTTATTCCTGCAGCTGATTCAAAATACCAGGAGAGTGGATCATATTTGCTGTCTTCTGTGTCCAAAAGTTGGCTTGCTTCTGTTGGTTTATATGGTCTGAATGGTTTCGGGCAAAATATATTTTTGATCTGCTTCTACGTTTTGAACTGTCCACACCTCATCTGGGATTTACTTTATTGTGTGAAAACTGAAGATGGAAAAGCAACATTCACTTTTTATGTGCGTATATGTATCTGGAACAAAGTACCAGAAAACTTCAGGTTTGCTCCAACTTTCAATTGTTTTTAATCTGGTTTTAGGAGTCTGCAGTCTGCCATTGCCTCTCATTCATTTTTTTTTACTATATTGCAGTGAACTCTTGCTGTTCATTTTTGTACTATTTAATGCATTTTGTTCTATTGTGTCTTATTTTTATCTCATATACCTTTCCCATTTTTTTCAATCCTATTGATGTGTCTCTTATATTTATCTTTTATACTTCCTTCAGTTTTTCATCATCTCATTGCATTCTGCATCTGTTGTGAAGCAACATGTGTTGCCATGTTGTATAAATGAACTTGCCTTGTCAACTTAAAGTGAACACAAACAGTATTAAGATTCAACAGAAGTGCTCTAAACTAAATGTCCCAAATGTATGAGAACTAACAAGCATGTTGTCGTTTTCAAAAGCCCTTCTCATCTGAGCTGTAACTCGATAATATTGATTACTCTCAGGTGAACACACAGCAGGATACTATAAGCATCTTGATACAAGGATAACATTGAAATGTACATCATCAGAGGCCAGCAGCAGCTGCAGAAAAGGACTTAATAAAGGATTTGGATTTTTATTGGCACAGCAGGTAACTGGTGCTGTTTATGTACATCAATAAATAATACTGATTCATGTCTAGTATTTGAAATGCTAGTAGGTCTCAACATTTCCTGTGTTTGTTATTGATGTATGTTATATGTTCACTTGAAAATGATAAAAATACATTATGACCTGTGCGACTCATATGTTCTCTATGCACCATATGCCCTTTATATGGTTTGAGGTTGGTGCATTCAGTCTTGAAGGGCCAGTCAGTCAAACTATAACTCATGTCTTCATATGTCAAAAATATGAGATGTTGGCAAGTGGGCATGGGATGTTAGCAAGATTACATGATGGCTTTAGCCTGTTAAAAAAAAATCCTAAACACAATGACACAATCCAGTAAGGAAGTGGTACACTTACATGCAACAATCATTACACTGTCAATGCTATTTTAATGTTAGGAGGAATCAAATTACATTTAATTGTTTGATTGATCACATTTTGTATCATGTTTTAAGGTAAACAGGACTCTAGAAATTGTTATTGTTACTTTTGCTTATCATTCATAGATAGTAAAACATCTCCAATCTGCTTTCTTAATGATTAATTAGAAGATAAGTCCAGGGCTGAATTTCTTTCCGAGTCCTACCCTGAAGTTGCATTTCTATAACAGCGTCCTAAAAGTGTCCTGGAAATGACAGTTTGTTATCTGGACACTTCAATGCGACAGCAGTTATGGTAGCCTGTGAACCATGCTCAACAAATACACATGCTCACACACACACTTCACATACCTACACCGTTGAGAAGCACATGCGCTGAGGCAGAAAATTGGCAGAAATGTGAGGGGTTTGTTCTGATATGATCTATGAGATGAAGCAGTGAAGCTTGTCACTCAATATAATCTAACATGACAGTCCCGTCTCTAACCGTCTCTAATCCATTAATCACACCAAAACACTGTCACACACACACACATTGTTATACACCCAAACACATAAACAGAGACACACATAAAGTCACTCAAGTGAGACATCAAATCAACAAAACTTTTGCAAGGAATTGACACATCTAAAGCTTTTCTCTGAAAATGTTTTATCTGTAATTAATCATAATCATGGTCAAATTAATCTGACCTTTTACTAGTTAATTACTGTCACATACAGTCTCTGCTCTATTCAAAGACCCTTCTCCTATACCCATTGTATAAGTAACCTACAGTAGTGGTGCCCCAGTGTTCGGCTCACAGATTAACTGTTATACACCTTTGTTCACCGGAAATTATTCCATAATTAACCCAACTCCTTCTACCAGCGTAACCCTACAGTTGTACTAAATTATGCAAATATCTACTTTCCAATTCCCAATAGGCATTTGTATGCTAAAAAGAGCCACAGGAGTGCTCAAACTGAATGGGAGCCATATTTCAAAGGTGGCCCGGCTGCATACAAACTCACACAAAAAGACACAGATTAACTCTCGGCGGTGGGAAGTGAGGCGAAGATGTGTCCCTGTGAATCAGCTTGAACAATAAATGGGAACTCATCCTGAGCTGTATGACTCCCACTTCATGAAATTAAAGAGACAAAATGGGGAGAGTGGAGATGGAAGTAGCCTCAAACAGCTCCTGTGGAAGGGAGCTAGCGCAGGCCACGTCGGAGGGTTGATGGCTGTTTGCATCACTCGTCTAATAGATGTAAATCCGCTCCATAAGCTCTGTCTGGGGCCAGTGCACTATGGACATCACAACCAGCTTAAGAGATATCACTGTCATCTAAGTGTCTCCTTTCAGCTTCCAGACTGGGAGGTGTTGACCCCTGGATTTTTTACTTTGTTGAAAAGGTGGAACTGTAACTAAAACTCTGTCCTTCAAGCAGAGTGGCAGGAGACAAGAAAGGTGAAGGTAGAGAGGTAACATTTCATTTAGCTGCAATAAAATAACAGTGACCAACTGAGGGGCGAAAAACTTCACCTGCAAGTAGCGGTGCTATTCATTTCCAGCAGACGTATAGGTCATTTGTTTTGACATAAACACGGCGGTTATGAAGTAAAAGATGGATTTTTTTGCCACACTACATGCTTGTCAGTCCACAGAGCCTTGAATCCTGCACCCTCGCCTGCTGCTGCACAGAGCGCTCTTCATTTATTCAAAGTTTAACATTGCACGTCCTTGAGTCCCCAGAATATACTGTAGGCCTGTATATCCAATCATACACTAACCTCATGATACGTTTGTGCTGTGTGTTTTCCCTGTCTGCCAAAGTGACGGATGGCCTGATTTTACACACCACTGCCACACCACTAGATTGGCGAGTGCATTTGGCGGCTGTTTACAGTGTCTGCGTTGGCTTGAGTGGTGCATGTGAGCATAGACTTTAGAGTGGGCAGGCGGTCCAGATGTTTAAACCAGCCTGATCTCACAAAATTATGTAAAATGGCCACAACCTCTTAACACTGAATTTTGTGCTGGTGGCAAGTCATGTGTGAAAATGGATTGCCACCAGCACAAAACAATGCCAATGTAAAGTCAATGGAGATCCTTTTTTGTGACATATTAGTAATGGCTGACAGCGAGGCGGAGGATAAGGCATCTATGTTGCAATTAAAACAAACAGCAGAGAACAGGGTTTGTGTCTCATGTTAAAACAAAAGCAAACTTTTTTTTTCTTAAGTTTTTGTGTAATTCCTTGGCTCATGATTTGTGAATCAAACAAACTGGTGGGTGTGGCTTCCCTTTGTCTGTTTTTCTCTCCCATTCTGAGCCGCACCTGTCTCTCATCTGGCAATCACACCTGCAGTATAAGTAGCCTGGTCCTTCCACTACTCAGTACCTGATTGTCACCCACAAATCTCCCTACGTAATTCAAACACTGCTGACGCTCAAATGGGGGACGGGTAAGAAGCAGGGCAGAGGGAACACTTCCTCGTTCTCCTTTTTGATATTAGATGACAGCTTCACCTTCAAAGACTTTTTTTTCTGCAGCAGCTAAAAAAAAGCAGGTTTCCAGGATAAGGATGCAGCGTTTCTATAGAGCTTACCTTTTCAATTACAGTGTGGTTTGGCAACTCCAGTGCTCAACAGAGGAAGCAGCTGGACAGAAATGTGCACTCAGCCTCAAAAAATCATGGGCCGTGAGCTGACTATCATCTCCGGCTCACATGAAACCTGCATTTAGCGTGAAGGGAATTCAAAGATACTGGCAGAAATGCGCCAAGGTGGTCGCCACTCTTTCACCTTCTCACTCAGAGGGAAAAGCCTCGGGGCAATCCAAACAAAACCTAATGATATTCAATGGCATTTATGAAACTGAAAACTAATGAACAACAACTCAACAAACACACCAGCACAAAATTATGCAAATGACAGTTAATAAACAAATATTTTACAATGCAAATTAGTAAAAGTCCTCATGTTAACACAGGGGTGTCAAACTAATCAATGGAAGGGCTGAAAGGTTTTATTTCCAACCAGGCAGCAGCTGGTTGGAACACCTGACTTAACACATTCACAATAGTTGTTTCTCCATTTAAGTCCCATTAAATTTGGAAGAGATGTTGAGAAATGTTGCGTTCATGAAAATGCTAAATTAGAGATGTTTCCATCAACTGGTTTAGAGCCAATAATCAAAGCTGCATAGACGTACTTTTGTCAGAAGATGGCAGTGTAAATCATCACTGCAACCCATCAGTAAACAGTAGAAGTAGGGATTCTTAAAAACAACAACAATAAAGTGGTTGCTAATCGGACAACTTTGGCCATCCACGAGAGAAAACAAAGAGAAGTCTTCAAGAACTTGATTCAATTGGGCAACTTACACAACAGCGGAAACAGCTGATCAGTCATGTAAATGTTTGACACGTCAGACCTTTTTTGGAAAAACGTTTCCATCTCCCTGTTAGCGGATTAACTATTTTACAAAAAAAGACAAAACCACCTCAAGCAAGCGTAAAACATTTTATCCACATTTTCGAAAGTTTTATAGAATTTTGTTGTCTCCAAGCTTTTCTCATGTCAATCTTCAGATTAGTCAATGGAAACGTGATTATTCATACATCCCAAAGTGTCTTCACACTTGTTGATTTGTTGTTTTCCGGTGTGTTCTTCCTTAGTTTGAGCAAAAACCTGCAGCCACAGCCCGTTCTTTGGTCAGTTTGACACGGCAGGTTTGATGTTGCTTCTACTACTTTCATAGTATTCTACCAAAAGGGTGAGATCCCAAACAAACAACTTCTTGTAACACTAACAAATAAGGAATACAGAACTTTGGCTTCAAAAATATATAGTAGATGCAGGATAATAATAATATATTCATTAGTATTCAATCTGGTTGTCCCATTTCTCATAAGCCACCAAAGTGCAGGAAGCTGGCCCTCCTCAATTAAAAAAATGGCTCCAAACAGCAACAGCTGAACCCAAATGTGCACACTGTGTACTGGCAGAGTGAGCCCTTGTGAACTATGGACTACTTTATGTATTCTGATGTTGACTGGAGTGCTCAGAGTGGCTATGTGAGTTTGAAAGTGTACAGTGTGAACCTTATAAAAGAGATGAATGTGACAGCCTTTACAACACAATTCTTCCCTTGGCAATGGCAAAAGCAGGCAGCAAACAGGTGCACAGTCACCACGAAAACATGAGCATATCTTATCATTCTAGTGTGCGCTGAGTAATCAGTCACCATCATGCAAGAAAAGGGAATATGAAGAACTATTAAAAACCTTCTGTTGTTAATCTATGGGAGTGACATCTCTGGCATTATAGAAGAAAATATTTTCCCATTTGCTAGTGCTGTGAAACTGGAAATCAGCTGATGATGGCGGTTTTTTTTCACCATATGAGTGAACAGCAGAGCTGCATTCTCAGAGCTGTGAACTTTTCAAACTTACTTGGCATACAATGATCAGGACGGGCTTATCAGTAATTGTGGTCTGTCCTGTAAAATGTGGTCACGCAGATAGTGTCCTGTATACCAACCTTATCTCTGTGGAGCCCTGGAAGTGAATCTGTCTGGAAGCTTCAGCCTAAATTTCCACGAAGGCTTCTGCTGGACTAGTGGAAGCTTTTGAACATTTGGATTTGGGATAAAAGAAAAAGTCCAGTCAGGAACTGGAAATACCCAGGAATCTGTCCAACAGCTTTACAAAAGTCCCGTAATTCACAATCTGCTACTTGTGTTTGAGTGTGTGTGTGTGTGTGTGTGTGAGACAGGGACAGAGAGAGAGAGAAAGAGAGAGAGAGAGGAGTATATACTGGCTTAGAGTGCTACAGTCACCAACTGTGCAGAACTTACTACTAGCGATAAATGCACTGACCCTGCGTGTGGCCCTGTTACTGTATGTGTAATCTCAAAACTCATCAATAACTTTTATCTATTCCGTGCTCTTCTTTAAACCTTCCTCTCTGTATTTTATGAACATAAACCATTTGTGCACTGACTTTATGCACAACACCTCTGAAACTATCCAAACACACTATGAGCTGATTGTAATGAAAAGCCAAACAAAATGAGTTATTGAACTTTTTGTTTTACAGAGATAAACAGTCAATGATACATATTTACCATATTATGAAATATATCAATATTTGCAGAAAGAAATGAATCTAATTATATTATGATATTGATTTCTCTCAGGCACTGTCTTTAACAAAGAATGGACTGGCCATTTGGCATACAGGGCACTATCCCGGTACGCAGATGCATTTTTAATTTTCTTTTTTACTTTGGCCACAGAACTGGCCAACCGGCCCTGCATTAGCTGTCTGGCACATCAGCACATCTCATTGGTTTGTACAATTGTCCTTCACACATGGGCTGTCAGTCACTCAGTTACAGGCAGGGCAAATGACACTAGAGTCAGCTAAAGGTCTCTGAATTCCACTGCACATTTCTGAGTTTTTGTATGGAAAAATCACATTCTATGAATCTGGAAACATGAGTCTTCTTTGTAGCGGTATGGGGCAATAGTAGAGTATGTGTGCAGGATTAAGGGTGCCATACAAATGGTGTAATTGTAGACAGTATCCAAACGAATGGTAGAGTTTTTGTCCCCGTCCACCCCTGTCTGCACCCCACCCACCTTTCATTGCTTTCTCATCTATATCCTGACTGACATGTGAGCCAGACTTAAAGGTGCTGTGAGGATTGCCTCCACACAGCTCTCCTTCTTATTATCAGCTCATAACATACAGACGCTTGGTCAGGACCCCTTGGTATCATTTTTAAGTGCACTGGGTAGCCCTATATGACTCATATGCTCTAGCATGCAGACACGGCTGGAACAAAGAACAAAGAAGTTTGCCATTACTTTACTATCTTTATGTGGCAAAATATTTTTTTTTTTGCTGGTGGTGGGAACGGCAGTTATTTTTACTATATTGTATCACTAGAATCAGTTCATTAAAAAGATTTGTACAATCGTTGAATCGTTCAGTGCTTAACTGGAGCTATGACTGCCTGTCGGAACTCACTGGGTTGAAACATGGCGTTTAGTTCTGCTCGCAAAATGAACTGAGAATGTATGTGAATAGGTCAATGAGCTGAGAATTTAGTTGGTTAAAGCTACAGTTCGCAAACTGAAAACTGCTATAATAACAATTGTTAACAATTCAATCTGTAACAATTCTTTTGAATGAATCATTTGTTAACGAATCATCACTATTGTTTGCTACTATATTAGTATTCTAGATATTGTTTATGGACACCGTTGATGGTTGAATTCAGGTTCTAATGTCCAGTTAGACGACTATAAATTTGCATTCTTTCTAACGGCCAGCAGGGTGCGACCCCACTGGTTGCAAAAAAAAGGTCAGATTGTATCAAAGTTTTCAGTTTGTGAAAGATAATGGCCACATTTTGTTCACTTAAAATATCTTGTTTAACATTTGATTGAACAAAAAGATACTGTACTGTCCTGTACTGTACTGTACTGTACTGTACGTAGACGTCTGATCATTTGAAATTATGGATGCACCATGCTAACCAAAACTAGCACTAGCATTAACTCAGCTGGTAACTTAACGTCCTCCATCCTGTCCAAGAAATATAGTCAATTAAAGATATAAAAACAAAGCAAAATGCCAAACTTTACCCTTCAAATAGGTAGTCCACAAACCAATGGGTGATGTTATAAAGTCTTTGGTTTTACACAAAGTGATTTATTTGACTTCTTACTAAACTAAGGAGGTTAGGGAAATGATGCTCTCCCACTGTGGTGGGATCTTGGTAGCTGTTTTTTGGGGCTTTTGCTGCAGGCAATGTCAGAGCTGATTCACACCTAAAGAGAATAATAAGTTCAAGATGTAACTAGACAAATAATGCAAAAGTCTCCAGATCCCTTAATGAGAGCAAACAGTGTGTAGATACTGTGTGTGTTGGCGGGTGTCTCCGCTGTGATCCCCCCTATTTGTTATAAATTGCTGGCACTTTACGAGTTACGAGGGAGGTGAGGGCTGTCTTTTATTGATTTCTCTTCAGCCCTCTGTGTCTCCTTACAAACCTCAGGCCTCATGCCTCTGTTGACCAAAGAGTTCAACATCAGGCCAATAAAAGAAAGAATCTTCTTGGTGTATTTACTCCAGTGATTTAAAGGCTGAGGATTTTGAGAAGCCTCCTCCACAAATCTTAAAAGAAAGGTTCAACTAGAGGAGGAGAGCGTGAGTTCGGCTTCAACTGGAGGCTGCTTCCCTTCAAACTGCAGATGTATGATCGGTGTTCAGGCTTTCTCAGAGTATTGTTTTGACTGGTGTGTGACCATTCCCATCCAATCTTCTTTTTCTTCTGCTCATGTCAAGTGAGCATATCTACACTTAAAAAGAGGATGATGAATGACGAAAAATGTTGTGAGAAACTTTAAGGAGTAGACAAAGTGTAGACAAAGAATAGAGAAAAATGTCCATCACAATATCCCAGAGCCCCTTTAAACTACTTGTTTTGGCAGAACAAAAGCCTGAAGATATTAGCTTTACAGAGAAATTGTCACATTTGACAAGCTAAAACCAGCAAATGTTTGGCACTTTTGACTTCTACTTTCGCCTCTAAGCAGGACTCCCCTGTATCCTGACAGAGTTTAAACAAAGCTTGTTGAAAACTCTGCAGCTGCAAAAAACGGATGCCAGAAGGTGGTTATGTTTGTTATGATCACACCATAAGTACCTACCACCTTCTGGTGGCACCCCAAGGGGCTGGTAAGACGAAGAAGGAGGTCCCCCTGAGCCTGAATTGGACAGGGCACACTTGTACTGGCAAGCCAGAGAGTCTGCCGCTGCAGTATTTGCAGCTATTTGGTTACATAATGTCAAATGAAGCTCAAGATCCCAAGCTACAGGAAATTTCTAATTCCCTCTTTAAATATCTCAAGTGTGTCATACAATTTGAACAAGTTTGGGTTAGTTATTTTCTAATCAAGTCTTCATTTCCACCTATTAGCAGATTTCTGGAGAGTTAAGAGGCTAAAGATATGCTTGTCAGGATCTATCCTCTTGAGTGATACGCTGGCTATGTGTGTGCGTGTGTGGGTGGGTGTGCAGGCGGCTGTGACTGTACATGTGCATGTGTGTACTCAGGCATACTGTATAATCCTTTAATGAACGTTTGTGCGACTGACTGATGTCTCCCTCCAGTGCTCCAATAATAGCCTTTGCTTGTTTCTCTCCTTGTGTGACCCCTTCGTCTGTCTCACTCTGTTCAGAAGCCGTTGGTTGTTGGCAACAGTGTTGACTCCCATTTTGATTTGCTCAGGGAAAGTGCATGCACAACAACTGGGCAAGCAGAACCACCTCGGTGTTACGGAAGTGTCACAACAATCCATATAGTTTGCAAAGTAGCATTATTTTTGGCATTTTGGCCACCAAAATTTTTTATTTTTTTCCAGAGCGATAAGTGTTTGTGTTAGGACAGGAGGGTGGAGCTGCATAGAAGGAGGCTAAATGCAAAATGACAGCTGTCTCCTTAGAGCATCTTTCAATAAGATCAGATGCTGAAGAAGACATTTTTAGGTAACTCAATTGTTACAATTTACTTCCATAAACTGAATACACATAATTGTCTATTTTACTCTAAATTGGACCATAATATCACAAAACAAACATCATTCTTTATTGATGAAAACTTGAAATAAGTGAGACCATAAACACATTAGGGAAATGCTTACTGTGGTGAAAATCAAGTGAGAAGTAGGGTCATTTTCTCATAGACTTCTATAGAATCAAAATTCCTTTTGCAGAAGACTTGCCCTCTGCTGGTCAATAGAAAGGATGCATGTTTAAAGTACGTCAGCATTGGCTGTTTTTGTAGATAGTAGAGCTGACTGCAGACACACAGTACCAAAGTTCAAGTGGGATGCAGCATTTTTATCAAATATGAATCCAGTATTGAATCTGCTTATTAAATCAAAGTCCTTTCAAATCCACGCATGAATAAGAATCCTTGACAGTTTAATCATTAGTAATACATTTACGTTGTACTGTATACTGGCACCTCGGAGGTTAAGACTGACTCAGTTACATTAATTTGTGTGCTTGTGCCACATCGTTTGGGCTGTGGATTCACACACTGCCTGGGAGCTTATTCACCCAAAGACAGAGTTAACCTTTTCTTCCTTTCTGCTGACACTTTCTCTGACTCAGAGAGAGAGAGAGAGACTACAGGCAAATTAGATTGTAAACATGTTCAAAGTCCTGTCACTCTTCAGAGCAGGTTTGCTCTGAAGTCAGTGAAGAGTCTCCCATGGCTTAAATTCTACTTTACTCCACCTCGCACCCTGAATAATACAGGTTTGATGTTTAGCCTTTCCATCAAAAACATTTTCTCTTCCATCTTAAATCCAATGTTTTTGCTCCCTAAAGCCCCCTATATGCAAAAAAGAACAGAAGCAAAGTAACATTTGCATGGGAGTATGCGAATAAACATCACGTTTCATGTTGAATGCTGAACTTCAGTTTACTTTACTTGTGCAAAATGTGAACTACAATCAGAAAGTTTGGAGGACAAAAATGAATGTACAGAAATGAAAACATTCTAAATTACAAAATAAAAACATTTATTTAGCATTTTATTCTTTATCTTGTATTTGCTTTGTTAATTTCGCTCCCACAACCTTATATACAGCACCATATGTGTCAGTTTATGGTTGCAAATCAAAGATCCCAATCTATTAGTTTGAAATCGAATGACATCTGGCAGAAATAATCCACACACCTCATCATAGGTGAACCCAACTGTCACAGTGTTAAACACATGGTTGACGTTGTAAAATGGTTGCAGTTTGGTTAGGTTTAGGCAAAAAAAGTACTTGGTTGAGGTTAGGAAAAGATCACTTGTAGCATCCAGTCAGATTTAGTCAGCTCAGACTGATGGTTTAATGACTTTATTTGTTGTTTTGCAGATCTTAAACCAACATATGCGCTCTGTAACAAGTCATAGAAAACAAAACAATACAATACATTAGAACATAGATTTTACAGTTTACAGTTTTAACTGTACCAAGTAGTTATATATGTACTCCTATGGATAAATGTATCTTTCAACTGATGCTGAACTTTATTGAGCGTCAGCGCCATTTATTCTTCATTATTTCGTGTCAGTCATTCTCACAGGGTCCTCTGGATACAATAGGTATTGAATTAAGATAGATACAAATTCATTTTCTTTTACCACCAAATACACAATGCATGAAATGCAAAGATAAAAAGTATGTGTAGTTCAGATGTTTATAAGAAAAACAAACCTACTCAACCTATTCACTTTTAGGTATGACTTGTTTTTATTTTGTTTTGCCTTAAGGCACATGTTCAGTACAAAGATCCCTAAAAACAAACAGGAAATAACATTAACGTGGTGATCTAGAACACAAATGAATACAAAGCTAAGTTAAAGCTTCTCTCTCCTGCATACCGACGTTAGTGGGATGATGCTATTGTTATGGATTAGAATGAAGTCAGCAGCCAAGGAGTCGCCATTGAAATTGTGCTTCGTGTTTTAATTTAGAATATAGTACATTACTTAATTGGTATCTTGTACACATTTCCTTTTTCTCTCAGGCTGGTAAAGAGCTCCAGGCCATTAGCCATGGACAGTAGTATGGCTCTTTCTGTTAAGTGAGATAGACTGTTCAAGTTAGTCCTCAGCTATTGATTCTTCCAGTGGTTTAAAACTAAAGTTAACTCTCATAAATAAAAATAAATCCGCAGTGCCTAATATTTGTATTCTCGTGTTTGCCTCATGGGCTGTTGTCCTGTTCCAAAGGCCTCAGAGGCTAACATTTTAAAAACGCTATTATTTGTCAAACTTGCCAAACTTTTCTCTGGAGTGTCAAGCAATGGCTCTAGTATACTCCTTTACATACCAAAAGCAGGGTCTTTTTTTTATTCTGTTTTCTATAAGGACTGCATGTTTGGGTGAATAGAATACAAATGAGTATTCTTCTGCTTTATCTTCACTTACCCTCCTTCCTGCCCTGACCACTTATCAAGAGGGCATGTGTGGTGAAGAATGACAAATGCAGGACCGTCATGCACACAGGACCTGGGAGGTGTGCACGCCGACGCAAGTGGGTGGGAATAAGACATTTCAGCAAGATTGTTCTGATTGTCCTCATGTCGTCAGCTATGTTGTTTTAAGGGGATTAAGTAAAATGCAGCTTTCTCTGAATTACTTTCCCTTTCTCCCCTAAATTAATCCCCTTTGTCCATTTTCTGTTCCTCTCTGACTTTGCCTCTGTCATTTTGCTACAGGCAAAATGAATAAAAGATGGGGGACAGGTGAAAGGATGAGCAGAAATTATTAAACAGACAAGTGATAATGATGCAGGAATAAGGAGTGATACGAAAGGAGAATAGATATGATCAACAGGGTCACTTGGGCATCGAGAGCAAAAGATTTTATGGATTTTGTTTTTCTTTTAAGAAATATTGTATCACATTTAGACTTACCTGGGCAGATATATAAGCCAAATTACTTTATTGCAGGTTTGTCCTTATCAGAGTCAGCCAATGGTGACGATGAATTATACAGAAGCACAGCAATGCCAAAGATATACAGTATTTCACGCCTTTTAAAAATAGCTTTGCCATTATAAAGTGTGTCCACCAGAGAGTGCTGACAAGTTAGTCTCTGTTGGTCGGTCCACCAGTTTGCTCCAGATAGAAATATCTAAGTATCTACCTGATGGATTAGCACAACATTCTGACAGACATTAAGGGAACCTTTAGGGATCCTCTGACTTTGCCTGTGGCTCCACTGTGAGTTTGACATTTGTCACTTTGAAATGTCTCCATAACTTTTGAAAGGATCACCCTCAACTTTGGTGATTACTTGACTTTTTATTGAGTGAAGCATCAAAATTAAAAATGTGTCCAATACTATGGTTTACGACTACTTGCAAAGCATCAGCTTCGTAATGTTTTATAAGTGGGAAATATAGTTTTGCATGCTAACATGCTAATGGTCAACATGAATACTAAATATGCAGGCTGTTTTCATTCAGTGTTTGTAGTTATACCTACAAATAGTAATACACTTTAATGGGTAGATAACTCACATAATTGTCAAACCAGGAAGAAAAGCTTATTACAGCTCACACTGATGTTTGCTTTTAGGTGACGACCTCTAGTGGCTGTTAGTAATTATAACAGGAGCAAAGAAGGAATGAAGCGAGTTGGTATGTAGAGCAGAAAAAAGTCCATGAAAGAAGGATGTTGGGATGGATGTTTGGGTAAATAAACACTTTAACCCAGAAAATTCCCCTGTGACGCCCAAAGTCAATGTAGTTACTTAAAAATAACTTGTACCTTTCGTTTAGCTCTTTTCTTTATCTTACCAATGTAAAGCTAACCATGCAGTTCTGTTTCATGTTGAATAGAAAGGTAATTTTCTGTAAGATGTCATAGAAATCGTTCATGAGTAATCATTGAAATTTTATACCCACTTGACATTAGCAGATTATTTGTAGCATGTTAGCACGCTGAGGTTAGTATTTGGCTAGGTACAGTCTCATAAGCTGCTAGCATGAATGTAATTTGTTCTTGTTTAAGTGTAAATAAGTACATATCATGGTCACAAATGGCCTAAACAATTATTTAATATTAATCTTTAATTATATAAAACTCGCAAAAATTGTCATTAGCCCTAAAAAAATCAGATACCAGCTGTTAACCATAATCTTTGACGTACATTGTGTATTGTAGGTGCTAAATTACTTATGTTGTTGCAGTGCTCACAGCTGACTCATACAGACACTCACAGAGCAAACTATGGTCATGAGTCGTACAGTCAGGGGACATTATTTACTCTGAAAAGGTCCTAAGCCAAAGAAAGGGAGGGGAGCTAGGTATGGATTAGAATCATGAAGCAACATTACAGCGTAATCCTGTCCAAGAGGTGAAAGCCCAGAGATGGATGAAAAGCAGACTCTGCTCCTTATCCCTCCCAGGTCATCAGAGTATCACTCTGGGCGTACTTCTGTGCCAAGGTTACCGTACTACCTGTGACAGGGAGCCAAGACACTGCACTGAGACTTCAACTCATCCAGCTTGTTTAACATTCCACATAAAGCTCTGGGAGTGATTTGGAGCCTGAAGACAATTAAAGCCTGATGGGGTTTCAGAGGGAGGCAAACTCAGTTTCAATCAGCATCACATAACGAAAGTAAACAATTGCAATTACAGTAATTAGTGTTGGTTAAACTTGAGCTTTGCTACACTTGCTGGATGGAGACTCATCACACAAGACTGCCATCTAGAGTTCAAATCCTCTCTCCACTGTTTAAATATCCTTCTCTGCCTGTGAACTACTAGTCAATGTCAAATGAAAGCAAAAGTGCCTTTTATTTGAAACTGTCTTTGTGTTCAGTGACTTCCAAATATAAAAAAAATACCCAGCTTTTTTAACACCTCCATTTCCAGTAGTTTTGTATTTGCTTTTCAGTGCTGGATCAGTGATGCCTCCAGAAGTCGATGAGGTTCAGCTGCTACCTTGTCAATGTCAGGCATTCTTGAATATCAGAGGAGCCTTGAGCTGCAGTTCATGGCTTACTGTAATCACTTGCCTCAGTTGAATACAACAAACTGTGCTTAAAGCAGCCAATTTCTCCCAGAGCAACTGAAAAAAAGGATCCGTCATGCTTTATGACTAAGAATACACCGATCGAAGGCTGTCCATTTGGCAGAAATGCAGCGGCACCTGTATGCGGTTGTAAATTATTACAGTATTTTACAGCATATTTCCCTTTTTAAAGTCAATGGAAGGAAATATATGCCTGCATTCTTGTTGCAAGGGATGTACATTTGTTATGCTTTTATTTTGCCTCGTGATGTGAAATAATTCAGGGTGGGTCATCACTTCTCATTTCCTTCACAATCATCCTTGTACAAGTTCTGTTGTGCCACTATCTGTCATTTGAAGCCTTTAACTAAAATCCATTTTGATCAATTACGGTACCGATTCATGCTGAATTCAGATGGAAAGAAAAGCTATTCTGGAGTGTCCGTCCGTTGTCCCTCTGAAAGTAAAATGAAAGCACAAAAATGTCTGCATTTTTTGCTAAAGATGAAATCATGAGTCATTTACATAAATGGTGCTGGCAGCTTGTTATAAAAGGTAATGAAACGGGGGGAGCCAGATTGCCTGAGAGAAAGGGCTTTCCGCAACAAAGCCAAAGGGAGCGCACATGCATTTCTGTACTGATATGTGCAACTTCTAAAGTGGCAGCCAAACCTGTTATTACATTAGGGATAATAGCAGTAAAAGCAGTGCTGTATGTCCCAATGTCCCACTGTTAAAGGGAAAGTTCACATTTTTTGAAGTTGGTTTGTATGAGGTACGTCAGTGTAATACCTACAGCTGCTAGAGGTCAGCACTCCCCTGGTTTGGGGAAGAAAGCAGGAACACCGACACGGATACTAAGCAATGTACTGCTGTGGAGGGGGGCAGCAGTAAAACCTACTTTAGCCACCAATATCAGTTTAAATGTACATTATGTTTACATATTATTATAATATTTTGCCGTCTTTTGCCTCGACAGGCCTGTTGTTCGATGCAGGGGGAGCTGAAGCCATTCTATGCTCTCGTCAAAGACTGTTATTTGTATTACTTTGGTGATAAATTAGATGCATTCCAACCGCCGTCTACTATAACTAATATACTATAGACTACTTACTATGGATAAATATCTCATATAACCCCACTTAAAAAAATCAGAACCATGCCTTTAAATTGGGACTGCAACTAACAATCATTACTTTACGTTATAAAGTTTTGTGTTGCTTGTTTAATAGAAAATTGCATAAAATGAGAACACTGGCCATTGTAATGAATGCAACAGATGGAGATAGCAAGTTAAATCTAAAGTAGAGAGCCAATATCAGCCTCCATCTTTGTCTGACAGGTAAACATCCATGCTTTTGATATCTGCCTGTGCCCTCCAGCATGGCTCAGAGACTCAAGCCAACACAACATTTTACAGAGTTTTGATTCATACACAGCATCACAGGCTGGATTTGATCATTTAACTTGTAGACCCATTTGACATTCGCATCACATTCTGATAGAGTGAATACAGAGACCTTGTAAGGTGGCCTTGCTTTTAATCTAGACTATATATCTCCTTCAAATGAGTAATGTCAGAATCCTAGCCTTCATTGTGCATATTTCTTGGGTTGCTGGTTAGTGCAGGAAGTTATTCTACATCAGGAACATATGGGATGAGTAGAAGTCTAACCATATTCTAATTTCCATTTTTAAGCTGAGTAGGCTTTGCTGTCCCTGAATAAAACTGATCCTAAAATGTATCATGGTTGAATGAGCACAAGTGATTTTTTTTCCGCCAGAAGTTGTAAAGGTGAGAGCAATCGTGAGAAAACTAGAAAATAGTAGTCTCACAGTCATGGAAGCATTGTCTGTCTGTATGAGGTGACGGAGCGAGCCTACAGGAAGTTTAGAGTGACGAGAGTCACTGGTACTTCTTTCGTTTCCAGATCAAAAACCTCACGCTTGCATGTGTGCGTCTGCTTGTGTGTCTATACAACCTCAATTTCCCGCGTGTCAGTGATTTCGTGCCCCGCCGTGCTCACAATTTAATCCACAAAACACACAATTACAAGAGTGACAGAGAAGTTAATGAACAGTGTTGTGCTCCACTGAAGGACTCCCAAGGGTAGATCTGTTGGGCATTAACAGCAATCAAAGAGTTTTGTTTAATATATTCCACCAAGTGATAATGGACGTGTGATGAAATGTAGCATGCTTATAATTGTCCAATATAGCATAAAGCGGAGAATGGAGTTTCAGTCAAACTTGTAATACCCTTCTATCATACAATATTCAGTTTGATGACTGGACAACAAGGCATGGAGGGAAAGGTATTTAGGATTGACAATGGGGAGTTAAGTTATTAAGAGTTGGCAGATATGCATTACATAGTAACTAGTAAATTAGCTAGCTTGCTAACGTAATTACTTAACAACATACATATAACCTCATTTTGTGGGATTCCTGTGAATTTCTTTGGAAGGAAAATGTTCTACCTGTTCATGAGAACAGCCTGTAGAGGGCATCCTGCTACTTTAGCGGCACCAGGGCATTTGTGGTGTAACCCAACTAATTTGAAAAGAAAAAATGTAAACAACAGTCAAAGAGAGAAAAACAACACATAAATCCATATGTTGAGTTTGCCATAACTTGAACACAATGTGTTGCAACCTAGAGTGCATAAAAAGTAGATAAAAGTTGAAACAGTTAGCTAACATTATCTATAGTGAATAATGATTAAAAAGCACCTAAAATAATGAATATACCATTAAAATAGTTAGCTAACTAAAAGTAATGGATAAATGGTTACTGCTAAATAGTTAGCTTTTGCTTTTAATGGTGTATTCAATTGATCATTAACTTTATAATATCCAGTTAACAACACATTTGGAACCTGTCCTATTCATTTGATAGGAGTGCTGTACAGGTCAGTTTTGTGGATTGAATTGGCAGCATTTCTCTTTTGCAGTTTGTTTTGTGGGTTAGTAAGTTTTTGCTTCAACATTGTTTCTGTGATTGCAACATTTTTCTGTTGCATTTGTTTTATGTGTTTTTGGTTTTGCATCATTCCTGTGTTTGCAGCCTTTTGCCATTTGCGATATGTTTGCCCTTGTCGGCCACCGTAGTGCTGGGATACGTCTTACAAAAAGGTTGGGAACACTGCTCTTTTGGCTCTGTTAAGGTACTGCCTTAAAACACGTTCTATGACTGAGCTGCTTAGAGACTTTACTGTGTTGAGGGGTTAAATTAATCACTTTTTTTGTTTATGACACATCTCCTTCCCGCATGCAATTTAAAAAGCATTTCCCAAGTTTCCTAGTAGGAGCCAGGATGAGCAGTCAGTGTGATGACTGTTTAAGTTCATAATTACCACTGTTAATTACAGATAAAGTATAAATTAATATAATAAAGAATAATCGAAAGTCAATTAATGAGCTCATATGTTGTGACTGATAACACTGCTAATGCATCAGGAGCGATTGGATACAACAGTAATACCATGTCAATTAACTGTGCCTTTACTGTTTGGTAAAAATCTATCAAAACAAATTATTTATTCCTGGGCTTAATCAGGCAAGATTGTCAAAAAAGGGTCCTATTTTCCTGCCCATGGAGAATATCAAACAGTAAAAGCCTGGTTTTCTTTTTTGTCACTGACATTTAAGGATCCCACTGAGAGAATTCCATCATATAGGAAACAGAACATACAATTCTGCATCCTTAATGCAATGCAGTTGTTAAAGGTCGTGTTGGGGAACACTACATGCTTTATCTCTACTGGAAACTGTCGTTCTTTGATCTGGGTGAGTTTACTGTGAGAGCCTGGAGGTCATTTTGGGAAATATAGCAAGTCAATAACTGAGGCAGAAGTAGACAAGAGATAAAGTGGATGAAACATAAACATATATTACATCACCTTATCACAAGCAAGTCTGGAGTTCTCTGGACATCCATGATTTATGATATTTATTTTCTGGACTTTTTTCCGACTTTGGTAGTACAGTAAAGCCTTGGTGGAAGTGGAGGTTGTGCTGCTGGATAGGCCCACAGTGCGAACAGCCCTGGCAGTGTTAATGCTGTACTCCACCCGCTGAGCATTACACGATTATATCAGATCCAGCTTTTAATCATGAAAGTGAAAACACAATTAAGTTGGATTGCACTGAGTGTAAACCTCTACCCCTGCCTGCCTGGTTAATTAGATGGTCTGTGTGCAGGAGCTCGCGTTCAGCCCACAGTTGACTCCTGCCATGGCCAAAATCACCACATATGTCTTGTGATGGCATTTTAATAGATAATTAAATTTCTCATTTAAAAATAGTAAAAAGGAGACAAGAGGTGGCAGGTGCCAGGAGAAGGGGCAGCAGAGGTGTGAAGATATTAAATTATGTGTGTGTGTGTGTGTGTGTGTGTGTGTGTGCGCGAGCGTGCGCGTGCTGTGTGTGTTTTAGACACTTGCCCCAAGTGAAATAGCATAGAGCGCAGTTCACAGTGGATTACATTACTTAATCTTTTTTTAAACTTTTTGATAGTGTTTGATATTTTTTCGTTTTGTAAACATATTTCCTGCTCTGTCTCAGTAGAAGACAATGCATTATTTGCTACAGAGTCTTGATCTTTCGTAGTTAGCAGGTAGAAATGCAAAACAAATGCTTACAGAAATGTTGTCATAGAAGAACATGCAAATCTTTTTTTCTGATCATTCATTTACATACATACAACAGACATGTTTGAACATATGTGACATCTGTCTATTTATGCAGCATTGCAACAATGTTAAAGAAAATGTGCATAAAGAAAAAAGCACACTACAAATGTGGCTGCATTATTTCTCAATGATTAGAGTGAAAGCAAAAAAATAAAGGTAGAATGCTAGTACACATTTCATTTTAACTGTACATATAAAGAAAACATCTCTATTATTAGATATGTGATACATATACATAACTTTGTGGTCTTCCTGTGTCATTTTGTGGCTGTTTGCAATTGCTTTGCATCTCTTTGTCGACTTTTTTATGTGGTGGTTTTGTATTTGTGGTCGGGATTGGTCTCTTTGACTGACATTTTGCAGGACAAAGCCGGTGGAACCCGGACACTTTGGGCCCTGATACTGAATATTCACTTTTCCATCCATGCAACTATAAAATGATTGAAATCCATATGGGGGTTTGGTGTACACACTTTGAATCATTTCAGATGTCACAACCTCCCTACCTTGACTTTCTCATTTACTATCCCATAAATAATCAATTCTTTTAGTCGCAATATTTTAATGCCACCTTATCCATTTATTTTAATTCCAGTCATCTCTTCTTGTACAAGATTACACACAGAGGTGACCTGACACATATCACAGCTGGACTTTCACTCTCCTGCTGCTTCACCAGGAACTCATCATCAGCGATGGAGCAAAATTGCTCCCCAGCTGCCTGCTTGCCGTCTCCTGGGTGTACCAGTCCGCGAAATCACTGCTTAGCACTACTGAGGCTGCCAGCGAGCATGCATTATTGATTTACATTGAAATCTGTTAACAAGAAAGAGTGTGGGCCTGTACTGCTCCACCGCTAGATCATGGCATCAAAACTGCCAGGTTCAGGTGTCAGACCCCCTCTGGGGCCACTGCTGGATATCGTTAATAAAAGAACGCTGGTTTTGTCCTTTCGTTTTATATATAACACTTCACATTTATCACTATACATGGGCTACACGGTAGTATAGTGGTTAGCAGGGTTGCCGGTTTGACTCCGGTCTGTAGCTCTTCTGTGTAGTACTTTTGTTTCAACGTGTTTTAAACAGTCATCATGTGTAAAATAGTAACTGTCCTGGGCAATGACAAAGTTGCAACCAACTTTCTCCAAGTCATTCAAATTTCCCTTCAGGGGATAAATAAAGTAATTTTTTGATTTTATTTTGATTCCTTACTTGACAGATGCTTGTCAGGTGGGTGCTGTTTGATGCAGTGGCCAAGCTATGTATGAAATGATATGTATTGAAAGTGACAGCATTTAAATTGGAAGCAGAGGATTCAAATATAATGTATGTATTTCATTCAGGGGCTGCACAAAATGTTTCAAAGGCCACTGAGCAACAATGGTTTATACAAAAACAATCAGGTGTAGAGGCTGAACAGCAATCATAAAAGAGTTTTAATGACATGCATAAAGCAGATGAAAACATTAATATGTCCTTATATTTACATATTAGTACATTACAGAATTAAAATGTGTTTTACTGTTAACACAAATGCCAAAGGGTTGTTAAAATAAAGTGAAGAAGTAAATAAAGTAAAGATAAAGTATTTTACTTAAGAAGCAGCAAGTTAGTAATGTGTGTGGACATGCAAATTATCATTTAATGTATCCATTATTTCACATGATGCAAGGTGTCATGGTGGTGCTGTTGGTTGTGATCTCTTTTTGTTCAAAATCATCCTGCAGTCATCAAATTGAGGAGATGGCCTTGGATTGGTTAATCATTATTCCCTGGGAGTTAATAAGCTTTTGATTTTAAGCTTCATTCCTCTCTTCCTCTGCCTGTTTCAGAGACTCTCAGTCTCTTTCCCCACTTGTGCCGTCCCGGATGGCAGACAACCATTCTGCTAACTGAGCTAATTCAGAGTGACACTACTAGAGATTGTCTCTGCGAAGGAGTCCCTCCAATTCCTGCATTACAATGGCATGCTACAGCATCTTAAGCTCCCTCTGCAGAGGCATATTGTCTTGGATGTAGAGGCCGGGACAAGAATGCTGGCAGAAAAAGACCTGGCTGGTACATCTGTTTTAGCTTTAGTATGACTTGGACAGATTGCTAATTAGTAATTACCAGCTCATTGTTGTCTGGACTCAGGACACTAGCCAAAAACAACAGAATTACCTATGTGACGGACTGTAGGAGAATGTGTATAGTGGCCAACCATGTAAAACCCGCTTATGAGGCCTCCTTGTTTATGTAGTTTGTTCCCTTTAAACCTTTTTTTTTTATTTTGAATAAAGTCTAAAACAACCAATCACCATCACAGAAAATCAATATGATCTCCTTTGCTGACTTCCTGATTGGCTGCCAGTAGATGCTGTAATCATTCTCTGATCTGTTGAAATTGCATACATTTTTTTCTGTTGCCAAGTAAATATTGGTTATTCGTCATTATGTGTGGATCTCTCAGAAAACCTGAGTCTAACTAAACTGAATTATGCTGATTCAGGCATCAATTATCATACTTTAAGGCCAAAGAAAAAAAAAAAGAAGAAGCACTCTTTCATCTCAGATTGTAATCTTGAAGCTACCCCTAGTGGTGGATAGAAAGAAATACACCAAATTACAACATGACATGAAGATTTAATTAGTATCAAAAATATATAAAATTCAAGAGGGTGGTAACACTGTCTCCAAAAAGAAATATGTTTCCAGGCCTCTCCTGAATGAATAATACACACATAAAACTGTATCTGAAGGGCAGAATGGAGGGGCAGCAAGTGCAAGTTTGCTTTTAATGTTGAATTCCTGTGTTCAAGCTCCTGTGAGGGCAAGTCTTTACTCTGCTGAAGCGTCCAAAAGACAGGAATCTGTTGTGCTCTGACCTCCCCTCAGAGAGGTCTAACATTTCTAACTTGCAGGTCAGATGGTGTATGAAAATAAAAGGTTAGAATTTCCATATTTTCTGCAGCACACTTGAACTAGATGCAAAGCTACAGCCTGGTTCATGCTGAAATAAAACAGGGATTTTTTCATAATTATACAAATTTAAATGCTTTCGAATCAAACATGAATCAAAGTATTAAATATTGATATAATTATACATGTGTGCCTGGCATGTTAAGCTGTTTATCTAAATCACATTATTTTTAGTTTAATTTTTGGACCAAGATTATACATTTTACAACCAGGTGGAAAGATATAAAATACTGGTTTTCAACAGGTGTTTGATGGCAAGATCATTTAATGCCAGTTGGTGAGCAAACATCCTGCCACACCTAGATAACTGTAACCATCTGTCTTTAGGAGATACAGCTTTCAACGGTTATAGCATTCACTGGGTTAAAGACAAGACTTGGCTTATGTTTTGAGAAGTAAACGTCACCTTAACTAGATATTCATCTGGAAAATGTATCTTCAAAAACGACGCGAGGCCGACATTGCCCATGGCCCATGCAGGCAAAATAATGAAAGATAGCTTTGTACGGCACACCGAGAAACCAAGAAACTGTTTGGTACCCGCAAGCACTCAATGTATTATTTATGAAAGCCAGCACTTCTGATTGGATAGGGAAGCTCCTCGCTGTGTGTGTCACTCATGTGAAAAAGCCGGGCTGTAGGTGTCTGAAGTATCTGTTTTTATTTCTCTGCAGAATCCTCCTCTGACGTGGCAGATGCTGTGATCCTTCTATGTCTCCGAGCATATTTTCACCTTTGGGACGGAGGAAGACTCAGGCAGTTCACAGTAACAGTTTTAAACAGACAGTGTGGCAAGATGATCACAGACGCAGATCCATTCACAGCTGTGCACTTCAAAACTGAACTGATGGGATCATCACATTCAGATATCTTGTATTCTTGTCTCACTTGACACTGTAATATATATTAGAATGATTAATGAATTCACCTTTATTAAAGGTTGTAGTGTTAGTTTTAGGTAGCCAATGATTAATAGAATTGGCATTAACAATATTCCGTATTGCACACCTGATCCAAATTTGTTTTATTGGCTGCAGCTGTGTCCACCCTCGGGTTTGTAGTGCAAAGGTGTACGGGCACGACTTTTAGTGAGTCAGCATATAAAGTACAAAGCTGCTTGGTTTCATTTTTATAGTGTGTAATGATTTTTTAACTGCAGGTGAGTTTTTAGGGTAATGTAAAGAGTTTGAATTGGGACTGGGAAAAGTTGGACTCTCCACTGCAGCTGGGACCCATTTGAGAGTGAAACAACTTATATTTAGAATGATATCTGAGTTTTTATACTCCTTATATATTCCTTTATACTAGGAATTATACTGTATGTGTGAGTGTATGTAAACCAATTTCATAGAGTGCAGCATAGCTCTATGCATCATATTTCTTTACATTGTCAGTCCCAGCGTGTTCCTTGAAAAAATACGGGTATTCACAAGAAGCACTCACTCCCTTTCATAAATTATAAGTACATCATTTGTATCATTTGCAAACAGCACCATAGTAGACCTGAAAGTTTTCAGTTGTGGTTCAGGCAACAGCAGGTTAGTAAGGACCGCTGACTTGGATGTGTACCATTTTATAAATAGTTTAACTATAATGAGGGCCTGCAGAGATCCTGCAGCTTGGTTTGGCATTGGCACATGCTGTCATGTCCTTAAGGGAGAGGCCATTATTGTTTGGAGTTTGTAGACAAGACACTGCAGAGAGAGTTAATACACTGTGCTGAATATAGTATACAAAAAAAATCCTATCCTATCCTGACACAATGGACATACAGCACACAATTCATTTGTGTGATTTGATAAACATTCAGATTTAGTTAAATTAATATATTTTTACTTGTCAGGGACATGAAAAGAAGTCAGCCCCAAGTTAGAAAGTAGGGATACACCTGTAAGCTACTGACACTGATATCAGATATCAGGCCGATACATACTACAATGGCTGGATCAGGTATCTGTGACAATGGGGAAGATCTATGCAGTTCAGTTATATATTTATTTGTTACAACTTGTTTTACAAAATAAGGAAAGTTATGTTCGAATCAAGTGAGATGTTGCCATACATATAATAAAATGATCCCAGTTATACTACACAGTAAGAAATTAACACAATGCTGGTATCAGATCAGAACTCTGTAACAGTAGAGACCCAAAGCCCAGGTATCAGTATTGGGACTATAAAAACTGGATTGTCTAACCCTATAAAAGAAGGTGAAAGGACACAGCAACTACAGAAACGTAGCTTTTGTATGTGGTTTGACTTTGACACAAAGCACTTAACATTTTGGCTGCTTTCTCTTTGTCAAAATATGACTTTTTAAATTATAGAAAGTGTTTTCAAATGTCTAAGCCATGACAGTGAAAAAGCAGGATTTTAAAAAAATGAAACTTCCACTAAACAAAGACTTTTTGTGAAATTTTCACACAGACCCCCAGGAGGGACGCTATTGGTCGAGACGTGAAGGTGGGCGTATGCTACCAACCTCAGGTAAAGTTAGGCTGCACTATCCAACTCACATTGCCTACTCGACCACACCACGCGAACAGTTACTTGTTAAACACAGCAACGTCTCAACAGCTTCATCTTTAATCCAATGAAAAGTTGTTTCAGTTGTAGCTATTCCAAGTAGATTTAAACACACAGGTGGTGAACCGGTTCTTTGTTTGCTAGGTTGACGGTTACGCGCCCGCGAGCGCGCGCTCATTATTACACAGGTGTGTTCAGCTCACGGGAGGACATACTGCAGGTAGAGGTCGAGCCTTATCTTGAATACCGAAATTAAGAGAAATATCCATAACGTCTTATTGTTCTTTGTTGTTGTGATAATTTTGGGCAACTCTGTAAGGTTTGAGGAGTTATTTGACTCCGCCAGAACAGAAAAAATGGCTAATACATCCAGGTGGAGTTGTTTATGACATCAGCGAACGAAAGCGGATTTTTCTTTCATTTTTATTTTAAGTAGTCCATATAAAAGCAGCAGGGGCTAAGAGCGTCTATCTGGAGCAACAGGTGGCCATTTTTAAGAGCCTAACATTATTTTCCTCTTTTTGAACAGCAGCAGCAGCAGCAGGATGATATGACAGCTACAGCAGAGAGCACAGTCAACATGGAGGAGTTTTTCTCAAAGGTAAGCTCCACACAGCGCCTCTGTTTTCGACTCGTCATGTCCAGTAGCCTAATTTAAGTGTTGTATGTGTATGTGTGTAGGTGGGGGAGGTGAGAAGCCTCATTGAAAAAATCGCCTGTCAAGCAGAAGATGCGGAGAGAATACACGGCGCCATCCTCTCCAGTCCAAACCAAGACAAGAGTACGTAGCCTACAAAGCACCACCATCAGAAACGTGATGCCTTTTTCCGTTGTGCTGATGCTCTCAGAGATCTCTCTCCTCCTTCAGGGCACACAACACTGACAAGACAAACAAAACGACTACACAGCCTTTGACAAACACACCTGTGCCTGTTGGTTGAGGAGGTAACGGGTATTATGGAAATAGAAATAGATAGCATAAAAAGAAAAATTAGATGTTATACAAATGTAGACAACACAATATATGTCTGCCAGTGCCCACCATACACCACAGGTTATTGGGGAATAATGATTGGGTTGGATTAGCTAAATTCTAACTTAATTAGGCAAATATTTCATATGTGCACAAAGTATCAGAATATTATACAAATGCATAATGCAAATAAAACTAATCTAAATCTTGAAGTTGTACTGTGAATCTTATCCGTGGAAAGACTTTGGAGGTGAATTATTGTGGAATTAATTTCGATAAGAAGACCAGTCAGTGAATTTGTGTCAGTTGGGACAGTAAAACTTTTTAGTTAGTGGCTTCAGAGCAAAAAAAGATGTGATTATGGAATGGACCCAACACACACAATTGCAAAGTACTTAAAAAGTTGCTATGCTGCACTTTTTTAATCTATATTTTGAACTTTCGTTTTATTAATGTAATGCTTTAAATGTTATAACGTGTTTGTTTTTTTTATGTCTGTTTAATGTGAAGCACTTATTTGTGTTATTCCTTTGTTACAAAGCGGTTGTGCTGTAATTTTTCCTTCAATTAAGTGGACCTACTGTATGCTTTTCTTAGGAAAAAAAGGAGAGCTGAAGCTGCTGAACAATGAGACTAAGAAGAATGCCAACTTAGTCCGAGCCAAGTTGAAATGTAAGTGGAGATAAGTTTTTTTTTGTGCTTGGAAAACATGCTTTTGTACAGATATTAATTTGCCTTTGGGAAGTAATAACTGGTGCAGTTTTTCAACATACAAAGTTATTTTTGTTATCTGGCTATGTATCGCATTGTTGAGACCATGAGGAGGAACTGTGCAGCACATCACACTTCCTCAAATTCTGGACCTGCATCGTTTATAACATGGCATTTGACTTGCAAATTGTTTGAAAAGGAAGGCTGCTGTTCTCCACTCTACTGGGCATCAAAATGTCAAAGTTAACTAAACCTAATTGTATGCAGATACAGAGGCTACAGAAACATAATCTGTAATTTAACCAGCATGTTTGAGTTGTAAACAGTGTTTTAAAACAGTTCTGTGTTTGTTTTCATATAAGATCTGTCTTGTTTTTAAGCAATGCAGAAGAACCTGCCTGTGGATGAAAGCAGTAAAAGGCCATCAGTCATTCAGCGTATTCACAAGAACCAGGTCTGGTGGTACTTTTATTTCCTGTAATAACCCAAGTGCATAAAGATCAACTCAGAGTTTATTAGAAAGAGGCCTCAGTCTTCATGCCCCTGACAAAATCACCCCTGACACTGGTCTGTGTGCAAGCCTTATATGAGTTAATTTTCATTTCTTATTCAATAACCTTGATTTGAATTTCTGTTGACTGCCTTTCACCAGCACTCACACCTGACTCGGTGCTTTGCTGAAGTCATGAGAGGCTACCATAAGGCCCAAATGTCCTTCAGAGAGAAATGCAAAGCCCAAATTCAGAGACAGCTGGAGATTGGTAAGTTGCCAAAAAATACATCGAACTAAATCATCTGTGCTTAGTGAAAATGACTTCATATCTTATCATGCCAGTAGAGTTATTGCAAGTGGTTCAATTCTAATCACTCCTCGGATGTTGGGGTGGTAATATTATAACTATACCTCCCAGTTACTCCGTTACTATGACAAAGAGGCTCAGCATTAAATTTTAATTATCTATCAAGCTACTTCTTCCCTTTAGATTATTCACACGCTGTGGTTCAAATCTACAGTATACTTATTTATACTGTAGATTTCATGTTGATTTTAGTTCAAAGAAAGTAGCCAAGCAGTAGAGGTGTAACAACTCCATCTTGTGGTGAACAGGAAACACACACATGTCCTGTTAGGTCATTTATTAACACAACACTAGAAAGGTTTGAGTTATTGTGTGTCTATTTTTTGATAGGTCCTTTAAGATTTTAGGATGCCCACTTTTGTTTTAAAAGGGTGTTTTTTTGGCATGACAGCCTGTTGAACTAACCCGTAAACCTGGCACAATCGCTTAAAAAACGATTGCTATTTCAGTGGATAAAGTGACAACAGATGAAGAGTTGGAGGAGATGCTGCACCGTGACAATCTTGCCATCTTCATATCTGACGTAAGTTAAATTTCCTTCAGTACTGGGCCACAAAAACGTCCAGCCATAGTGAGTTATACCAACTGTAGTTTTTTTTTGTTCACTTAGATATGCAGTGAAAATGTTATGTGAACGTCATTAAAAGATGATTATAAAACAACTGTACTTTTTCTATCACAGATCAACTCAAATGCTCGAATCTCAAGCCAGGCTCTGAGTGAGATTCAATCTCGGCACCAAGACATCATCTGCCTCGAGTCAAGCATCAAAGAGCTGCACGAGATATTTGCTGATACTGCCATGCTGTTGGAGATTCAGGTAAAAGGCCTGCCTCATTTGGAAATGTTTACTGATGTAAAGGAATATACTGATGTCAAGAGACCCTCAACCTGACTGGTGTTAATTATGTTCTTCTTCTTAAGGGGGAGTTGATCAACAACATAGAAAAGAATGTGACAAGTGCTGCAGAGTATGTCGACGCGTCCAAAGCAGAAACCTATAAAGCAGTCACGTACAAGAAAAACCCATATAAGGTAGCATCTATGCCGAGCTTCTTCAAATCTTTCAGGAGGAAAACCACTGCAAAAACTGCTGCTGATCAAAACACCTCAGACTAAACCACGACTGAGCTCCTGAACCTGTTTGAACATCGACTGCACCAAACATCCTGATCAACATCAAAGCCTGCGCTCGATGGAACACACGCTCATCTGATTTATGGTACAGTGCCTGTCTGCAGCTTCAAACAACTTCCAAAGGATAATGAGGGGGTGTTATTTTTAACTTAGTAATTTGAATTTGAACTGCAATAATAATGACCTTTCAAAAGAAAGTGATAAGAAACCGTCCTGGAAGCAGTTTCTGGGGCTACCCGTGGACTGTCAAAAAGGACAAATGCAGCATACAGCCTCAAAAAAACTTTTAACTTGTCTGTCAATCAATGTACACAGATTCCCGATCCTGAGAGTTCAGGCAAAATTGTTCAGTTTCCAACAATACAAAAATCTTCAAACGCACTATTCTAATATTAAGATATTAATATTAATCTAATATTAACCTTTTTCATCGACTTACTACTCACTAATTCACTCTCAGGTAGTCGGTGTTCCCCTTAGTGACCACTAGGTGGCACGGCAACATTACAAAGAGCTCTGAACCAGGATGATCTACCTTCCCTCCTCTCTGCAATCCTGCTGAACTCTAGTGCCTTTAATACTGTGTGTTTTACTAATGCCATTATACTGTGATGTTTTGTTGTATTTTATACTCAGACTTTTCTGTAATGTACTAGGATAAACTGTTAGACCAAGCCAATGCTAAAATAAACCTATGTGATAAATGATTCTACATAATTTGTCGCTGGTGCTTTATTGTGACATGAATGAATGAGAGAAAATGATTGATCTGACAACACATGCTGGAGTCAGTTATGTGTGATGAATTAAAAAGTGCGTGACAAATTAAAGGGAAAAAAACAAAGTGGCAACCACAATCCAAAAGAGCAGCTTTCATTTCAGTGGTAAATATTTTTCAAGTCTGTAATTGGACATATTACATTATTCAATGTTTTAATAGCGGTGGTGGAGCATGCTTTTTAACATCAGTTCAAAATGTCATTGTGGGTCAAAGGTCATACTAACAAATTCCATAATTTTCATAGTCATTAAACCATTCAATGATGCCTCGAGTATCCTTTACTGTAGATGGAGGCATTATCTTCCAGAGACGACTCCTAACAAGACAAACGTTTTATCGTGGAATAAATCACTCTTGAAGCACTGTACAGTAGCCTACGTAATTGTTATGATCCACCACTAATTAACCCCCTGAGAGTCTTAACATGGCCGTCAATATGTTTATAAGAGGTTGTAGCAGGCTTCTGCAAATGGAGTGAAGATATGTAATTATATTTGAAGCTAGATGACTGAAGGCATCCACTGATACCAACCACAACAAGCCAGATTATATAAAAATTGGCTAGATAAACCTCTTAACACACATATTGACAAGGAAAAAAATGGCATGGCCATTTTTCAAGGGGTCCCATGACTTTTCCCCCCTGAAGATATCTGAATAAAATAAAATGTAGGTACAAACAAGAGACCTATGGCATTCAGGAGATGTATTGCCTACTTCTAGGTATATTGGCAATAAGGGGGTTCTGAGCAATTTCCAAAACTTTCTGCAAGAAATGCATTTCTTGCAGAAAGTTTTTCATACCATGATGCAGCATGTATCCTATATTGTTTTCCTCAAGGTCTTGGTAATTTGGAGTAATTTTTGACAATTTAGGCTATACCAATCCTTGACTGTTTAAATGTAGCACCTAATCTATGTAATAAATGGTATCAACTAAAAAAATGCTGCATATGAATAGCCATCATTATACTTCCACCACAATGTGCCAAGCCCTATACACTCTAATCTTTTGACATTTGATGAAAAGGTGCCTAATAAAACACACTTATTGCAGATTTATGACAAGAAAAAGTTGGCACTCAGTGCTGAACGGAATTTCAGGTACCCAGCTTTCAGATAATGTATACCACTTCTATATGGAATACACTGTTGAGCTGCTATCATCAGTCCAAAATGTCAATGGGGTTCAAAGGTCATACTATATAATTTACATAATTTTCATGGTCATTAAACCATTCAATGATTCCTTTAGTGTCCTTTACTGTAGATGAGACATTATCTTCCAGAGACCACTAACAGGACAGAAACGTTTCATCGTGGAATAAAGGTAATCACTACTGGAGAGCTGTACAGGAGCCTATATATTTGTTATGGTTTTCCACTGACTAATTAACCCCCTGAGACTCTCAACATGGCCATCTATGTGTCTATAAGAGGTTCCAGCAGGCTTTTGAAGCTAGAGTGAAGATATGCAATTCTATTTTAAACTAGATGACCGAAGGCATCCAATGATACCGACCACGTTATGCTTGAAGAATTCTTGCAGAAAGTTGTTGATACCATGATGCAGCATTTTCTATTGTGTTCCTCAAGGTCTTGGTATTTTGGAGGAATCTTTGACCCAAAATTGCTGCATATGAATAACGTGTATAATGTGCCAAGCCCTTATACACTCTAAACTTTTTACATTTGAATATGTGCCAAACAAAACACAATGTTTATTGCAGATTTATGACTAGAAATACTTGACAGTCAATACTGAACTGCATCTCTAACTAATCTCCAGGTACTCAGCTTTCAGATAATGTACATCACTGCTATATAGAATAGACTGTTGACCTGCTATCACCCCTTAATGATCTCCTGTCTCCTCCCAAAATAGACAAAACCCAGGTTCATGTGGGTCTCTCAATGATATATGTTTACTTTTAATTAGTTACCTGTCTGTCTGATTCTGTGGGATGGGTAATTGCTTAAATTATTGTTTGCCTCTGTGGGTCTCAGTGTGATCTGACTGTAGGGGAGGAGAGCCAAAAACTCAGACAAGCTGCATCATGGGAACGCTGCCAGGATGAACCCATTGACTCATCTCTCTGACTGTTTCTCTCTCTTCCTCCTCCTCCTCTCTGCCTCCTGTATAAGATTTCACAGCACCTTTGCACTCTGCTGAAACCACTGATTTCCAAATGGGAAACTGAAGAGGAATAATAGATAAGGATGACAATGTAATTTGAAGAAAGAAAAAGGGGAAAGCGACATGATGATATAAGGAGGAAATTAAACAGACACAGGCTTACATAAAAACATGGTTTCTTTATTGGTTGTGCCAGGCTGGTGAGGCCCTCGGCACAGGGCTAGACCACAATTTAAAAGGGCTGAGTGGTGTGTGGCTGCATAAGCTGTGGGGCCCGGCTGTCTTCTTTGATTGACAGGTCATCTCTCTGTCGGTCACTGAAACAAACAGGGCTAATGTGCTGCAAATGGCCCGTCTCCAAAAGAACCATGAAACACTTCCCCAGTTGGAATGGACTACAAGGATGGACAAATGCATGGGAGGAAAGGTTGAAGGACAAAGGGGGAACAGTCTTTGGTTTTTCTCACGGAGCCTCCAGAGCAGGCTTACTTCTTAGCTTTGCCCTGGGCGGCCACGGCCTCCATGGCCTTCTTTACTGTTTCCTCATCACCGAGGAAAGCCATGGGCTTAACGGGCTTCAGGTTTGCGTCCAGCTCGTACACAATTGGGATTCCTGTGGGCAGGTTCAGCTCCATGATGGCTGCATCAGACATACCTAGGAGATAAACCAGACATGCAGATCAGCAGACGGAACAGAGCGAATGTAACTGATACAATAAAAGGCTGTCTGCGGCCCAGCTAGGCAGACAGGAAGGGCAGCGGTCTTACATAATAAATGTCTTTATATGATTGTATTTTAATTTTTTTCACCACAGCAATCTGAAATGTATACTCTTAGAAACTTGATCTTCTTTCTTCTTAACACCTACCGTCCCTATCTGACATTTACTGTTGCCCTTTAGGCTGTACGACTCCCTTATCTATGTCTGGCCCCTCCTTGAAAAAGTACAACCTTTCTACATAAAGGTCGTGACTGTAATGGGAACCACGCTCATGACCCTCTCCCCTGTCCCTGAGCTGAGTCCCTGCATGCTATTTTTATGCTCTGTAATCCACAACTGTGTGTGTGTGTGTTTGCAAAGACAAGCGTCTGTGATTATTTATGCCTTGGCCTTGTGTGCAAATGCAGTGCAAGCTATTTTTAATACCAAAGTATTTGTTTAATTTGTCATTTTGTTGTGTTAGATTTCAAGTCAGCATTCCTGCAGAACTTCCTGTTCCTTTTTTAAGCTTCGTCCCCCCACAGACTGTTTTGCTCACCCTCTAAGTGCTTGACGATGCCACGGAGGCTGTTTCCGTGGGCAGCGATGATAACGTTCTTTCCCGCCTTGATTTCAGGAGCGATGACGTCATTCCAGAAAGGCAGGGCGCGGGCGATGGTGTCCTTCAGTGACTCACATGTGGGGAGCTCACCGGGCTTCAGGTTCTTGTAGCGCCGGGACTGCAGGTAGTAAGAACAGAAGAAGTAGTTTACTCCCACGACCACTCACAGAAGTTACATAACATTGGAGCTCTTTAAAATGAATCCATGCCAGTTGCTGCTTTTTAATATTCATCGGATTAGTGAGAAGAATCATGTTCTAAATCAATCAAAACCGTCTTCCTTCAGTTTTCTCACCTCACTGATGATTTTGTTGTAAGCGTGGTCCTTGTCCATGGGTGGAGGTGGGATGTCAAAGGAACGGCGCCAGATCTTCACCTGCTCCTCGCCGTGCTTTTCAGCCGTCTCGGCCTTGTTGAGACCGGTGAGGCCTCCGTAGTGACGCTCATTCAGACGCCAGGTACGGATCACAGGCAGCCACATCTGGTCTGTGCCCTCCATGATGGTCCACAGGGTCTTGACAGCGCGCTTCAGCACGGATGTGTAGCACACATCGAACTTGAGGCCTGCCTCCTTGATAGCCAGGGCTCCACGCTTGGCCTCCTCCACACCCTTCTCACTGAGGTCAGCATCGAACCAGCCACAGAAGCGGTTCTCCTGGTTCCAGGCGCTCTCACCGTGGCGGACAATAACCAAACGATGGACGGCAGCCATGTTTACAGTGTGTCTGCTTAGTTTAACTTAAACCAAACACAGTTCCCTCAGCCCTTCTAAATTGTGCGTACACACACACACTGTCTGACCAACAGTGAGCCCATGCCAGCATACCACACTCTTTTTATAGCAGCCTCTGCATTGCAGACAGGCCTCCTGCACTTTCCACCTGTGAGAGGCATTCATGCTCAGATGGACACACATGCACAGCCAATGGAAGCAGACCTCTGCTGGGCTGGTGGGACGTGTGGTAGCTGGGAAGGCCAGAGGTCAGACATTAAGCCAAAATAGCAACATGACTTTTAAACTGAGATCTGTGGAACAAAAGTGTAAAGATCAGAGTTGGCTGCAGAGGGGAACCTCACTCTGAGATGAACAGTTTCATTACTGAGAGAAACTGCAGCTCATTACACTGTGAAGGGGCCATATGTTTAGTAAAGATAAGCTAACAAGGTGTTTGTTGTGGGTAAAACAATGACAGTGAGGCTCATACAGGTCCAGTCAGATTCAACACTGTGGTAAGAGGAAATCTATGAGCAACATGTTGCCAAAACACTGCTGAATGAACAGCTGCATACAGTGTGCACTCATGTGCTTTCTCTTACTGTACATGTAGCGGCCAATGCCAGCAATGCAAGTGATGCAATAACTGACTACTCCTGCTACTACTCAACAAACACAGATAATAATTAATATAAAATAAGAACAGGCTGAAGATGCAGAATCAGCAAAAGCCTTAAAAGGAGTGTAAAAAAGGTTTCAAGTCAATAGAGAAAAATCATCAGTTAAGGAAAGACAGTACAAGTGAATTAGGTAGACATTTTTTCCTAATAGATTCACCGTTGATTATTTACATTATGGCAATTATTTTTTGTTCTACATTTATTTATTCAGTGACTATCTTTAACCTCTTATCCCAGCTGACATCGGTGAGAGGTGGACAGGTCGCCAGACAAAGAAAGTCAGACAGCCATTCACACTCACATTGTTTAGTATTATTTTCTGACATTATCTGTTTAAATATACACAAATGCATTATCTTATCAAATACGTACAATGTTATTAACTTGGATGCAAATAAGGAATTAACCAATGCAAACTTTTGGCAAATTTAGAAGAAATCTACAAACACTAAGATACAAAGTACAGTAAAAATCCCACTTAAATTTGTATTTAGGAGTTGTAAAATAGCCCAAAATTTAAAAATTGTCTACTGCATGAAGAAAGTGTTTTTTCTTTACCTGTAGTGTATCTCTGATTTATTTCATCTCAACCTGGTCAGACCTGAAAATCATCATCAAGTCTCTATGATCAATGGGTAGAAGAATGTATAAAGTGTTATTACTGCTCATCGCCTCTAGAGGTTGCTCTAGTATCATTTACATATTTTCACATGCAACATGTCACACTGTAAGGCCACAGACATACAGTCTGTGTTCACTGTTAGATGAACATATATCCCAAGTTTTCCATCATAGAAGCTGTATGGGGCCAACTGCAAACCAAAAGATCAAAGTCCTGCCCTGTGATGGGAAACTGTCCAGTCTCAGTATCTCTACAACATTCTTTCATTACAATTAATGATTCAAGTTATTCTGAGTCTGGAGCTGAGAAATGTCTTCTGTTACACCCTACTGGAAACACTATACACCGCTGAGACGAATAATCGAAGCCAAATAATCTGCAGTATCCTTCATGAAACAGAATGTTTGGAAGCACTCAAACTTACCGGACAGAGATAAAAGTGCTGATGAAGCCTGGAAACTAAGCCACAGGGCCAAAGCTGTCAGACAAAGTCAATGTCTCCTACCTATCCCAATCAAATTATCATCCATATACAGAAAAAAAGAGAAATACTATAGTCCAAAAATATGATATTAATGGCATTCCAGGCGTATTGCCAATCGGCACCATGTGGGGGGTCAGGTTACTGTATTTTACCGACAAGGGTAATGGTGCAGGAAAAACACTGGATGTGCCGTTTTGTAGAAGGGTGACTAAATAATAAAACAGTTCTCAGGGCTGTAATAATGAGAAGCTAACATCCAGCTCTGCTGTAAGGTTTTAGCTCTCTGGCACATTTACCTTTCAACCCCTGAAGGCAACCATTTACCAGCAGAAAAAGAGCTGATAATACAGCTGCATGCTACCTACTAAGCAAACTGCTGACAGATAAAGTTACAGAGTGGTTGTTGAACATACTGCAGTCAAACAACTAGCAGCTAAAGAGTCGTAGATCGTACTTAGGGGTTGGTGCAGACCTGATCGATGGAGAACGATGGAGAGTAAAAATTGTATAGAAATTAGTCAGAGCTCACTCTGTTAAATTGTTAATCAGAAAATTAAATTGGAGTCACAGAGAGCCAGGTGTAATGTTACACTGGGTTCTGGTGCACAGCCGCTTTCCTTTAAGGCCCGCCTGCATAGACTGTAAGCACCGAATGTAAAAGCAGGCGCTGAAACTGATTGCACTGCAGCTGTTTATTCATAATGTGTACACACAGTACGTCTGTAGTGTTTATTTGGTTGCATGACTGAACAGTTTACGCCTTGTGAAGCAAGAGATCTAACACCAAAGAAATTAAAGCTTATTTTGTTCTATGTCTGGTAAATGATCAAGCAGCTTATTAAACTTTCCCTAGTGGCCAAAATAAGAGTAATAATGTGCCTATAATGTGTGGATTAATACTATTTATCCACTTTACCCCTATTGCCACCAAGCATGTGCCAACCCCAGTAAGTCAATCATCCTCTACAAATGCACTGTAACTGTTAAATGGCACTCAGTGGCATGTCACTCTGTGAGTCGTCTGATTTATCTGTGTTAAATGTATAGTTTATTGAAGTGGGGATCCATAGCCAGTGGCTTTGAAGACAGCACGGATAAACAGCTTCACTTCCCGATGCATAAACTTAAACAGAGCTGTCTGATGGAAAAGTAAAGTGGTGAACATATTCTAAATATAGCACACACTTATACTGATATTGATTATTTTTTTTTAGATGGGCCTTTTCTTAGGTGGCTAAAATACATTTTGCTGCTGCTGCCTCTGCCACCAGATGTACTTTTCTTAGCTTCTGTCCGCTTCTCCAAACCGGGGGCGTGACCCCCATCTACTGTAGGTGAAACACTGACTATGGATAAGTACCTCATATAACCCCACATCAATACAGCAAGACAACAACTTTTGATTATATGTTTGGAATATGAATGTTGCTTTTACCACTTGTGTGATGCTGTCATTAATTCAGTCTGTTACAAGGAATTTTAAAAAGTAAGCATTTGGTATTTAGACTGAAGTGGAGCTTTTATGTTAATCACAGGGAGAACAAGCAACAACCTGGAAATTAGCACTTTAAGTGAGTTAATTTGTTCAGGAAGAGAAGTTAATGGTCTACTTTCCCTCTTCCATTTCCCCAGGTCCTGTGAGCATCTTGTCTGCCAAAAATCGCCCCCGTGCAGATTGTCAGACTGCTGTTAGGGTGGGAAAGCGTGTACACAGGGGAGTTTGTGTGATCACAACTGTTACGATGACTCAGCCTGCAGCAGAGTCCATGCAGCTCCCACTGAAGTCCCCCACCTCTCGCTGCCTGCCTGCCTCACCGCTGCTTGGGCACAGCGCTGTCTGTAAGTGCTGGGGGCATTTGCTGCATAGGCAAATTAGTGGAGCGTTCACACTATGGATCATGCACATACGCACACGCACAAAAATAAGACACAAATAGTGCTGCAAAGTACTGCATTACACTTCATTTATGCATGGGGCTCGAAAGCAAGATGAATTTCCAGGCATAAACTTTCAGAGCCACTGCATATCTGCATGAACACACACACACACACACAAGAAAAGAAAATGCACGTCAGCAGCTAGGTGTAACTGACCTGCCAGGGTATCTGTGCTGCAGATGAGAGGGACTGTTTGTCTTTTACAGAATTGAAAGAACAACCTGACGAAAGGCATTTAAGGCTTTTCTTTCCCACATAAAAACCTTGTTTTTAAAAGAGAATAACTCTAATGTGTTTGTTTTTTGATTAGAGATTATCACGCTTGATTTTTCCCCATGTCAAGTCATAAAGGCAACATTAAATATCGTATTTTAATTTAGCTGTACAAGTTGTGTTACACTGACACAGACATTGCAGTGTTCATTTCATTTTTGTTGTAATTCATGCAAAAACAAACTGAAATCAGTTTAAACACTGCCAGGTGCAAGATCTGTCAAGAGCAGCCATTTTTTGTTTGTACCTGAATTTGTGAATTCTGATCTGCTGTTAGTTTCCCATAAAGTTATTTTGCAGAGTTATAAAAAAGCCCCAAAAGAAGATGAAAACTGAGAATAGTTGTATAAATCATAAAAAAAAAGAGTTTTCCTCACTCTATGTTGTCTGCATGGTCTTCAACATGTGACATGTTACCGTGTGTTTGGGTGGGATTTTATCACTGCAGGTCTTTTGAGGTTATGGCTGCAGTTCTGCTCTCTACCAGAAGGAGAGATGCTGTGTCACGGCTGTTAAATCAGGACAACCCCCTCCCATCTCTCTCTCTCT
>CAFUXE010001449.1:239618-269260 GCA_903364295.1 Serranus cabrilla | reverse complement strand
AGACTTGGGGGATCCAGGCTTTGGGGATTCAGACTTGGGGGAGTCAGGTTTTGATGCCTCAGTTTTGGCAGCCTCTTCCTTCTTGGCCTCAGGCTTTGCAGCTTCTGTTTTGGGAGCTTCTGTCTTGGCTACAGCTTCTTCTGGTTTGTCTTCCGCTTTCTCATCTTTTACTTTCTTTTCATCTTTTTCGCTATCGTCCTTTGTGTCTTTGTCTGCATCCTCTTTTTCCTCTTTCTCGTCTCCACTTTTGGATGCTTTGTCATCCTCATCCTGATCGCCTCCCTCCTCTTCGGCAGCAGCCTCCTCTTCTCCTCCGCTTCCCTCTTTGTCTCCGGCCTTCTCTTTGTCAGGAGAGGCTTTAGACTCTGGAGCTTTGGAGCACAGTACCGTCTCCTCAACTTCCTCCTCTGCCTCTTCTCCCTCTTGTCCTTCATCACCTCCCTCTGCATCATCCCCCTTCTCTCCCTCATCCTCTCCCTCTCCCTCACCTTCCTCTTCCTTCTCTCCTTCCTCACCACCTTCTCCCTCCCCTTCTTCTTCCTCATCACCACCCTTTTCCTCTTCCTCTTCCTCCTCCTCTTCCTCTTTAGCGGGTGCGCTAGCGCTAACTTTGGCATCAGTGGCGGCTACAACTTCCTCCTCCTCCACCTCGGCCTCTCCCTCTTCCTCCTCGCCCTCTGCTTCCTCTCCCTCTCCTCCCTCGTCACCCTCATCCTCCTCTGCATCATCTCCTCCCCCTCCAAGTGTGGCGGACAGCTCTTGTGCTATCTCTGCCAGGGCCTCGTCAATGTCAGGATTGTCATCCTCCACCCTCGTCTCCTCGATGATCTCCTCCACAAACTTGTGTTGCACCTTGAGCTTGGTACTGTCTGATTTAGACTTTGAGATTTTGGTGGGGCTGACAGCGTGGCGATAAGGGAAAGTGCTGAAGTGGGTCTCTTCGCCCTCTAGGAGTTTCCTGGAAACAACAAGCGGATACATTTAATCATCACAAGGACACAAATCTTGTGAAATGACTGAAAATGCTATTTCTAATGCCAAATGCATGTCGGTTTGCACCTGTATGCAGCAATCTCAATGTCCAAGGCCATCTTGACATTGAGCAGGTCCTGGTACTCGCGCAGGTGACGAGCCATCTCCCACTTGGTGCTCTTGAGCTCATTATCCAGCTGGTGAATTGTCTCCTGGGGAAAGCAGACACAATGCAAGGTTAAATAAGCAAAACAAAATTACACACAGAGCAAAGCTACGTTCATTTTTGCAGATTCATTCATGCAGCGTCTGTTCATAGATTACCAACTCATGGCAGACGTCCAACACTTTTTCTCTAACCGACCTAAAATATAAACCCTGTTAATTTATTCCTCCTTTATTCTCTGTGCATGTTTGAATGAACTCCATTAACTCTGTGCACAAAAGGCTGTTGCTTTAATATAATCTGACGCAGTATTCTAGTGATGTTGAATGCCTCTTTTTCAAGGGCAGCCTCCAGTCCACGCTTGTCAATACGCCCCCCTTACCCCACCCCCGCCTCAAAATCTCAGTGGGGTGATGTAAGGACAGAGCCAATGACGGCATCGACCCATGCCTCTGACTCAGCAGTACAGAGAGAGAGAGAGAGAGAGAGAGAAAGAGAGAAAGAGAGAGAGACTGCTGCAGTGTCTCCCTTTAACCATTTCATGGCATTTGGAGAGTGATTTGTATGAAAAGTCAGCGCTTGCAACTTGAGAGCGCAATGATTGCGCAATGACAAAATCATTACGCAGCAGTAAATGTTTCCACACAAGCCATGATGTAGACAATACAATCTGATACGTTTTACAGTTATTAAGAAAGTTTGATATAGTCCCTGAAATAAAAACTGCGTCACAAAGATATAAAATAATATAAATCAGATTTACTTCACCCATCCACCATTATTCATTGTGTCAAACTAAGTTTTAAACACACAACAACATAAAACTTTACCAAGTGAAACATCTGATAAGTATTAAAAGTCTCTTCAAACAGTTTTTGCAGCTCTTTACGCACGGCTCTGCGGCTGGTTCATACCTGCAGGCTGGACAGATCGCTGTTGTGGCGGTCCTCGATGTCATTCAGCTGCCTCTCCAGCGAGTCTCTTGTCCCGCGGACAGACTCCAACTCCACCGTCTTGGACTGCAGCTGGCGGCGGTAGTCGGAGATCTCGTCACGGGCGGACTTGATGGCGTCCTTATTCTGCTCAGCAGCCTCGGTGAGCTTGGCGTAGCGGCACATGAACCAGTTCTCCACCTGCTGCAGGTTCTGGTTCGAGTGGCCCTCCAGCTCGGAGCGGATCTCCCGGAGAGCCTCGGTGATGTCCGCCTTCTGGAGGTCTTTCCTCTTCACGGTCACCTGAGACTCCTGGATCTGGGCGATGAGCTCGCTCACCTCTTCCTCATGGTTGTTGCGGATGAAGGCGATCTCATCCTGCAGCGACTGAACTTTCTTATCCAACTCGGACTTCACCAACTCTGAGTCGGTCTTGTCCTTCTTCAGGACGCGGATGATGGCCTCTGTCTCCTCCCGGATGCGCGCCTCTTCGTCAAAGCGGTCCCTGAGCCGCTGGATGTCCTCCTCGATGTGGTCGGTGTCGAGCTGGATCTGCGCCTTTTCATGGTGGATCTGCTCCAGCATGGAGCGCAGCTCCTGCAGCTCCTGGTCGTAGAGGTCGCCCAGCTGGGAGCGAGACACCTGCTTCTGCCGCAGTGCCTGGATCTCCGCCTCAATCTGCGTGTTCTGCTGCTCCAGGTAGTGCACCTTGTCAATGTAAACAACAAACCGGTCGTTGAGCCCTTGAAGTTGCTCTTTCTCATTAGATCGCTTGTAGTCTCCGTTCAGCATGGAGTTTTGACTATAATCAACGCTGTCGGCGGAGCTGAGCACCGTTGAGCTGTAAGCTCGGGACACCGGCATATTCACGCTCCTCTTGTAGGAAGTGGTCATGGTGGAGCCGGGGCTTGACCGGGACCAAGACTGGGAGCGAAAGCCGCTGGAAGGGGTGCTGCCGGAGCGGCTGTAGCCGTAGTTGGTGGTCCTAGTATCCATCATTCTCCTGAAGGGGCTCCCTACCGTGTCCACCGGGTAACTCATCCGGTCAGACTAACCGGAGATGTGCGCAGGAATGAAGGGGGTACGGTGCAGGAGGTGAAAGGCGTGGGGCGACTGTGTATGTGGGTGTATGTGTGTTATGTGTGTGTGTGCAGGTGAGGGGTGTATGGCTCTCACAGCGACTGAATGCTCTTCTGCCTGCTCCTTATATATCTGAGGCTGTGTCGTTAACAAGGCAAGTCCAAGCAGTTTTGTTTGGTCCATTGATGGAGGGGAGGGGGAGGGCGCATCCCCCTCAGGCCGTCTGCTAATGGTCCGGGGTCCCGTTCAGTCTGAACCACGTGGGCTGCTGGCGCGACGTGGGTGTCCGGTTTAAATTAACAGGTTGACAAACATACAGATACAAACATATATATTATAGTGGGAAGAAAACAACTTTTATTTAAAATAAAAAAAACATTCGGAATTCTCTTCAGTCAGACCCTAAATCCACCACAATTAATCAACTAATCAAGATAAGAGTTTTGAAGTGACTGATGTGAAATAACCCTGACTGAATTGGCTCCGTCATTTCAGCACCACGGACAGCGACCAGCACAGCAGGCAGTTGTTTTCTCAGCTGAAAAACGTTCTGTGATAAAATAACAGCATTTTTTACAGCTTGTTGAAGTGAACTATGAGTGTACAAACTTGAACAATAGGATGACAGTTTTTGTATTGCTCACATGCTTGATGGTCACTTCAAAAAATTGTGTGGTGATTGTGCTGGCGGGTGTTTGCATAATGGCTTATGGATAGTAGGATTATGTTTTGATATATTTTTCATTTGTGCTTTAGCATTCAAAGTGAGGAAAGAAACATGCGAGCAGGAAGAATTGTCTTCATGTTTCTGACTGGTAATATACAGATCATTTAAAACTTAAAAGTTGTATTTTTGGTTAATAGAACTCCAATCCATTGATTGATTCATGAATTGATGAATTAATGTAGAGAAATTATTTGATTATAGTAATTTATTAATTTTAGATCATATCACAAAGCTTACCAAAGTACTGCAGAACTATGAGAGGTACTTGTACAGTCTATACCTGAACTTTCAAAGAGAAATGTAACAACCAGGAAGAGACTCAAGATAACCACAAAGAGACATTAAATGACTACAAAGAGACACAAAGCAACTACAAAGAAACACAAAACAACTACAGTTAGAGAAGCAAAATGGTTACATAAAGGGGCAAAGCAACTACGATAAAATTACAAAATAAAAACAATTATAAAGTGACAGAAAACAACTACAAAGAGATAAATTGTGATTAAAAAAGGACAGAAAACAAAACTGGTCAGAAGTGGATGTTCCTTTTGCATGTCCCGCCCAGAGAGCTCTAGTCTCATAATCCGCCTATGAATCAGGATATGGACACTTTTATCTGCAGGGCGTTGTAATGCTGGGACTTATTCCAATACATTCTCTTCTATGGGGGAGCACACATACTTATCAGACATTACTGCATAGCTTTACTGTGTACTGTTAACATTTGTAGACCTGTGGACCACATGTAAAGCTATCTGTATTAACTTGGCTATTAAGGCACATGGGATTCATAGCTTTTCCATCCATTTGCTGAGATATTTCCCCCTTCGAACAGTGAAGCGACCGGCGGCTCGGCCTCACCGCCTCATCATTGATCTCCCATCAATCTCGATGCTTCACTCTAATCTCAGGTCACTCCAGTCAATGCAGAAACGATTACCGATTGCGGGGGGTAATGCAGCAAAAACAGCTGCATTAGTGCTTTTTGAGGATCCATTACTTAATGTGTTTAATTCTGTCAAAAATAATCATCATTTGCTCCAGCCGCACTGTAAGTGATAAACCCACAGTGTAAACTTTAACAGTGCTCTCCAGCGGGAAGATAAAGCAGAAAAATTATTCTAAATATAGTGAACACTTACATTTCTTTTTTTTTTGGTGGCTAAAATATATTTTGCTGCTGACCCCCAGTCCACAGTAGAACTTTGCTCAGCTTCTGTACCGGTACTCCTGCCTGCATCTCCAAACCAGAAGTTTACCAACCACCATCTACTGTAGGTTATACACTAACTGTGAATAAGTAGCCCATTCCAGCCTACTTCAAGAAAATCCAAATTGTCCCTTTAAGTGGCATTTCTTGCTTCTAAATTCCAGAAAAATACAAATCAGGTCTGATCACAGTATTACCTTTAAAAGTCTGCTTGTTATGGGCGCAGCGTGTGAGTGGAGAAGTTTTTCTGTTTTTCAACAATGTATTAGACATTCGCCATTAATCACCTGTCTACATTTTCTTGTTCCCCTCATTGGCTTTCTACTGTGAGCTTTAGTCAAGCAGAGCTAATGCATCAAGCATGGCCAATTTTAGATTGCTCCAGAGACAGAAAGACAGAGAGAAAGAGAGAGAGAGAGAGAGAGAGAGAGAGAGAGAGAGAGAGAGAGAAATAGAAAGAGAGCTAGACAGAAAGGGAGGGAGAGAGACGGTCACAGTGACTTTCTCCTCCTGTGTGTGCGTGTCTGCCTATTTTAAGCACTAATATGTATTGTAAATGCTTATACTCCATCAGCCGCACCCACAATATCCTCGCATGCTGACGTTACAGTGTCCTTGACCGCTGCTCCGTGAGTTTCTCCGTGAAGGCCCTCCTGCCGGCTGCAGGGTTTTTTAGATGCATATATTTCATTGTTGAGCCGCTCACCCAGGACCTCGAGGTGCTTTTGGATGCCCTGCGAGGGTGGCGGTGGTGTGATGTACACGGCGGAGTGAGGGATGTGTGGGTTGGACGAAAACAGGGGAGTCATTCAACATCAGTTCTGGGCTCCAGCGCACTGCAGAAGGGTTGGAGTGTTTTCAAATGGCACTGCAGCAGAAAGAGGCTCTAGCAAAAGCAGACAAGCCCATCCCAGTCAGCCCCAGTCTGTCCCAGCTTGCACCCACAGAGACCAGTCCACAGAGAGTGCTTTCCCCTTCATGTGAGGTCAAGGCACGGGCATCTTGAGGTGAAATAGTGCAGGAATATGTTGTTATATCTGCTGATACAGAAAATGCAAGGACAGCATGACCTTTTACCTAGCTGATAAACTGTTGAGTCGCACATAAAAGTAGCAGCGTGCAGAGTTTGTTAATAGCAGTAATATGACAAAGGAAGCACATATTCCTAAAGCATCCTTTGATGATTAACAGTCAGTAGGATCAGGGCCGTAGCCAGTATTTCTGAAGGTCATGGGTCAAATCTCCACCAAAAGGATATTATTCAAATTTTACTATAGAATTCTGATGGCTAAATATTTAAATTCTAACCTATTTTGCTGTAGCACTCTACAAAAGACTCATAAAGTCAGGAAACTGACTTAGTAAGGTTTCTTAGACATTACTTAGTGTAAGCCCAATTTGTTACATGCATTTGCTTAATTAAAAGCACAGTATGAAATGTCTGTTGCTCTTAATTAAAGCAGTAATGAAATGAGGTGAAGTAGCCTGGGATGCTGAATGGGAGCTGCTGTCTTCATTGGTAAACAACTGAATCTAATTCTGTGACATCATGAGGGCTGTAACTTCTGGCATTGTTGGAAATATTTGGGATAATGTTAATAAGTACACATCTCATAAAACTGTACAGCATAGTTCTAGTTTTTTTTTAGACATTATAATGCAGAAATGTATACTTTTTAAACTTTTGAAGGCAGATACTTAATTGTAATGGAGTATTGCAGTTTTGCAACTTAGGCAAAAGATCTGAAAACTTCCTCAACAGCGGCTGTAATGTGTCATACAACTAACTTTAGCTGCCAGTTGCACTTCTGTTTGTATTGTTTATTCTTGAGGAGGAAGAAAGAATGTCATGAGTCAGTAGTCGTGTTTCCATCAACACATTTCTATGAGCATTTTGAAGATTTGCATGAAAAAGCTCAAAGGAAACACCAAACTTTGATAAAATGTTGGAAGAGAGATCAAAATCGGTCTAGTTTCTGAAATAAACATTACATTATTTTCATCTCTTGCACACAATCACTTCTTCTACTGTTTACTGACAGATTAGCCTACAGCAAAACATTACACTGCCATCTTCTGACAAAAATATGTTTATGCAGCTTAGTTAATTCGCTCTAAAGCAACTGATGCAACCCTTTTTCGCATTTTCTTTAATGTGACATTTCAAAATTTTACTGTCATGGAAACATGGCCCTTGGAGAGGGAGATTGACACTGAGATAAAGTGAGAAGCAAATGTAGGATCCTTAATTAAATGGATGATGGTCAGCCCATAACTGTGTGAGACCAGAAGATTAATCTGTGGCATGGGTGGTGACATAATTCTAGTTGAAATGTAAGCAATGTTTTCAAAGTTGAAAGTGTTTTAGTGTGTCCAAACCTGTTTTTTTGTTTTTCTATTAAACAATAGACAGACAGTATGTGGACATGGGCAGAGTATACCCACGCTTCTCAACCAGCTGTAGGGGTTTGCTCCCATTCTATAGCATGAGTAAGTTCGGGACTGATGTCGGCCGATAAGGCCCTGCTCACATTTGGTGTTCCAGTTCATCTTAAAAGGGTTGGATGAGGACAAAGTCCCTCACTGAACTGTGTATTCAGTTTTCTTTTTTTGAACTGACTTTGTGGACAGGGACATTGTCATATTAAGAACAGAAAGGAATCTTCACTGAACTGTTGCCACGTACTATTTCCTAACATAACGTTGTGTGCTGTTTAACAATCAGATTTAACTTAACAGCAGCTAAGGCATAGTTCACTTGACACTAAATATTTTTTTAACATAACCTTTTCTATGCAGTTTGGCCTTTTGTCCACATACAAACCAAGATTTAAGTCACTGAAAATTAACTTTTCTGAAACTCCTTCCAGGGTAAGGATGTTGAGAAACTTCAGTTTGTTAATGTGTAGTCGTGTAAACTGTTTTGTTGGGTTGTAATGTCAGTGTGTGGTGGACGTGGCATGCTAACAGAAAGTTTTGTAATAAGGAACAGGGGGCGCGATTGATGCACCGCTACAGTCGCAATTCCATTAATCGCATTTTTTCAGGCTTCTGATTGGCCAACATCTTTATCTTCTTTGTGTGATTGGCCAGCATGGCTAAAGGGTTAGGCTTATATCCCCACCTGTTGATTTGGCATACTTCACATACAGTGCTTCAACTGTGCTTTTGAAAATGTATTTGAAAGGAGATTTTACAAAATTTTAGTGCTTGTGAAGAAGACATGTTTGAAGAAGAGGAAGAACAAAAAAGAATAACCCAGTCTGTGTATGTATGCATGTATCCATATATAGATTAACGGAGATTATATTTCATGAAACTATCTCTTTATAAAGCCGTTTTGGTGTGTGTGTCACTGCAGTCAGCTTAGCTTGAGAAAGATGTAGAGGGCTGTTTTGGGCCATTGCAGGTGGCGAGACAGAATGACTTGACACATCCACCTACACGGACTCATACATGAATATTGAGCTGCTCAGGACACCAGTTGGAACACTGTCTTCTCTGCCCTCTTCATCTGTCACTATTATTTGTTTATCGCTACTGCTCATCTTTTTTCTGTGTTGTTTCTTTTATTTCTTGATTACTTACTTCATTCCTTTCCCTCTACTAAGTCCTTTTCTTTCCATCTGTTCCCAGCTCCCGTCTGGCTTCCCTCCTCCAGCGCTGTGTCTCCTTCCTGCCTCCTTATTGTCTCTCCATACGTCACTCTGTCTGACTCCCAGTCACCATAACGTTTTTCTCTTCTTGTTCGCAGTGATAACATGGTCGTTTTCCCTCCATCTGCTACACCTGGCATCACATACCTCCGCCACGAGCAGTTGTCACGGCGACGTCCTTCACAGGGAAATGTTGGGCACCAAGGTCATAACTAAGTCGTGACGCACCATAACAACTGATGCTTCAGGTTTGTCATGTAGAAAGATGTATTTCAGAACAATAGCATAACGTCTAATGAAACATGGCTTTTCACATAGGATTAAGATGTGTTTGTAACATTTTAATAAATCACATATTTTTACCCAATTGCACGGTTTTGCACATGTGTTTGTGCATGTGTGTGCATTTCAGAACCTTGACACCGTAGGGTTTAGATTATTGCATGTTCAGCTCCCATTTGAGGTTGGTTGTATATTGATCTACATCATTTCCCAGAGGTTTCCACAGCCCTGCTGATGCATATGTTGACCAAGAAAATCTATATGTCGGCTTTTCTTTTGGGTTGAGGGAAACACACGACACTAAGTCTGCAGAAACCAAAGTCCCTTTGATTGTATTGTATGAATAAATATCGCTGTAGAGTTTGGAAATCTAGGAATGTAAGCAATCCCTACTGGTGAGCTTGACTTTTTCCCAGGTTTACCCCTCACTGACCAGCTTTAGTCTTTAGAAATGTATGCTTTGAAACCAAACATTGGTAAAACTCCCAAAACTTTATTTGAAAGTATAGTTAAAGTCCCAAAATAATATAATAATAATATTTTATTTAACACGATTACTCATTGAATGAACGAAAGCACTCTGAAAGTGCCTGTTTACGTTTTTTTCCCCAAATAGGCTCTATTGCAACCAACCATTTTTCTCTTGAAAACCAATGACCAAACTGCATTTCAGCAATATTTGCCACATTTGGACTTATCCGTGTTGCATAGACTATTAAATGAATTGCCAAAAATATGCTATATCATGATATATATTGTTATTGAGAATTGAAATGACCTTTGTCAGATAAAAGCACCATGCACTAAAAGGATCATGCATTACTGATTTAACTGCACTTTTAGTTTGTTTTGTTTTGTCTTTTAGCGAAAAAGTGCAAACAAGTCACATAAGTAAGTAAAAAACATTACTGGCAAAAAATATTCATAACCCACTGAAACCTTACTGATTGGTGAAACAGTCCAACATTTGTAATGTAGCTTTAGATTTCAGGATGCACTGTTCTCAAAAGGTCAAAGCTGTGCTGGCTGCTTAGATGGATGGGTGTGAGGTGTAAGGTGAAAGGGAGCTGATGGTGAGGTAAGCAGGGCTGTGACAGGCTGTAGATATCTGTATGGGGTGATGTTAGTGGGCGGTCTGGAGGCAGTGATGATGTCATAAGTAGTGGCAGGGCAAAAAAAGAGCAACAAGAGTGGAGGGGGGAGTGGGGGGTGCATAGGAGGAGAGAAAGGGAGGGGTTATACTAGGATCTGCAGTTTATCTGCAATGCATCAGTAGCTCTCTCCCTCACTTTGTGTGTGTGTGTGTGTGTGTGTGTAGATTAGGCAGATGCAGCGTCTTTTCTCGTAGGTGATTCTCTGTGGACGGCTAAGTAGCCACAGAAATAATACTGTTCCACATTCTCCTCGCTCAGGGAGAAGGGCTGGCGAAAGCCCAAGAAATAGTTATGTCACACACACATTATGACACACACACAGGAAAAGAAGCTGTCAGATTAGGCTTGTGTGGAGCCGGGCAGGTTTCACTCATGTGCACAAATCAATAACTGGAATACCTGGGAAAACAAGACCCACATAGAAACCATTTGCTCATCCGTAAAGTTTTGGAACACTACCTGAAAAATAACAAGTTCTAACTTTCAGTAGGTACTTCCTCAGCGCGGGGGACATCAAAAAAATGTCAACATTAGTTTCAGCCCGTCACATTTTAATGAAGTTACGCAACAAAATATATAGCAAACAAAGTGGGGCGTGTGGTATAAATCTGCTGGCTCCCTGAGTGAATGCACAACCAATTTAAAAGCAAACACACATTTCACTATATTAGTTTATGTTGCAGTGATTTATATTGTTTGTTGTTACAGATAATGATATTAAGTCTAACATGATCATCAGACTGCTCATTCATCTATGTATCAGGATTATATCAGTTACCCTGAGAGCTTTGCACGATGCTCTCCTCTTCTCTATGATCACATGCAGCTAGCAGTACAGTTAGCATGACCTCAAGCTTTATCTGTGAGTACCATGATGCTCTCCAAATACAGTATAAAGCAGACTAAGTAATATATTTGTTCTTCATATTCTAAATGTCTTTCTAATATTGTGCTGGTATTATTGCGCTGCTGTGTTCACAACAAACAGGAAGTCAAATTTTGCGTCATGTTACTCAAGCGACTTTGACTGCTGGAATCATTTGTCTTTATTTGTGTTACTCATGAGAGATGTGTAGGTGTCAATCATGTTATCTTCAACCATTACCAAAATAACCACTATCGCTGTGGAAGTCCCAGATATGTCAGAAAACTGATTCTGATTCTCACTGGGCGATCCAACATTAACTTTGTATGTAAGTGCACAGTGCAACAACTTGCTGCTTTGCAATTGGTGTGAACACACTATTAGGGTTTCATTGGCTGTATTTAAGGTTAAGATTTTATTCATTTATTTATTTTTTTGGATGATTTAGCCATTTTGTCACTACAATAGTTATTATGATGAAAACATTTTTTGTTGTATTTTGGTCGAAGTTTCAAATGTATCCGCTACCTAAAGCATTGAACTAGCAACATTGTGTCTGACAACCAAATCTAGTAGACTAAAAAGCAAACATGTAGAAAGAAAGAGTGGCCATCACTGACGTTTCAGATGATGAAGCATCTTTTAACAGGGAAACCTTTCAAAACAGGCTATGTTGCGGCTATGGTGTCGGAATAATTAGAAAAATGAATTTTCTTGATTTAAGAATGCTTGAAGCCCTTTCTGCCACCTCCCACGTGTTTGTGGCGTCCTCTTCCTTGCTATATGAGTCCCTCTGTTGTCCCTGAACCATGCGTGTCAGCATGTATTGTGTAAGTGCTGTGTAAGTTGTCAATATGTCCCTTCGCCAATGTCATCGAGACAAATTCGTTTACACATGTTGTGCTTTGCAAATAAAGCGACCTGATGTCCGAGGGGGATGATGATCCTGCACCGTGCTGTTGCAGGAAGCTGTCGTTCCTCAGGGTCACTCAGAACACACGGAAGGATCACATAGTTTGTTGAACATGCAAACGCCATCATAAACACACATAGTACATATTAAATCTGTGCCTTTTACTCTCTTTCCCCCGCACATGCTGACAAGGTCCTGCATCACGATGCGGCTTAACATATTTAAAGCTGAGGTCAGCAGCCTCTCTCAGCTGGAGGAGGAAGTGAGTGATCAGCGGAAGCCCAGCAGATTTAACTGAATTACCCAACTGAGGGTGAGCGCTGTGAGACCCCTATTTAATTATTTAATCAGTGTCTGTTTTTTCCTCTCCGTTCACAAAAATCAACTCCATGACCTCACAGGTTTTATTTCATCATGAAAGAACCAATCCAGTTACCACCAGGTGGGTCAGCCTTAAAGGGATAGTTCAGGATTTGGGGCATTAAGTTGTTTGAAATACTATATACTAGTTAGTTTCTGATATGCATGAGGACCGTTGTTCTGAAGTGGGATGGGTCACCTTTTAGTGCAAACCTTGCCAGAACGATCTATTCTACAATCAGAACTAGCCAGAACTCCGACACCGGCTCTCTGCATGTAAGCTAATAGCTTTGCATCCACTACATTCCTGTCAAATCTTCATACAATTCAATGCCCAAACCCTTTAGATCTGGTGCCCTAGGGCAGTGGTCCCCAAACTTGTTTCCTACTTGTGTCTCAGTAGAGCCATTAAACTCAACATAAGCACACAGAGTGGCGTATCAAAACTTTTCTGACCTCCTTAGAAAGATTCAGAGGTCACAGGCGTACAGACTGCAAAATAGCTTAATATTTTAAATGCAGACCAGAATTATTCAAAGTGGTTTTATACAGACTTTTGTTCTTTTATTTATTTTTTAATTTAACATTAACAAATATCATTTTGACAACCTGTAGCAGGAAGAGTTTTGCACCCCCTCCTGCTGTGATCTCTGGCGCCCCCCTAAGGGGGTCGAACCCCACATTGGGAACCCCTGCCCTATAGTGTGCCAACTACCTGTCCTCAGGATGAGGTTACATGACTGCCAACTTACCTAATGAGACAGTTGTTTGCCAAGAAACATATGTGTTTGAGAAAAGAAAACATAATTTCATTATCATTATTATAATTATCATTAATTATTTATACTTAATAATGTGCATTCTAGTAACCAGGGAAAGGAAAAGGCCTGTGTTCATTTCTTGAATCCATCTATCTCCAATATCCTTGACCATCGTCAGTGTTCTGACATCATGTTTTTAATCTGCAGAGTCTCTCATCACCCTCCTTCTCTGCAACCCTCCTCCCCTTTCTGCTGTCTCCACCTACACAGAAGCAAATTCACTGTCTCTCTTTTTTTATGTCTCCATCCTCCTCCATCATTTTTTTTTTAGACGTTTTAATGCTGTGCACTCTGTGAATCGTCTATTCAGTACCCGTTCTTCAGGAAATTACCTCAATGCGTATTTTCTGATGCGCCAGACAAAGTGTGAAGAATACGAATAACTTTAATGACATTTGTCGTCATCGTCTGTCTGACTCACAGTCGTGAGGTATACAAATCCCTTAAACACACCAGCCAGTGGGGCCTTATGGGTCATGTTTTCTATCGAAGGCTCAGTCATGACTGAGATTATTAACTCTGCTTTCAACACTTGTCAGATGCTGAATCATGTCTTTTCAAGCACTCCTTTAATCACATTTGTACGCTCATTGCAGTCAAATTGTTTTGTTTTACAGTCAGCATAAAGTTAAATAATATCTTTTGAGTATTAACAGAATGAGCTGATATCATTCTGAGGGAGAAATAAACTGTTCAGGTTGTCTTTGTTCGCCTTGGATGACTCACCTGAATCCTACTGATATGAGTCAGCAGTTGTTTTACAATACCTGTGTGTGTGTGTGTTTCTGTGTGTGTGAAGCATCTTTGAGATTTGAAGAAGAAAAGATGAAGACATGAGAATGTAGTGCCAATTATTCACTTGCAATGTTTTGGATGCAATTATTGTGATATTTTAAAGTTAGAAAATAGTCTTACATCCTATGTAAGAAGATTTACTCAGGTAGTACTATAAATCCAAATTAAAGTAGATGCTTGCAGCTCAGCTCAAGGCATGGCAATGTCAGCTGGTCCGTTCATCACTTTGGTCCAGACTCCCGACTGAAATATATCAGATGCTATTAGATGGAATGCCATGAAATTTTGTTGGTCGCCATGATGAAAGCTAATGAGTTTGGTTGTCTCCTGGCATTTCGTCCAGCACATCAGAAGGTCAAATTTTATTACTCATCAATCTAGTAGATGGATTGGCACAAAGTTTGGTAGAAACATTCATCATTCCATTAAACCTCCAGTTCTACCATGAGGGTGACATTTGTGGGGGTTTTTTTTTACAAAGTCTTGACACCTGTTGGATGGATTGCCATGAAATTTGGTTCACACATTCATCTTTCCCTCAAGATGACTTTGGTTTTCCTTTTTCTTTTCATCTAGTGCCTCCACTCTGGTCTGTCCAAATACCTAGAGAGCTAATGACACTCCCGTCAGCCTCTGTTGTACTTTGTATTTAATGCTAGTTTGCATGCTGACATGCTACAATAAGACGATGAACATGGTGAACATTGTACCTGCAAAACATCAGCTTGTTAGCATGTCGCCATTAGCGTTTAGCTCAGGGCTGTGCTGTACCTTAATACAGCCTCATAGAGCTGCTACCATGAGCGACTTGACATATCTTTTGTGATTTAACTGCAATGAATAGATCTGTATAAATATAAGTTCATCATGATGCAGAAAAAAGTCTTTAATGCTTTGCCAGGTCTGTCTACAAGACAACAAAAAAAAAAAATTTTAAATGCTTGTTTTCTGAATGGAGTTTGGACTGATCATTGCTGCTATTCAGGAGAATATGAACGTGGTTGGCTTTCGTGACTCATGGTTAGGCAAAGAGTTAAAAAAAATAATACACAAATCATTGTGTCAATTCACTATATAATGATAACATTACAATGTGTTGGTTGTAAAACCCTGATTATAAAAAAGTTGTGATGTTGCCTGTCATGTTGAAACAGACTGTGATGCTAATTCTTTGTGACATATATTAAATTTAAAACTGTGCAAAGACAATATATTTAATATCTTAAAACATTCCTGCTTGCGAATAATAACCCTAAACCTACTCAGGCAGTTGGGATTCAAAAGGTTAATGTTCAAACTGATAACTTTTGTGTTTGTGACTTTATACTCTGATCTCTGACTTTATTAATTCTGTTTTTATTTATGTCTTCTTTGGAATCAGGGTTGTAAATGTTAGGACTATTTTGTAACTGGTAAAAAAAGAAGTATTCCAGACTGGGTCACAGACAAAAAAAGAACTCTCCAAAGGGCCCCAAGATGAGAGAACTGCATGTGATATGAAATTTTCAAAGTGTCCTTGAATAAATCTGGCTGGAGGAACTGAAGAATGGGCTTCATTGGTTACTTGTAATGCATGAGAGGGCAATGCTGTATCTGGACAGTGTTCAAAACTACTAGTCAGTGAGGCATAGCCATTTCCAATTAAGATGTTAAACAACAATCTTGGGGCGGTTGGTACTCAGCCTTATGATAGAAACATCCCTATCCGACAGCTTTCACTACAGAATGAGTGTCTTTATTAAGGAAACAAATCTTTTTCTTGCCCTTTCTTTTTGGCTGCCATGAACTCTTTTGTGCCTTCCTGGTCATAAATCAACGCAACACTGTTTTTACTTTGTTTCCTTTGAGTCGTGACAGGAGCTGCTCTATTATAAAGCATAAAAACAGAGGGAGACAACATTTTTAGGGAGACTGCGTAAAAATGTTATTTATGTGGTGCTGTTGGGCATTAACTGGTCTTTTTTTCCCTCCAAAAACTCCATTGGAACAGCTGTATGTTACTAGTATACACTATTTCTGTCTGATTTATTTGCAAATGCATGTCTAAAAGCTGTAATGACTGCATTAAGGAAGAATTGCACCATCTGTGCTGCTAAAACACCACTTAATGTGAAAGGGCAGTGTGTTGTTTATGTATGCGTGACGTAAGACACACCATGGTACATGAGTGCTTATGTGTACGAGGAAGAGAGAGCAGGGGAGTGTGTGTATGTGTACTATAGGTCCCAGTTATTTAAAGCCATTCCAGTATTTGTCTTAGACTTGTCAAGGAGCTGCTGGAGAGGCAGACTGAGGCGCAGAGAGGAAAGTGGAGTCATGCTGCAGAGGTTGAGCTGCAGAATCATGATACAGCTGAATGAAGGAGAGAGAGAGGAAGGAGGGGAGAGGNNNNAAGGGAAAGACAGACAGAGATTGGGAGGGAGGGGGAGAGAGGGAGCAGGGGAGTGAGAACAGAGGCATTGGGTTCAGAAGGGTGGGTGTTGGTGTGTGTGTGTGCGTTTTGGGGATGCTAACTATCCGTTCCAAACTCATTACGTAACTGTATCTGTTGCTGCGGCATGAATAGAACATTGTTGCAGTGAAGGGGATGGTCTCTGTCGATACTGTTGCACTCCACGCATCCTCATATCCGAACATTTGTTACAACCTCCGAAACGTCTCATTACACTTTTTCCTAAATTCTTTGACACTTAAGTCTTTATTGGACAAACGACAGTGCAGGCAGGGGAAGGTTGGAACCAGAGAGACGTGACATGCAAGAAAATCCCCACGGCCGGATCCAGGATGATGCTGTTCAATAGTTTCAGCTGCCCGAGGTGCTCTGTGAGACTGTTTTCTGATCAGTAACCACCTTGTTTAAAGCCTGGCTAAATTTAGGCAATTAAAACAAGAGGTGAATCATGGTCATGGTTTAAAGAATTCAGCACTGCCTGTAGAGAGGACATAAACGGCTGCACTATTCATTAGACATACCCTTTACATGCACTGCCTGCAACCTGTGGTGCAAACTGCAGTGGGAGGTAGAAAAAATGGTCTCAGTGATTTGCATGTGAGAAAAAATCAGGCCTAGCTTAAAATTGAGCTTACTGTGGTTGTAAAGTAAAAGCTTTTTTAAATCTTGAGGTGAATTATAACTGTTCACCACTGAAATTACTATGTTTAGGCAGGTTCATTAGATCTACTTAAGCATTGTGATTTGTTTTTGCTTACACATGAAGTTGATTTGGCAAATGATAGTGTTGCAGTGTTAGCAAACAAGGCCATATTTGCACACTTAGCAGCATAGGAGCCACATTAGCATTAATTTGAGTTTGTGACCACCTGTTGAATCCAATACTTTTTAGCTCTGTTTTGGTCTCCACCAGCCAAAACATATCTTGGTGTTTAGCTGCTAAATGCATCAACATTGTTCACATGCTAGTTGGTGGCTTTTTCCATTAGCCATTTAGCACTTGGCAGGAGTAGAGCAGTGGGATTTCAGAGCTTCAGAGTGAACCAGAATAGTAAAGCTGCACAAAACACTCCGTAGAACAGAGGGAATCTGTCTGAATCCATAATTGTCTGACGTTTTATCGCTATGAGTGACGCCTTTCATTACACCTCGTCATTTCATCTGTAAAATGTAGTGTTTTTCATAGTTTAGTAGTCTAGTGTTTCTTTTGGGTATTGTAAATGTTTGAGGGACCTGTTAGTTGTCAGGGCTTCTCTGCACTTTCTACACCCATCAGGAGAATTTCATTGACATTTTGCGGACTGTGGGATTAAAGCTGTGATTAAATTGTGATTCAGAGAATGGCTGGAGGTGATAGAGGGTACATTTATTTACAGAAGGTAATAGGTTCAGGAAGACGGCACCATTGTGGGGTGCCTGTAGCCAATCCTGCTAAGTACTTCTTAGTATTCTGAGACAGTATGTAATCCCTCAAGTCAGTGTGATTGCCTCCTGAGAGACGTGTGTGTGTTTGTGTGTGCTTGTGTGTCAGCTCTACCATTGCATGAGAGACATATTCTCCAAGAGTATTAGAATTCCCCATATTGTTAGTTTGTGGACAGACACTAGCCTTGCTAATACCACAAGTGCAATTCCCCTTACTTTTAGCATTTTTAAACTACATTTTAGAACACAAAGTGGTTAGACATGTACTCCGCACTGAGTCCCTCTTTCTTGGGAGGACTCACAGACTGTATGAAAGTAATGGACATAACCACTGTGACCTCACCCATTGGTTAATTGACTATAATAAGACAAATAAGATGGAGTTTAGTATTGTGACCATTGCCGTCTTGTATTTCTGGAGCCAGAAATTATTAGAAGTATATTTGGATAAGAGGGTGGAGCTAACTCTAATGTTAGCTGCTAGCTTGGTTATCATGGTGCATATACAGTCCATGGTTAACTGTGATAATGCCAATGGGTGATGATGCCTCGAGGGTATTTTAATACAACCGAACACTTAACAGGACTTAATTAAAACAAATAACAAGGGGACTCACTTTTGAGCCAGCCTCTAGTGGCCACTTGAGGAACCGTACTTTTTGGCTTCATTTTTTAGCCCCTTAAGTTACCACTTAGTCAGGCTTGAGAGTGAGGGCATTTAGCCCACTTTTTCACTCCTTTAAAGGGGTGTTTAAAAGCTGAGACTTGGCTTTAATGTTAAGGTTAATGGTTAAGGTTGAGGAAAGATAATTTATTATTTCACAGTGTCTTTTCAAGTATGTATGCACAAAGATGTGTGGGTGTTTCTTGGTGAGTTTTTTTTTATGCCAGAGACTGACAGCTTCTCCCAAGGTGACTGTGCTAAAAAGCAAGAGATGAAGGTTAAAGCAGAAAAGTTCCTCTCAGTCTCTCTTCCTCTGTCTCCATTATTTTATCTCTCTTGTCCTCCTTTCTTCTCTCCTCCCTTTCATTTTTATCTCTTTATTTTCCTTTATTTGGCATATAAATGAACACAATCCAACCCATTTGTAAAAATGGGTTGATGATGTATGATAACAGCCCAGAAAATTAAAAACTTTAGGTATTAAATGTCTTTTACTAAATATACAGTGTTTTGCAAAGAAATAAATGATGCTGCTTTAAAAGGAAGCTCATCAAATAAAAATCTTTTTAAAGGAGTTTTGAGGGATTTTTTTCTTGCATGTATTTTTTATACCTGCAGCCCTGCTGAGCAACATCCTTAGGTCTATCTCTGAAACTGTTTGTGACACTCCATTATATATAAATATATTTTTACTTGTTAATGCAGCTACTCAGTGTGCTCACTGTCAGTCTAAGAAAAACTACCATGAGTTGCAGAGTGGAGATGCATTAAGGGAAAGGAGGGAAGGTGGATGGATGGTCGACGGCGGGGATGCAGGGAGGGTGCTTCCCTAATGGAGATGACTCATGGTTGTTGGAACCTTACATCAGCTTTGTGCCTCAGCTCTGCTCTTACATGAAAATCCTTGAAGTTACCGCTTCCCATTTTTTATTTAGAATTTAAAAAAACTTCTGCAGTCTCCCCCACCTTTACCCAATCACACAACCACTTTTCTTTCCATTGTGCGATTCCATGGTGTGATTTGTACAATTAAACGGCTTATATAAACTGCAGTGTTTATTATAATTTATACTGCTTTGCAGCTTTATTGTTAACGAGATTTCCCTTCAGGGGCAACAAAGTCTAAATATGATTACAAACACTGTAGTCTTTTATACGCCAAGCTTCTTATTGCACCAACACCCAAATTTACAATAACCGTAAATCTGGAACAATGTGGATTGGTATCACTTGATACGAGAAAGATAGTGGGAAGATGTTTGTTTTTAGTAATCTCACCTCAAACGATTGTTGTCACTTGTTTTCACAAAATAAGATTTTTAGATAGTGTACTTAAATGTCATGTGAATGGTTTGTTAGATACAGAAACATTCAATCTTCAGTATGGCCATTGAATACCTGTCAGATCTCTTTATATGATACAGCATAAAACTATAATTAAACACGAACCACATGTTAATGATATGTTAATGATAGTTATATATGGTATAGGTTTATGGGCATCGTTGGCACGGAAAATTAGGGATGATTCCTTCAAAGGTTACCCTTGCAGAAATGTCTGCATTCACACAAAGTCATATTGATGTCACAGAAGAATTGAAAGCATGACTGTTGTTTTTACCCTCTATAATCCACTCACCTCCCTTTTCATGCTACAAACTGTGCTGCAGGCAGTCAGGCACAGTAGAGTAGTACTCACGGTTGAGTAAGCTGTCTCCTCAGTTTGGGTCACGAAGCTCAAAGTCACGCAACCCCTAGCCGTTGAATGGCAATGACTGAGCTCTACTCTGCATATTTCATGAGACTGAAACAGGCTGCGGAAAAGATCTGCAGCTCACCGGAAAAATTAGTGTCTAAAGCAAAAGTGCGCTTTTAAAGACCTCCATCCTGTTTATGAGACAAGTGGAACTACCTGGGGAAAAATGTTTGAAAAGAATATAAGAAAAGTCAAACTTTGAATACTGCTATAGCAAACCTTCACAGAAAAGAACAGCCGTATAGGTGGTCTGAGCAAGCAGCGTATTAGGTTCATATTTGTGTTTATTGTGAGGCAGTGACCTCTGGTAGTGGTGGAAATGACACTTTGTCAGGGCTGTCGATGTGTTATTCCATTGACTGAAATGTAAACCTATCAATGTTAATATTGGATGCTTAGAGAAAATTATAAGATATGAAAAGCAAAGAGGTCCGCTCAGGGCGATGGGTCAAACAAACCCGGACTTTGACCCAGCAGGCCGGTGATCATGTCCCATATCAAGCCACAAGTCAGTGTTGTAACTGTTTCCTGTGAACAAGGAAGTTTATTTTGAAAAGTCACTATGCATGTTACTGGCACAAAGTAACACATTGTCCCCTGTGTTTCGGTATCACGCATGAGGGCCATGGGAAGCTTCCGAATCTATGAAGTTGGTTTGACAGTGCATTGGGAATTCGGTTGAAGTAGTATAAAGAGCAACAAAGTCCACCAGACTCTCACCCAGGAAACTGATGTTTGTGTCCCATCCAAGAGAAAATGATGCTGCACACCATATTACATACAATTACTTTATCTTTTTGGCACATATTGCACATACCCTTACCCTCACATACTTTTGCATGCAATTGGAACATATTGCATCATAATATCAGGACATTTCGCCTTGAAATTTGACCTTCTAGCTTATTATTTGCTGCACAGACGATTATAGGTCAGAATCGTTAGAAAAGCAAGAAATGCAACTGGATAGTGTAGGACATCATGGTGTTTTAAGCATACTGCATTTGAAATACTATACATTGGGACATACTAAATCTTTTTGTGGCATAGGAAATAGTATGGTAGTTTAGGTATTGGAACGCTCCCCAAAAGTCAATACTGAGTTTTCTTAAGCTACATACACATCACATTCTAAGTCAACACAGTTACGACATCACAGTTGGTGACTATGTAGCCAGTATATAGAGACAGACACACAAGCCTTAACACTCTCATTCACTCCTACAGACAATTCAGAGTCACCAGTGTAACCTAAGCTGCATGTTTTTGGAAAGTAGCATTCCAAAGAAATCAAATATTTGATACAGAAAAAGATTTCATTCCTGGAACATTTTCATTTTGCAGCATGCATCCAAGTTGTTCAATCCACTTCTTATCTGTTTATTTATTTATTTACTTCCCACCATTTATTTATTGACATTTTTTCATTTTGGGCTCATAGCAATGCAGCGAGTAGCTTGAAATCAACTGGGATGTTTGATATCTAGAAATACTTTAAGAAGTAAAAACTGTCAGCACTCAGGGAGCAGATTGTTTGGAAAGAATTTAGAGGGTTTGCTAATCGTGCTCTGTTAATTCAGCCAAATAAAAATCACTTCAGAAACGGCATTCCAAGATGTTCTCACAAGCCCAAAAATGACTCAATACTGGCTAAGCATTGGGATGCAGCGTCAGAGCCACAAAAGAGTTGGATGACCCTAACAGAGACACATCACAGTTTTTTGAGAACATGAGGAAGAGCGAAGCAAGCACTGTTAAAACACCAAAGACTGACAGAGATGAAATATCACAGGCTTCCCCCTCGAGGTGTCTGACTCACTCTGATGTCTCAGAAGTGCCAAAATTCTTCTTCTTTAGCCATGAGAGACCTGCAGCTTCATCAGCATATTTCATTTCCTCAGAAGAGGGAGAAGGGGGATGAGGGGGTGAGGTGTTTTGCATTTTGGGTGTGGCAGACGTTCCCTTGTGCAGGATGAGCATGAAGTTTCTTCGCTGCAGAATCCCAAAACTCTTTCTTCTTTGTTGCAGCTTTGCTATTTCTGTCCCTCCAACATGTTGTTGTTTTCTCAGAATTAGCTCTTCAAAGTCAGAGAGGACTTTAAACTAGAATAAAGAGATAAAAAATTTAGAAATCTAAAAATTCAGAGAGTTCATTTGAGCCTTCAGGAAAGGAATGCAAGACAAAATAAAATACAATATAATTGTTTGTGCATATGTGTAACCTGCTTCTGCACTACTGTATGCTCTTGTGCATCTACAGTATACTGTGCATGTTCATGCTGTCAGTACTAGCTGCCTGTATACCTTTGTGGATTTAGTATTTTCAGTAATATTCCAACCCGAGGCCACGGTGAGCCTGGGTTTAGCCCCGCAGATCTCATCAATATTTCAGAAGCGCATTCAGTAGTGAGCAGGTCTGACGCAGTCGCTGCTGTAAACCCTGAATTGTAATCGACTGCATCAACAACAGTTCACACAGTAAATATAAAAGTGAATCTTTTCAGTCTTAGCTTGAGCTGAATTTATAAATCATGTTTTCCCTCGCAGCAAGTTTGTCTGACAAATATAACTTTACCTTCATCCAAGGCGAGATTTATTTATGAAATAACAGCTGAGACGTACAAGTGATACAGTTTGCTTTGCCTTGTTTCACTGTATCAGATGCAATATATCATATTTCCAGCGTCTGGTGTCACTGCTGAGTTATGTCCACATTGTGTCTGTCCTGCTTTACACTGCTGAAAACCAGAAGCTGGAACAAGTCATTATTTTGCAAGTCACAATTAAGTCTGGGAGACTTTGGACTGACAAGTCAAGAATGACATGTCCCACTCCTAAACACAAGTCCCAAGTCCTAAACACTGACTTTTGAGTCAAAATCAAGTCATGTACGATAAGATAAGATAAGATATACCTTCATGAGTCACACACTGGGTAAATTTTATAACTGCAGGGAAAGTGTGTAGCAAAAATAGAAAGAAAAATCAATGAAATAACAATAAATATTTAATCAATGTGCTTTTTAGCAAATGTAATGCCAGAGTATTTATTTGTCAAAACAAACATCAACTCATTTAAGTTAGTTTAAAGTGTTAAATATGGGCAATATATGATTATGATCAATATTGTGATATGATACTAGATATCACCACAGAATCTACTGTATTGCGCAGTAGTAGACAATAGTAATGGAGATATATTTTTGTGTTAATTTGTAAAACTAAATGTAACCTCACTGATTAAATTAAACTGCTTAACCACAGTTGTGGTGGGCTGGGGCAAAAATAACACATTTCTGCTTAAATAATGTGTCAAAACATGGATTAATGCCTGTACTTAATCTAAAGTAAGTACCGAGTGGATAAACACAATTTAGTGTTACTAATTAATTGACATTTAATTGCTAAATGAATTATTCCTTGAGAAAGAAAATAGTTGCAGAAGAACCCAAAAGTGAAAAAGTGTTATTAAACTGATCAATCACTGACAGCAGAGACAAGCGTTCACACTGTGAATATTAAACTAACAGATGGTTGAGAGGTTTAAATAACAGGTAGATGAGTAAGAATATCTGACGTTGTCTAACCAACAACTGAATTTCTGATCAGTAAAAAAAAGAGAGTCGAAAAGACACTTTTTGACATCGTATTTCTCTGTTTGTTGCCTTTTTATCCGTCTCACTGTCAGTCCCCTGTGTTTCTCTTCTGTCTCATTTGTTTGAAAAGCAAACACAGCTCTCCTGATAGCAAAAGCAGCACCGTTATCAATTACTCCCCTTCTCTTGCACCAAATAGCCTCCCTGCACACACAGCACATTTTCCTGGCCTAGACAGAGGAAGAGAGAGGGAGAAGGAAATGAAGAAAGAAAAAAAGGAGAAATGGATAAAAAGAGAGTGAGAGGCTAAAAGAGAGAGCCTCAGAAATAGAGACGGACAGAGCGGGGCAGAGAGGAAAGGAGAGAAAGACAGCCGAGTGACTATATGAGAGGATAAAAAAAGTGCTTACGGCAATAAACATTATATTGGCATCTTAAGGTGGGTTGGCTGATAAGGGAGCTGCTTGCACATTATGGCTTTATATATTATAACATGACAGCTGGGCTGGATGGACCTCCACTGTGTGTGTGCTCAGGACGTGTCCTTGTTTAACCCAGCAAAGATTATCAAGCATGCAAAGTGTATAATAAGAGCAGGAATATAGGATACGCTGGTGATGATCATTAGCAGTGAGCTGTTGTTTATTGAACACACAGTTACAGCAGGTATAGCTGAGCTGCTGCAACATTTTCTAATGAAACCATGACACAGCAGTAATTAAATTCTTAGTCTTAGCTACTATTGCAATTTCCACACCAAAGTAGAAAAAGATTTTTTGCAACATTATTAGAGCACTAACTTATGATATGGACATAGAACCCAAATTGAATGACCTATAAAAGTAACTGAAGTATGCAGGGAGACAAAAAAAGACATGACTTGTGAACTTAGTGACCCCACAGGGGAAAAAAAGATGCTGCACACAGCAGTTTAAACAGGCAAAACAGGCAAAATCCAGCTTATATGGATCTTGTTCTTTAATGCATAAGTATTTTTTCTAAATTAATTTTTAGTAAATTATCTTCACAAATCCCGCCCCAGAACACCAGCTTCAGCCCAATTCATTCAAGTTCAAATACCAAACATGTAAAAGTACTCTGTTACAAGTAAAAAAATTAAATAAATAAAGTCAGACATTTGTATTTTTACAGATTACTCAATGAAATACTTGGAAATTGAAAATTGCAAATCCAGGTCAATAAAGTTATTATTATTATTATTGGTCAGATGTCACTATCCACTGAAGTTACCTTATATGGTTCTCTGCCCGATAAAGGGTGAAACAGATACTTGAAAAGTGGATTTAACATTAGAACTAGAGCACATCCAGCCTCTCTTTTACTCTGTTAAAACTGAAATAATGGTTGCAGCTCTTTTCCCTCTTAATGTATATCTGTCTACTGTCCAGTCTTGGGACTAACGTATGTTTCCTGTTTGTTGGATAGAGGTTTACAGTTTTGTACTGTATTGACAGGCACTTTTTCTGGCCATGAATGGTCCGAAAGTTTCCTCCAAATAAATGTTCCTCAGACCAAAGAAATATTTATTGATTTTCTGAGCAGCCCCTTTCCCACTGCCCCCTGTGTGGTTAAGGGTGAGCCAGTGGCAGCAGTGCAGCAGGTTTAGTATTTTGGAGTGGATATGACACTATTGTATCTGTCCTCTCTCTCTCTGTGATTTACCGGTTTGTCGAAGTCTTAAAAATAACAACAAACTGTAAAAAGTGTTCAGGCTCGCTGTGCTGTAGGACGCTGGTGCTTCCTTTAATGACCTTCTGCACCTGTATGAAGTGTGGTTCATCTCCAAGGCACAGACTATTGTTTCAGCACCTCAGCGTCATTTGCATATTGAGTTCCAGATGCTTCCATCAGGGCGCCACCCAGGGGTGCCACTAATAGATACACATTGTCTTTTATTCCATCTGCTGCTGTTTTTTATTACTGCAGCCCTTAAATGTTTAACATTGTCATCTAAATGTATTTAATATTTAAAAAGCACATCATATTCATGCTTAATAACCTAATGTTTTTACAATGTTATATTAATATGTGTGTTGTTATTATTAATACTTGCTTAGTGTTACATATAATTATCTGTAATAGCATATTTTGTCAGCTGATTTTATGTTTTACTTTACTTACTTTAATTACTGCACTACAAGTAAAAGTCCTGCATTCAAAAATTACAAGAAAAAAGTAGAACATTTTCAGCTTAAAAATCTACTTAAAGTATAAAAAGTAAAAGTACTTGTTATGCAGAATTGCTCCACTCCAATTGTTGCATCCAGTATATTCCAAATATATTGTTGTATTATTAACAATTGATTGTATGTAAGTAATTTAAACTATTTAATATACTGTTTTGTGGTTTAGTTTATAAATTGATGTTTTTCGTGTTAAATCTGACCTGAAAAGTAAAAAGTGAAAAGTACCTCAGAATTGTGAGTTAATATACTTAGTTACATTCCACCACTGCAAATGTGTACTTAAGTCTAGTATTTACTTGATTACTTTCCAAAATTGAACTAATAACCCAAAATATAACACTAACTGTCTGCCATAGTGCCAGTCCTAACTTAGAATTTACTCCAGTAATTCTATCAACATGTTGGAGGGTGTTCTGTCTCCGAAAAGACAGCAACATATTCCTGTTTGCTCTTGTCGTAACAGTCAGTGTTTACTTGTGTCTAACAGACTCCCCTGCACCTCTCCTCCGGTCTCCTTCCCTCCTCTGTCTTTCCTCTGCCTCCTTCTGTGAGCTGAGCCAACGCCCAGTTGCTGCAGTGCAGCTTTACTTCCCCGTTTCCAAAAATCTCTGCCCCCTCCCTCTCCCGTTCTGAGCACCCTTGCCTCTCTCCGTCTCTCTGCCTCTTTGCCTCTGTCTCTCTGCAGTGAGGCAGCGACGGGGCAAAGGGACGGTGAAGAGAGTTTTCGGTGCCAGCTCTAAGCCGTACTGTCCTAAAAACAGAAAAAGAGTTTGTATCTAGTTTGTGGCAAATGCTCAGTCAATAAAAAACTGTTTTAGGAGGCATCCTGGCTCACCCTTTCTATAAATTCTTAAAATGCAAGATGATAAAAGACAAGCAGGGAGTTTATTTCTAAAAGAAACACTGCACCCAACTTTATATGCCTCTCCCTCCAACCTAATGACCCCGAACTCACTCCTGCAGATCATCTAAATGTGTTTAATTTAGTGAAAGTTCAGAGTGGTTTGCAGACTTTTTCTCTCACACTTTAATGACTTTAATAAATTTAACGACACTATTAAAGTGGTTGCATCCCAGAAGAAGTGTTAATGTGGTTAAGCAGCGTTGTGTCAGTCGGTGGCGGGCCTGTGGGAGTAATTGAAAGCACAGAGACAGAGGCTTAGATTGCATCTTGTGAGAAAGATGAGGCCGTCACAGGGAGTGAGGAATAGTTTGGAAGATGTAGCTGGGATCAGTGATAAAAAAGGAAGAGATATTCCTTCAAAGGACAGAAGGCCTTAATCTAAGTCTCAGAGAGAAGATCCCCCAGATTGCTGCTACTGTGCTTTGAATGTGACTGATGGTAGAAACAGGAGATGAGAGAGTTTGGAGTAAGCACGAGTCTAACCCTGACCTCAGTTAGACTTTGTAATTGTTTTTCAATCTCATATCAAGGTCTTTTGCTCCTGACCATAATTCAGTTAAAAGTTGAAAATACTGTTTCCAAGGTCCAGAATGAACTGTCACCACTTTCTAGTTTTATTTTCTCCAGCTTTAAATCACAAAACTTGTGATTTAAGAACACATTTTCTACGTTTTTGGAGTTTTTTATGAGCCCTTTTATTTTCTCTGTTTAATGTGTCTTTGAGGATTCCCACATATGCAGTAGATGAAGTACTGTACTGAAAATTTAAGTACTCTACTTGAGAATTCACATTTTTCTTCAGCTTCAGCTTTTTGTCCTTCTACCTCACTACATAGATAAATATTGTGCTTGCACTTTATTTGTCAGACAGCTTTAGTTACTTTTCAGATCATCTTTAGATGTGTTGACTTTGAATGCTTGTGATAAACTGGAGGATGAAGTGTTCCTTTGTGTGTTGAAAAAATTGTCTTTCTTCTTTTGCTAAATAAACTCTATAAACCCTCTTGGATCAGCTGGATAATGCATTATCACAAAGCACAATGATGTGATGAAAAGTTGACTTTTTAGAGATATATGGTTCTCACAGGACAGCAACACTACACACACAAAATAGCAACCCAAAAATATAGTTTAAATGAGTGCAACCTTAAACATCCACAGCAGAAAAATGCAACATTAATTGTACATATGAATGCAGGTTTAACCCCAAAACTCAATAATAACAGCAAAAACCCTGATGGGGAACATTTTACTGCACAATAAGTACTTGCATTTGGTTTTGAATTCAGGAATGTTTTACTTGTAGATTATTTTTTACAGTGCAGTTGGTATTTTTGCTAAAATAATAGAAGTAAATACTTGGCACCACTATACAGTGCATCCAGCAAGGCACTTGGATGGTGCAATACAGATGCCTGCCACGATTTTCAGCCTCTTCAACTGATCAGCAGGTGGTGGCAGTCAGTGCTGCTGTTACATAAAGTGGAACTGGGTTGTGCTTTTGTCAGCATAAAGTGCATTGAATTGACATTGCTACACGAGTTCTGCTAAAGTCGGGGACCTCATTGCTTTTGCAAGGGTCTCAAGATAAATATAAGGTGCAACAAGATCATTTAAAGGATAATTTAAAAAACATACATTATAATTCTGTTCGACAAAATTCCTTTTGTCGAAGTTTCCCTGTTTTTCTTGTTAAGCTCTTATAAGAAAAAAAAATAGCTTCAACCCCTCAGACCTGATTCCCTGCACATGGCTCTCTACATGGTGGTGGCTTTGCCGCTAACAGCTAACTGTGCTAACGCCACTGAAAGCGGTAACAGTGGGGAAAGAGCAAACAGTGTGACCTGAGTGTGGCTGTTATGCTTCTGAAACTACCCTGTGGGTTGGGAAGGCATTAGCAGCGATAACCGCCGTTTGAGAGTAGTGGATCGGCGGCAAGTGGCTTCACACAAACATCAGACTTTAACCCAGGACAACAGGGTTCACGTCCCATGTGAAAGCAACAGTAAACTATGTGATTGTAACATCACTGAACTTGCGTGCGTCACATTTTGTGCATCACATTTTTACGTTTAAATGTAATTTATGTACATTTATTTACTTTCTAAACTAACCAGGACGTTTTTTCCCCCCTAAACCTAGGTCAGTGTTTTTGTAGCCTAAAACTGAACTGCAGCCTTTTTTCCAACTTCAAACTGTAAGTGTGCGTGCTATTTTTAGAACGCTCCGCTCTGTACCGTGAGCTGTGAAAAGCTCATATAGGTCACTTTGACAAGTGCTGTTGTTATGGTGGTATTGACAAATGACCTCTTCTGTCGTTAAGGTTGGAAATCTCATTGATATCTTTACATAGTAAAAGGTTGTGATAGTGTTCTGAATGTTCCCCTTTAAAGGGGTCAGAAAGGTTGGCATCTACTGGCTTAGTGGGTATGGTTATGGGCTTGAGTCATGTGACCTCCATTTAGATCATGACATTCCCCTGTCTTATCCTGTCATATCCGTCATGTCCCATTATTTCCCAGCACATTGCATTACACCTTGTCCCTTCCCATCACACACTGTCACGTTGCATCCTGCTGCAGTGTGACATAAACTGAAGATTACAGCTGCGATAAAGAAAGGCGCTTGCTTTGTCATACTCCGGGCGGCCATTAGAGGAGGATCAGACCTCTACATCTCAGCTGCACCTCCTAATCTATGGAA
>CAFUXE010001449.1:224672-239465 GCA_903364295.1 Serranus cabrilla | reverse complement strand
CAGCGCTAGCCTTGTCCTCAAGTGCTCTTGGACTGCTCTCTCAGGCCGTGTGAGGTAATCCAAGCCTCAGAGGTCGCAGGATTTCCCGGCAGGGTGAGGGAGGCGATGCTGCAGCTCCGGGGTAGAAAGAGACAAAGTAACATGGTGCTGGAATGAATGGTGATTTTGCAAACTTAATCAATGTCCCTCATATTTCTTCTCACCAACTAACTTGGATGCAGCTGGTAGGTGTTAAGAGAAATCCAATAACTGTGTTTAGAAGCTGATAAATATGCAAGCTGCACCATCATCAGCCGCTTGCCGAAAGGGCTTTGACAATGAAAAAGGAGACTGTATTATAAGCAATGCAGAATTGCCGTGTGCGCTAGTCTCCTCATCAGCATTTCAGATGGAAAGAGAGAAAGTTTGCATTATTCTTCGCCTTGACAGGAAGCTGGTCTGCAGTATTGTGGCGTCTTGGCTTCCACAGGGGTGACTCGGAGATAATTTTTGAGCGACTGCCAAAGGGCTTTTCACCCCCAAGCACTTTGATTCTCACAGAGTGGGTCTAGCATACCCAGCTCCAATGATCAATGGTTCCTAATGGAGGAGCGGTCATGCACAGCGTGAGATTTAAAAAGGACACAGAGATACTGAGCCTCTTTCTGAAGCCATTTGCTTTGTAGCGGCATAAATCAGTTGCTCCAATGTAATTATTATAATCCATTCAAATGTGCGGAAGAATACGTTGCAAGGTTTTTAAACTTTGACTGTAATTTAGTTTAAAGGTGTGGTTTCGTATTTGTAAGTGTGCCTTTTTGCTTTCTAAGATTTGAGTCAGATGAGAAGCACTGGCTGACACATGGCATGTATATTGAACATCAATGTTAAGGGTTGAAATTGCAATCAAAGCCTTCTATTTATTATATTATTTTTATTGCAAGATTTAGGTCCTAAAAAGTAGTATAACCTACACCCACCACTGCAGCAAGTACACTCACACTACAATCAAAAGAACATCTAATTGATACATAATTTGTTGTGCTTGAAGCTGGAGCTGATGGGATTATTTTTGAGAACAATTTTTCATTTCATTGATTACATTTCCTCTAGGATGCCCATAATGGAGAAAGCATGATAAAGTGAAGTTCAAAATAGAGAAAACCTAATAAAGTGCTCTCTATAGTTCCCTGCCAGCAGAGAAAATGTGATGAAGTGCCCTCTAGGATGGCCTTAAAATGAGAGAACCAGACAGAGTGTCCTCTAGTATATCCTGAAACAGAGAAAACTTGATAAAGCACCCTCTAGGATGTGCTTAAATGGGGAAAAAAAGCATGATAAAGTGCAGTCAAGGACACCTTTGAATAGAGAAAACTTAATGAAGTGCCCTTCCAGTGGAGAAAACATGATAAATAGACAAATAGAGAAAACATGACGAAGTGCCCTTAAATAAATAGTCAATACACTCACCAGCCACTTTACTAGATCCACTTTGTTAGTTTGTGGTTGAACCTTTTGTCTTCATGCACTTGCTGCAGATTTGTTGGCTGCACATCCATGATGTGAGTCTCCCATTCCACCACGTCCTAAAGGTGACCTACTGTTTGAAACCGTGGAGGACGCTGAGTCATTCTCATGTTTGAGAGACCAGTCAGTGACATGGCTGTGTGTTATTTTGCTGAATGCTTTTCTTCAGCATACTTTGATCATAACAAATGAGTTGCTTTTCTATCAGCTTGAACCTTTCTGGTCTCTCTGCCTTTCAGCAAGACATTTTGAGTTACTTCACACTTACTGAATATTCTCTCTTTCTCTGACCACTCTCTGTAAACCCTGGAGATGGTTGTGTGTGAAAATCCCAGTTCATCAGCAGTTTCTAAAAATACTCAAACCAGCCCATCTGGCACCAACAACCATGCCACGTTCAAAGTCACGTAAGCCACCTTTCTTCCCCATTCTGACGCTCACTTTGGTAGTCAGCATTTGTTAGTTGCTGCCACGTAATTGGCTGATGAGATATTTGCCTTAACAAGCAGTTAGGGTGTACCTAATAAAGTGGCCGGTGTGCCGGTGTGTATGTCAGGATGAAAAACACACCTTCCCATTGTCCGCTGGTGCAGTGGCTGAACTGCTGAGCAAACTCAAAAGCCTTTTTTGTTTCACTATTTATCTGCATTGGTGCCCTTACATAGCCATATATTATTTCTGCCCTGCAGAGCCTCGCTGAGGAGAGAGCCAGCAGAACAGTCCTTTAAAGGGTTATTACCGGGGCTTATATGCTGAGGCGGCCTAATTAGATGTTGAGCCACACAAATGTCACAATATTTCTGCACAGCTACATTGCAGTTTTAAGTGAGTGACGCAAGAAAAAACACCATCAAATAGCGTAGAAAATGAAGAAAAGAAATGAGTAAAGCAACACCAAGAAAACAAAATCTTATCATAGTTTTGTTTTTTCTTAGATTTTGAGACTAGTTGTAGTTTTGTAGCAATATATTTCAACTTGTGCTCCTAGAGAATATCGACTAAATGCTTTTTCCTCTGTGACTTGAGTGGTAAATTCTTATGTTAAAACTTTGCTGACACCTACAGTTTCAAGTGTGTAAGTGTGTTTTGTTATGTGCCGGTGCAGATACTACAGTAGTGACAGTGAAAGTAGTGGCATTAGTTGCTTTGTTAACTGTAGTAGTAGGAAAAACTGCTTCTTATGAAATATTACCACAGAAAATGCCATTAAATAACATTTGAACCACTAGGGGGCACTGTTCTGTGAATCTGTATATAATGTACATTAATCTACTGTATAAAAAAGATAAAGTATCTGCATATGAAGGTGAATATATTAACATTAGAGTTGTAATTGCATTAAAGTCTTGTATTTCTTTTATACATTTTTATTGCAAGATTTAGATCCTTAAAGTACTGAAACCTACACCCACCACTGCAGGAAGTACACGCTTACACTTACACTTAACAAAAGAACATCTGATTAATAAATCATTTGTTTGCCTATTCTGAGAATAACATTTCGGGAAGCATCACATCAAGGTGAAGACAAAGACACGTCCTTATTGTTACAGCACTCACAGCCTCCCTTCTTATTTCAGAGGTGGCTATGGGCTGTAGTTTGGACACAGCAGCACTGGCTGAGTCCCAGAATGTTTTCTTTTTCTTTTTTTTTGCTGAGGGAAGTGCAAGTCATCGTCAAGGGCAAAGACCAGTGGATAGCGAGTGCTTTGGAGTTAGGCCAGATGGCATGTGACACAACTGGAAAGACGCTGCAAAACGGCAGGACATTTCAGGGACATTTAAAGAACTCATCCATCCATGACATTTAGTAACATTTGCGCAACAACAATAACAGTAGTGGAAATGGTTAAATTGTACAACTTTATCAGATTAAATTAGCCCAAAACAAAAAAGAATGGTAAAAAAAATAATAATAATCTAATTAAGAAAAAACAAGTGTACAGAATGAGGAGTAACACATATGTCATGGTTTCTGTTTTTTTGTGATTTGCATTTTTTATCGTCATTTCTTCAGTAAACAAACAACATTCTATACATTGTAAGATAAGATAAGATAAAATATTCCTTTATTGATCCCCATAGGGAAAATTCAGGTGTTGCAGCAGCACAAATACAGAGTTAACAAATTAAGAGACTAAAACAAACATCAAATACACCTCCACTATACAGCTCCGGATAGTAATTAGGTAAATAATATTAATAATAAAAATAAAGCAGAGAATTTCTCTTGAGAAATTCTTCTAAATGATCATCATAAAAATGACATTAACTGTGAAACAAGAACTCTGACTTGAACACTTTCATACATACACATATGCATTTTCTATTAGCACTCTCCCAGCTCTAGCCTGCCCTAAGGTGCATAAAGGACGCTGTGTTCTTTACTGTATGAGAGAGTTGGCTGACAGTCATTGGTGATAATAAGAGAATGTCACTGCACTCTATACAAAACTATTCTGACCAAACTACCTGGGTATCTTACATGTTTTTTTTTAACTAAAGCTCAATTTCACACTGCACTGGGTCCCAAGACGATTTGGTCCTTGAAAATCATCAAGTTAATGCTGAGATTGGGAAACTGGCTCTTACTCGGCTCCACGCAGGTGTTGCAATCTGCAGCAGCTTGTAGAAGAAGTCCCTTTTAATCACTTTCAATGGAGCGCCTTAGAGCAGTGTGAATGTATGTGTTTCTTTAAATTGATGCTACCTTTTATGTTGATCCCAGTGTTCTGCTCGCTGTATGACACTGTAACTCCCATGTTGTTTAAGTGTTTTATATTTACTGTAATTAGGGAGCCCTTGGAAATGAGCTTGCTCTCAATGGCCTCCCCTGGTAAAACAAAGGTTAGAATAAAATAGATTATTTTTATCATCATATAAAAAAAACATGTGAATCAGTGTATTGTGACATCAGATGTAATTTTAGTTTAAAAAAATAGTGTAATATGACTGAAAACCCCCTTTAAGGAGCATAAGCGCCCACACAGCATTCTGCCTCTCTGACACATTTGTGAAAGATGTTTTCAAGCTAAACATGGGGTCAATAACTCCCCATTAAAACCATAGTTTAAAAAACACAAAACTGTATCAAAGAGGTACAGTGAATGTCCATTAGTAGCATCGACAGCCAGCTACCACTGGATGGCGCTATAACACAGTGGACATGAGATGGCCCAAGATGTTGCACTGCAGGTTGAGGCTTTAAATAGCAGCGGTGTACTTTTACGTCTCTGCACTGTAGAATCATGAATCACCGTCCCAGAGAAACAATTTAATCTCCTCAGGAATGTAGAGCGTGACATGCTGGCAATAAATATCACACTTTCACTCTATACCATATGTTGATTGATGATCCAGGACTGATTTTTACATATATAAATATACATTCATTTTACTAAGTGTTAAATTGTTGAGTCATGGTCATGTAACATCCTTGGGCATCCTCTACAGCAAACTAAATATTCCCAAAAGCACTCAGGAGAAAATTGGAAGTGCTTTTATCTATTTTGCTTATAAAATATGTAACAGCCTGCCCAAAGATATTAGAGCGGCTGACACAGCAGACATTTTTAAAAACTACTAAAAATTAGCCTCCTGACAAATTTTCCAGTTCCCAGAAGTCAGTGTTTTGCTCTTTATACCGTATTGTTTGGTGATTGTTATGGAGAACTGTACTGATGTTAAGATAAACCTTATTCCAGCGTTAGTGTGCTCATTGTATGTCCGTTTTGAGATCAAGACTTTTCTTTTCACTCCACAACCCCTCTCAATGGTTTTGCTTCAGGAAACAGAAAATGAACATTTTTGCAGCTTCATCATTTTCCATATTAAACAGGGCACAGTTTGGCTGAGAAGCAGGTGGAATCAGTTCATCATTGTTTCATCAATGATAGATTCCAGCACCATCTGCTCCAACTCATCATTTATATATTACATTATATTCTGTTTTTTCTCTTCTTTTTACTGTGAGCGATCTAAACTCGATCTACTGTCAGCAAATTTATAGTGTCCTGCTGTTATTGTGATCAAATACATCACAAGCTTTGCTTGTGCATTTAATCTAGCATGAATTAATTTTCTTTTATTTAATAATTTATTTTTATTTATGTGCATCTCCACTTATCATAATGGTTCTGCTACCATACTGGTCTGTTATGCAGCAGTGCAGAGGCAGTATGTATATTGCCCATGTTTGAGAGCACAGGCTGATGTATGCACAGATATGATGCAACTTGTTGCTCAGCGTTTTGAAGTGAATAGTTAGCAGCTAGCTACCAGTAAATCCTACACAACTTGCTGTATTATGTTTTAAGATTATTCTTGTGGGCGTTTTTCATGTTTTATGAGGTAGTGACAGAGTAAATGAAAGGGGAGACGCTTTACCAGTGTGGCCAGTGTTTTAGGAGTCATCCATTTTTGATGCGGGGAAAAGCAGCAACTAAAACATTTGTTGATGCCATTAAAAAGTGCATCATGATAATCCTAGCATGACGGTGCACGCACCACCTACATCCATGGATGTGCATACATGGATGTGAACTGCAATGCAATGCTTGTCATGATGCCTTTTGCAACAGATGACATTCATTCAACCTTAATGGCTAATTGTGGCTGAAATTATAGGCTGTGGACACTATCTTTCACTATGACATGCCTATTAAAATTATTTCACAATCTCGGCTTTTCCAGAAAAATAACACTTTATAGTCTGTGGTTATTTAGGCTTATTTTCATATTTCCTTAACCATTAGACAGCATTATAGTAAACAACAAGGATACATGACCTCTTTTCCTTGCAGCATAAAGACATCCATACACTGGAATGATCCTTTCATTATGGTTTTCAAGTGTCTAAGTGACTGGTCATTTAAAAAAAAAAAGTGCCTGCCAGAGACCATTTGACACATTAGTGAATAAACCACTATGGGAGCATCAATCTTGTGCATTGAAACCATTCACCAATTTAGTCCTTATGATGTGCACATAACCTTGAAAGTAGACATGAGGGTCATTTTTATGTGAAATTTGGAATAATCAGTCTGGTTACACTGACAGCTATTCCACCAGACCTTTCAGCTCAGGATAATCAAGGGTGTAGTGGAGAGAGGCTATGGCATTATTTTGTTTATTACCTCCAGCTTAATAGACCCATTAGCACCAGGCACAGGAAAATACAAAGCTGTCACTCAAATTAATGCACAGTGAAACGTTTAAGCCACACTCTCACACACAAACACTTCCAGGTACAATAAGCAGAAAAACAATGTGTAGACTAGGCTCGGTCAGTATATGTTTTATCATACCATCCTGGCATTTCACCATGGTATATGGTTTATGACAGTATTATGTAAAAAAATAAAATAGGAATCGTTAAGCTGCTGGTGAGAGTAGTCATTGCAGCATGTATGACTTTGTCCGGCCTACAACGCTGTGCGTCTAATAGGCAATTAGCCTACTTAGACAAGTCATGCTGGGTTTAAATACTTAAGGCCCATAGAATAATTAATAGATAGGAAATAAGCGCTCATCTTTCATAGATTCATGCTGGAGGATCTGATCAGGGGGCTGAGCAGAGATGAGTCGGGGTGGTGTTGGCAGAAAGGCAGTTAATAAAATCATGTGACTACTCCTCACAGCTTCATCTGCGCTGGCTGGTTCACCTTAATCAGTGCTAAACCCAAAATACAAGGGCAGAGGTGTTTTTCTCTGTAAAGGTATCCCCACCACCTGTGGCTGCCATCTTTCTCAGCTTAGCTACCTGTTCCACCAGTGGAGACTGACCTCTGGTGGTGCATGTGTGTACTACAGTCAATACAGCGTGTCTGTATCAGTTTCATAGAAAGAAGAGTGTCTGTATTTTTGATGGTATTGAAGATTACAGGTTTGGGATTTCTTTATAAGGGCACCTCAGCCCTTCACTTGTCAGGTCCTGATCAAACCGGTGACTCTCTGGTTACAAGCCCAATTCTCTAACCTCATACCAATACCTCATAACCTCTAACCACATCCCAAATACCCTGGTATACCAGAGGAACTTGGTATTGCTGAAGCCTTGTAGCACTACTTTGCAAAAACATTTCTTCAGAAATGCTTGTATTTTTTAAAATATGTGGAATTCTGAATATTCACAAATAGCCACAGTATTGATTTTTTATGTCATGCATTTTGGCTTTAAATGATGGAATGGGTCTGTGTGTTAATCTGCTGGTAGATGGCATCTATTCATATAAAATGTATGAATTTCTGGTCTTGTCACATGCAACACAATTTTGTAGAGAGATGATGTTGCAGCCGGGTTAAGAGAGGGGGAGTGAATGATAAAGGGAGAGTTTGATGTCAGTGCACTTCTCTCTGACTTTGGAAAATGTGCTCCAGATAGCAAATACATCATAAGACTAGAATAAGAATTAACTGTTAAGATGATAACAAAGAGATGAGTCATGCACTGTTTTCAAACTAATTGCCTGATGGTTGTGATTCATTTTTCAGTCACATTATTGCTCACAATTGTCAGTTAGTACATTGAAAATAAGTCAGGACAGCATGCTATAGTTAGTTGCATGCATTAGAAAAATAAAGTTATAGATGAATCATATTTTTTTTGTAATAGATTCAGTTACACATTAGTATTTTCTGTTAAATTTCCAATACTTTCATGTTTAGAAGCTATAGGTTGGACAGAAATTGGTCTTTTGGACATGAAAACATAGATCAGTCTGTATATTTCTGCCTTTATCGTCTTTAAATTGTCTGTTCATGCTGTTGTTTACTCATCTGCTTCTGAATTTCAACATCCGACAGCCATGCATGACCTCCTGATGTGATGGAAAGAGGGAAAGTGGTGGAATGAAAGGGGAGGGAGAGGACATGCAGTTTTTATGAAGCATTCATGTTGTTGATGTTTTTTCCCCTGTCTGCCTTTGACACTAAAACATGAGGGAAGTAGGTTAGTGTAGATGTTAATGTATGTCCCCTTGCCACTTTAATATCAGCCTTAGGCAGTGAAAAAGGGACCAAGCTGTGCAAAATAACTGCAGAAGAACAAGACACTGTATATTAGATAAAAGATCCATTTATATTTTACAAGCTTCCATCCCTCTCACTGCTGTTCTTCCTTTCCATCTGTTTCCAGGTGGGAGGTGCCATGGTCAGAGAGAGGGAAGATGTGCGGAATTTTTTTTTTCCAAGACATTCCTGAGCTCTTGTCTTTTGTGCCTCACTTATGCAAGACGCAACAACGGCGATTGTGAAGGAAAAGCGTTCAGCAGAGAAGAAAACTGGAGAAAAAGGAGGCAGAGCAGCGGGGACAGGAGGACATTTGACAGATAAAAAGAGGGAGCTCTGCAGCAGGATCCCCATCGTGCCGAGCACAGGACTGCGTGACTGGTCTGTGCAAGCAGAGGGAGGAGAGAGGAGAGAAGGGAGGAAGGTAGGAGAGAAAGAAGGGGGAGGGGAGGCATTTCAGCGCAGTGCAAGCTGACTGGATGAGTAGCAGCCGCGGCACAGGCAGCAGCATCAGCACCACTAGCCGTAGCATCTTTCTTTGTGGCTGCTGGAGGCTGTCTTGTGGCTGCTGTAGCATCAACATCCTCCACACACACACATAAATATCCGGACACAGGCGTCCCCGCCGTTCGCCTCACACGCACACATGTCGTGGTGGCCACCAGAGAGGAGGTAGTAAGTGACGGGGCTCGGGGGAACAGAGGGACACAGGAAGAGGAACCAGGGACGGCTGGTGTAAGGCTGGAGCGACGCCGACTAGAGCAGCAGCAGCAGTAGCAGCGGCACCATGGCGCAAGCCGCCAAGCAGCTCCGTAAGACCAAGGACCTCGCAGAGGCCGCCGCCCAGGAGCAGCGGGAGAAGGAGGAGGAGAAGATAAAAAAGAGGAATCGATCAAGGGACCGCAAGCGCAAGGTATGGCTGGCTGTCTCCAGAGACAGGGGAGGTGACGGTGTTCCTTTCATCCATCTTTCCCCTCCTCTACCTGCCTTTCTCTGTCTCCCTAGGGTTCTCCCTCTCACTGCATCTATTGTGCACGATTGGTGAAGATGCAATTACACATGTATAATTACACAGCTGGTGTTGCGGCCTCAGCTGGTGCGTGTTGGTGGAGGCTAACCAGTCAAGCACATATGCTCTGGTACAGGTTGCTCAGTCAGATATCTAGCTGTGGGGGCAGAAAAAAAGCAGGCTGGTGATGATGGTGTGCCGTGAGAGGTTGGACCATTATAGGCTGTTGATTAAATAACATAATGTCAATGTCAGTTTTTCTGTCACAAGCGTTTTGGAGGATTTCAGCCTTACATGGGTGCAGCTCATTCATATTAATGCAATGCAAGTCACTGACATGTATTTCCATGCCTATAATCCCATCCCCATTAACATTCTCTGCATGCTCGATTCTTTCCCACGGAGCTGTGCTGCTCTTAGAATTTGGTGTCTTCCCCCATATTACAGATTTTTTATTTTTTTTTTCATTGGGGAAGATGTAAAATGGAGGGGGAAGATGGAGGTACACTCTAATAATAGATGCAGTTTTAACCCATCTGTCTATCTTTTCTGGGGGGCATGCTTGTGCTACATGTGCAGTTCAACCAGGAAATCCAAGCTCATAGATTATTTGCTGCTTATAATATTTGTTGTGTAGATTATTAATATTTAAACGTGTTGTCACAAACAGGCACGCAGAATTTCCTCCTGTAGGCAAGAGATCTCTCACTCAGCCTCCGTCTCACTTCTCCCCTGCACTCTCCCACTCTGCTTTGCCTTTAGGTGGAGATTTTATTACGGTTGTGCCGCCTTTGCTCTCATGCTCGGCGGCCATGACATGATACATATTCTGTCGTACTTGTTGAATGGATTAAAAAAGTTTCATGAATTTTATCCCAACACTATGTCATGTGGCTCAGTGTTCAGTGCAGTGCCAGCTCTCAGCTGCTTTCTGCTCCTTCTGCAATATTTCTGTGCGCACGTATTGATGTGGAGTTGGTGGCAGCAGAGGAGAGACAGGTCTTTTAATATTCACTCTGTTGGAAGTGTGTGTGTGTATGTGTGAGAAACAGAGAACGAGCGTTTGTCTAATAGACAGAAACACAAAGGAAGAGAGCCGGTCCATGAAATGGAATCTGCAGAGAGAGCCGGGGCGCTCATGTGTAATCGCTTCTCTGTATTTAATATTCTTTCAACATAAAACAGATTGTTCGTCCTGGCCGCAAGATTGTGTGGTTTGGAAAGGGTTTCTGAGGCCATACATTAGGCCTTTAGCAGCATGTTTTACTGGTTTGAAGCTGGCAAGCTATAGTGATGAAAATGTGGTGATGTAATGAGGTTGTGTTAGCTGAATACTGTCAGAAAAATAGGCCCTCTTTGGTATCCATCATGCACTATCCTCAGATAGTTTTCCTCACAAAAATCGAATATTCTATGTAAAATCATACCATTTTAATTGATACTCGATATGGAACAATATGCAGAATACTATATCATTAGCAAATCCTTGTTCTGTCGTAGTGGGAATTTGTGCAAAAACAATAAAAATTAAAATTAAAATTACATTGGGTGCTCACCAATTATTTGCTCCATCATAGACTGAATTGGAACATTAGATGAACCATAAATGGATCTTGTCTTTTCTCCTCTTTGGTGTTTTATCAAGGTTAACCCTGGATTTGGTTGTGAAAATGAAAACCAGGTTGCCTCAGATATGAAATCTAAAGTAAGTAAAACAACTCTCTGGGAGTTATGTAAGATTTTGGAAGTTATTATTACAGGAGTGAAGAGTAAACACGCTGAGCTGATAAAACAGGAGAGTGAACACACTGGTTGTGGATGCTGGTGAGAAGGTCCAGGTAGTCATGTAACCATCACCTTATAACAACCAATGCAAAGATGACTTTTCTACACAACATTTACCATCAATTTCTGAGATATGGACTTCACAAATGAGCAGATGATCGTTGGGCAGCATGAAGATATTGAAGATACTGTCTGGCAAGTAAGATGTGTCAAGTGGTAGGAATGTGGCTGCACTGTTTCCCTTTGTTCATTCCTGGCTGAGTTCGACCAGTGTAGTGTGGAGGAGGAGCAGGACTGTTTGGTGGCAATCTTGGATATTAGAGTTAATGTTAGTTAGTAGCCAGAAACAGACAGTTGATTAGTTTTAGCTTGGTAGGATATCCTTTTTTTTTAAATAATTTGAGACCTTCTAATAATAAAATGGATAAATAAAGTAACTTAATAAATAAATAACTACACTTAAACTGATAATATGGCTGTTGGGACATAATCAGTTACTGATCAAAATTAAAAATTGGGTTTCTAAGCTGACAGCCACTCACTCTAAGACAAATAATAATAATAAGAAAATGCTATTTTACTTCAGTAGATATGTTTGCTTGTGGGAGCCAGCATCAGTCCTTACTTAATGTTACTGCACTTAGCTGGCCATCCACTGATCTCTATGTTAATTTTACTGTTCAAAAATCAATTAAGCCGTTATAGGATTTCATGAATGGTTAATGGCCACCTTAATCAGCAAGAACCGTCTTTTATTTGTATCATTGCCATTCTAAATAAGAAAGGGAGGCAACTTAAAGAGGAACATCAGTGTTATTGTATCGCCGTCTACAGGATTTCACAGCTTAAGACACATTTGATGCAGCAATAAGAGCAAAACATAAAGTCATCTCTGCTTCACTGCTTCTACCTGAGTGGCCTTTCTCCCTCACTCTCACCTCAATCAACCACGCCACTCTCTGTCTCCGTGTATCTCTCTCCGAATCTGTCTTTCTTCTTCCAGTTTATTGTTGCTATGCACCCAGAGAGAGTGAGGAGGCAAGTCAAAGAGGAGGCACAGGCAGGTCTTAATGTTCTGGGGATGTTAATTAGCTCCATTCGATGTAAATCAAACTCGGCAGCATGGCTTCTCTCTTCCCTGCTCCTCCCCTTGCATAAAGGTCATCCACTACAGTGCCAACAGAGATCCTATCATAACTCTAGAGAGACTGGACATTAATGTAGTTAGGGAATGTGCAAAGAAAGTGCAGTGGCATTCTGCTAGCTCTGCTGGTCAGGGTGCATGCCGTGCAGCTGCAGAGTCGAGGATTGGAACAGATCAACGACCTTTGTAATATACTTCTGTCTCTCCTTATCTTTCCTGTCTTTCCCTTACTCATATCTAAATCATTTAAGAATAAATCAAAAAGAGAGGGAATTAGAGGAGCAGAGATGTCACAGAGGAAGCTGAATTATGTAACTAAATATATGTTTTTGCATAGTTGTAAGAGAAGCTCTGTGATCAGACTTGATAGGAATTAACAAGATAGCAGTAAATATATTTGTGTACAATAAAGTTTAGAGGCGAAGTACAGCTAAAGGTAATGTACTATCTATAGCCTGACCAATCTTTACACCAGCACCAATACTGATTCTAAATGTACTGATCATGGATATGGTGGCAGATATTTATAAGGTGGATTGTGCATGAGTGGTATGCAAAGGTATTCAGATGGCTTCTGTCTTATACAAATAACTTTATTAAAAGATATTGAACATTATTACACATGCAATGTAAGACATTGTCAACCAATTGTAGAAATAAAAAAAAAGCTAAATGATCATCAAAACATGTTCAGTATGAGTCAATTACTGACAATAAAATGAAGAATTTATACAAATATAAGAAAATAGCTAACACCATTTTTAAATCACCTAAGCATGACTTTTTTTTGCATTATATGATTATTAATTTCATTGCATATCTGACAACATGTGCATCAGTTGAAATAAATACTGTCGTGGCCATCTGTGACATATCGGCCAATAAAAAACAGCCGACCAATAAATCAGGTGGTCTCTAGTGTGTCTTATGTAGGATCAACTGAAGTTCAATACACGGCCGCATCGATGGATCACTCTTCTGACTGTCATTGATCACTGGTGTATGCTTACTATTCAACAGTCACAACAGTCCAATGACTGTTATTGATTTATGCTGCTTTGAATTAGTTTTATCAGCCCTGATCTTGATCCAAGTTCAAGTTGGCTGTCTGCTGATACAGAGTCCGATCTGACAGTTAAATTTAGCTAAATGTTAATTAAAATATGTATGTGACATTGAAATAATCGCTGTGGGCCAATGCACACCCAAATTATCTCCAGATTCTTCTTTCAAATACTAAGGCTCTGACTTTAAATACTAAATTCATAAACTTTAATTATAAATATAAAATGAAAAACCACAGATTGCAACTCCTTATCTCCAGCCAACTGTGTTACGTCAATTTCAGAAGTGTCACTCTCAGAGTTGGGACTACAAAAACACTAATGGATGCACCACGGTGGAGCAGAGGAGCTTCTTTCCTCACAAACGATCTTCAGCTGAGCACAGACACCAGCTTGTGGACAGCACTTTAACCAGACTGCAGACAAATGTAATCTTGGCCTGTCGTCTATCACAAAATTAACATTAATTAGCAAGAACTGAAATGACCTGACTGCGGTAACATTAGTCATGTTAAATGGTGAAACTAATGCTCAGTGCGAAAAAGGAGAAGTTTGAATGTCTGACATTTTAACAAGGGATACAATATCATTTAAGTTCATGATTTCCAAATGCATGTGGTCGGATAAATCACAGCAACAAGCATGTAAATTTGACTTCCAGTTTGGATGGGGTGCATACCAATAATCTATTCCTTTTTTAGTGCAAAGGATATAAAGCTGTGATGAAGTAAAAATGCAGATAATGTGTGATTGGTATGTGAGTGAGAAAGTACATGGAAATGCTTGGTCATTTTCAAATAGCTGTAGTGATTGTTGGGGTTCATCTTCAGTTCTCTGTGACCAATGGGAAAGACTAATCTGGGACGTGAAGCCTTTTGTTGTATTACCTCAGCATGAGCTCCTTTGGCCCATGCATTTTCGTGTCTCCCCCAGGCCTGCACTTATTACAATGGATCCAAAGATCTGCTAATGGATAGTATGTGCGTCCTCGTGTGTGTGTGCATGTGCGCACATGTTGTTTGTGCGCGTGAGTGAAACAGCAAGGCTTCAGGGTTTCTCATTCCGCTTTTATGTAACCTTATGGATACCCAACCCTAATTAGCCAAAACCCTCTTCTCTCTCTCTCTGTCTTTGCCTCTCTGCCCACTTTTGTCCTCACAGAACAACACATGGAACAATGACATCAGAAAGACTTCTCAGTAATGCCTAATTAAATGTGCTTATATGTTGTACACAAGGGGGAAATACATTATTATTTGGCTATTTTGAGAGTTTTG
>CAFUXE010001449.1:184180-224627 GCA_903364295.1 Serranus cabrilla | reverse complement strand
TACATGCAAAAAATATTCTGACAAATATGGACAAATGGAAGAGCTAGAGCTGCTTGTGCTATTTTGCCTCTTTTTGTTTAAATTTGATTTTTCAAAAGTTTTCCACAGATGGTGGCCCCCCCTCTTTCATTCCTTGGACCACTTTCTTGAAATGGTTGGCATCGCGATACTTGCACATATCCAAAAGCTTTTTGTTATCCAAGTCTTTCATAATGTTTTAAAGGTGTGGGTGTAGGTGTGCTTCTCTTTCTTAACAGAAATGTGGGCTTTTTTCTTCGGCAAGTTGCTTTCGTAGTGCCGGGCAGATCTGACCATAGCCAGGCAAAACGCCACTTGACACAAACTGAGGTAAAAGCCTCAATTTAGACACACGTTCCAAATGTGCAGTGTACATGTCCAAATAATGTTCCTAAAACCTGAATAATAGCGATATATCCCACATTTCTTAATCTGAAAATGCTACACTCAGAACTAGAAAAGCACTCAGAGAGCACAGACCTCCGCCAAGGCAATAGGGTCAGTAACGCAATAATAAATTGCACACTTGAAGGATCATATTGAAAGCATGTGATTTGGGAGTACACTGGCACTGAAATGTTTCATCCACTAGATAGCGGCAGTTAGTGAAGGCAATATGGTCACTGACGCAATAATACAAATTTGCAATATAAATTCCAGATGGCTTTCCAGATCACCGATCTCCACCAAAATCTAATCTAATACGTGCAATACTTTTTGAGTTGTTTTGTTCACAAACAAACAAACAGACAGACAGACAGTCAAATGCCGCCGAAAAACATAACCTCCTTGGTGGAGGTAATAACACCTAAATTGGAATTTCCAAAGAGAATGTGCTATTTAAATTGGTCTGTAAAAAACTGGGGAAAATTGTTGTATTTGGTTAAATATTGGACTATTGGTGTGCATGTAAACTGTCTCCTCAGCTGCTGTCTTTGACAGTTTGATTGGCAACACCCTATCTTATCTTATCTTGTTGTTTGTTCAATATGCTGCATCAGATAGCTGCTACTTTGTCTGTCTGTCATTTGGTGCTGGACAGGTAGTGGACAATGGGTTTCTTATATGTTCTGAAAATGTTAAGAGCAAAATTATGCTCTGCTTTCTATTTAAAATACGTTGAGCATAACTTAAGGTTTTTTTCATGATATCAATTCTAACATGTTCCGTTACAGTGAATACAGTTTCTGGGGTGCAGGGTATTGTAAACGCTTTTACATTGGATCAATTCTTGAAAACATTTCAGAGACATGTTTTTTTGGCGGATGACAGTAATGGGTAGCGTAATAGCGTGGGCTGGTGCCTTTCATCCCCTTCTAGGAAGGGGAGGGCAGGATGAGCCAAGGTCGAGCAGAGCAGAGCAGCACTCAGCGCAGCCCGAAGCAGCCACAGGCTATATTTACCTGCCAGCCTAGGATTACACTGCATCTGAGACCAGAGCTACCCATCTATCTACACACCACTACTGTGTGCTTGCTGAGCACCTGCTCTGATACTGTATCTGATGTAGCCCCGGATCCGTACCTGCTCAAACAACACAGGAAGATTCCAGAATAGAAGCATGATGGCCGATATTTATCAGACCTCTCTGAGGGCTTATCTAGGACTCGACCGTCACATATTTTGATCCGGAGATCAGAGTGATGTTAGATAAGCATGCCTTGTCAGACACCTTTGATAGATATCAGGAAAGTTATTTTGTTATCTTAATGTGAAACTTTGGAACACATTCTGGCATACTTACATTCTTTAGTGAATGGATTTAAAAGTAAAGCATATTTAATGCAATTCATTAATCCCTTTTGTACTTATCTACAAATGTATTCATATGCAGGGTTTTCTGAGTAATTTAACTCAAAGTCAGGCATAAAATCCTTATACAGTATATGAAAATGTTAAAGGAAAATCTTTCAATCTAATTTACGTGAATAAGGATATTTTTGAAATCTGCGTTTTTTTTTTCTTTACCCTGGAAGGAGTTTTACAAAAGTAAAGTTTTGAAGTGACCTAAAACGCAAAAAAAAAGGATTGTTTCAATAAAATACCTGTGTACATGAGGACTGAGCCCTAGAAAGTTATTTAGCTGCAAATCCATGATCTTGTAAATTTTGCCTGATGTGTTGTTAGATAAATAACTGAATAATATCTACTTGATCTTAAAGAATCTGGGCTTTAGGGTGTATTTTGTTTTTTGAGAGTCTAGTTTTATTGAGATGGGTCAAACAAACCCGGGACTTTGACCCAGGATACTGGTATTTGTGTTCTGTGTGAAACTAAGCATTGTGAAATCAGTGTTGTTTTTTGAAATCAACCTGCATAACTGCATTCGATGGTCATTTGAAGTAGTTATTTTAAACCCAGCCCTGACCTTTTACCCTAACTCCTGCTTTTGTTGCCAAAAGTTAACCATTTCCTGTGAGCAGGAACAATTTTATTTTGAAAAGGCACTATTCATGAATGGTTCTGTGTGTGTTGGTATGACATGTCAAGGGCCGTTACAAAGCATTTGTAGCTGAAGTATTTGAATGAGAATATGTTGCTCTGCTACAATACACTAACTCGTCCGTGAACTTTTTTTCTGCCACTTTTTTTTGTGTTGCTAGTGCTCAGTAAGTACTTTACTGTAGAAAACGCTAAAATGCCCATCCCTGCTAGCAACAGTTGAAGTAGTCAGAGAGTCACTGTGCCAATGGCCCATTAGACAAATGTGCAGGCGTTGAGTTCCTCAAGTGTCACAACTCATCTGCCAGTCTGGACCTGTGACTCAGAGCATCCATCACCATTGTTATCAAGGCCAACCAGTGTGGAGCCCTGGCACACGGACGAAGGGGTAACAGCTGTAAATCTTTTGGCAAAGTTTATTGTGACCCTGGGGTCGGTCAGCAGGCAGTCTGAAGTGACTGATGTTACCATGGTGATTACGGTGTGACACCACATGTGGCGGGATGATGAAGGGATGAGGAGATGGATGAGGAGATGGACGGGGGCATGCCTCGGTTGGTGATGAGACATATAACTTGCTGCAGATCGCCAGCTAGACAGGAAACGTTGGAGCGGAAATAGCTTGTTTAGCAACATTCTCACGCTGCTGCGCACGGCTCCAGATTTATGTGGCTGCTGAGTTTAATTTCAACTCACACTGTCTCTGATGAGACTACATCAACAAGAAAACATGAGTCAGACAGCAGTTCCACAGATTTGTTTTGCATCCCAAGAATCTCAATTTTACATCAAAGGGGACATCTAACACACAAAAGTTATAAAACACATCCCCTTTACATAATTGACCTACATACAGTATATACCTAGTACTAACGATGCAGCTGACTTATCACAGGTCGTTAGCAAAATCACTATCTGAGCGTTGTTAATTCTTAGAATCATTAGAGGAAGAGTGAAAGTGATACAGACTGGCACTATGCCACACACACTGATATGCCCACCAAGAGCACACACACACACACACACACTTAGAGCTGGGCATTATGTAATAGAATTAGTGCTCCTCAAGGTCTACATGGATCATGTGGCCTGCAGGAGCCCACTAATGCACTGAAGCAGCCGCTCTCAGGCACACCCTGACTCCATCACTTTCCTCTGCTGCCCTAAACACATTTTGCACGATGTGTGCTTGCTAATGGACGTAATGCATGATCAAAAATCCTGAATTTCATATAGTGATATAGTAGTGCTTTGAGATATTCTTAAGGATCAACAGATATGTTGTTGGGGTTTTTTTCAACACAACACAATCTTAGTTTAAACACTGCACTTTTAGACTTTATGGGATGAAAAAGTTTCCATCAAACTTTGTCATTACTCAAATTTTGACTCTGTGACCCTGCTCATCTAGAAGCTGCACCAGAGAACCGTGCAAACTGTATGCTGAGATCACAGATTGTGCTTGCTGTCATAGGTTTCAACTTTTTAAAGTGGTAACAACTTCAGCTCTCGGCTACTGAAACTGAAAATATAGTTGCCATTTTCAGTTGGCTTATTTGGCTTAATTTTAGTAATTAAGATCCTATGAAGTTATACTGTTTAATAATGAAAATTCTTTGTAGTTTATTATTAATACAGGCTAAATCTTAGTTTGTTTACCTAAAGAGATTTTCTTTATTTGTATTATTCTTGTATCTATTTGATTTGGTATTTGTTTTTAGTTCCACGTTTCATAACCAAGATAATATACATTGTATTGGATAAATTATACCATACCTCAGAAAGATTAGATCTTTAGTTTGATAAAGAATAATAATCTTTTTTAACTCATAATTTATCCTGAACGTCATTCTTTTAAAGAATCGTGAGGAAATCCTATAATGAACCCAGTGTCATGACTTGTATTGACTTGAGTTGAGTATATCCTTTCTGTTAAAAAGCGAAACTAAGGAGCGTCCATTAGTGTCAATATTCTGTGTAGAGTCCTTTAAAGAGTGGCTGCAACTGATTGCAATGAATTCCCATTTTCCTAAACCCTTCGGAGCTCTCATCTGTTAACATTCATTGATTTGTGACGTCACCCATCAAGTGAGGTATGACTGATAAAAGCAAATTACTTGATGCACTGGAAGTAAGTGTTCTTTGCCAAGTGCTTTCACCTTTATTTCACCCATCGAAGCATGCATGTGTGTAGGTGATTTAATTGCTTTTGTGTGTGTGTGTGTGTGTGTGTGTCCAGGCATGAAAAAGGGAGTCATGTGTCACTGGGATTGCTGTCTGATGGCAGATGTAATGGCTCCTCCCTCTTCAGGCTCATCAGTCAGTAACCAATCTATGCTGGTGGACAGGGCACACACTCACACACAGTGATTGGATGAACACACGCTGTGAACAGTTCTGGGTTTTCAAGTTGTGAAACTACTGTAAAATACCTAAATCTAACATCAGCGGTTTTCCAAATATCCCTGCCAAAACCGGCTGCCATTCATTCACAGATATCACTTCACACTCCGATCTGAGAGAGCTTGCATCAGCACTCGTTGATGGCAGCCGGGCCGGGAACACAGCAGCTAGAAGCAAAGCCCAACTGAGTAGTTCTCCTCAGCTGACTCTAAATCCCTGTCATCCCTCTGCCACTTTCCCCCCTCTCTCCTTATTATTCTATCTTTCTCCTCCGCCCCAAGTGTATGATCTGTTGTTGGCTGTTTCTCTGGTTGTCAATTTGTCATTATGCCAAAATCATGTATGTTGGAGAAAAAAAAAGCAAAGAATCCAATCAACAATGCTGTATGTTCCCTGCACTGTCCTCCTCTGCTGTCTACTGTACAGAGGCATTGAGTTGGAAAACGCACACTGCACTTGTATAAATACTTCATTGCTAATTCAATTTTAAACTGGAGATGGAAGGAGGGAAAGAGGAGCAACTGTTTGTTCTTTCACCACCACTTTTTTCCATCTGTCTCTTTGCTTATCCCTGCTCCTGCAGCGGCTGTCTCTCTGCATCTCCCATTCCCTCCTTCACCTTTTCTTCTCCTTCATCTCTCTCTACCTCTTGCTACTTTATTTCGTGCCATTAATAGTTTTTTGTGTTGGTGCCTCTTGTTTTTACCACTGTTTTGAATCGTAGAAGCAGAGAACTAATTCTACCACCTTACAAAACCAAATTCCATTCTCAATAGAAACTATTTTAGGTTTATCCAAATATTTCATATTATTAGTTTATCCTCCAAATGTTTCTTCGTTTCTTTTTGAAATCCCCATGAACCACTCTTCTCATCGGGATAAATGAGATCCACCGCAAAGAAAATAAAATGAAAATATGTCATTTTTAAAACAGCTTCACTTTCTAAATTAGTATTTACCATAGACTAAATTAATTTCTCCTTGGGGATAAATAAAGTCATTTTGATTTGATTTGATTTGATTTGATTTAATCTGTTACTGACCAGAAAGGTATCTGGGATAGTGCTAACTCGACATAATATTATATCACTTCAGTAAAAAACAGTAGAAGTAGAGATGTGAGAGAGAGAAAAAAACAGCAACAAATAAGAGGTTGCTAATCGTTTGGCCACGAAAGAGAGACAGTGAAGTCTTCAGGAATTGGATTCAACTGGGTAACTTATAATTGTTCTTACATGTCATCTCGTCTTGCCTGGAAGAGCAGAAACAGCTGATCAGTCATGTGATGTGATGAAAGATTGCTACGTTAGAACTTATTAAAAAAAAAGTGTCTCCATCTCCCATTTTTCACATTGACTATTTTTTTAAAAAGACAAAAACAACCACAAGCGAATATAAAAATTGTAATAACTTAATTTTAGTTCTTCCATCAAGCTTTTCTCATGCAAATCTGTTGAAGGAAACACGACTAATGTTGGATATTAATCTGCGGAGGAAAATAAATAATCATGATTCTCTTAGTAGGTGAGTGAAGAGGGCAGAGCACAGTGGCGTGAATCACCTGTTCAACTGACTGCAGCAGGTTAGACTATCTGCTGTTATTATAGACATCTGCACAGATCTTGGAAGGGACATTTATGGTTATTTTTGGCATTTAAAAAAGCATTTTTTGGTCTGGCAGGAGTATCCTGATATACCCATACAAGTAGTTCAGCACATAAGCAGAATACTAAAACCAACAACCCAATGTAAAGAGAGTCCATACACATGCTGTAGTCTTCCTCCCAAAAGCCTGTCAAATATCTGTTTACCCTGAATGAAAAACGATGACTTCCTGTCTGGAATCGCCGACATGCCGCTTCAGCCAAACTGACTCACTTTACATGTCAGTGCCACTGCCAACATCACTCAGGCCGCTAACTAATGTGTCAGCCCGGCCACTGTTAAATAAAAAGCCAGGAAATGAATATGCATGTCTATTTGCCCTCATTCTAGCTTCTAAAAGACTATAATTAATGCCACACATCAACAAACACTCAAGCAATTTAATACAGTTCAAAAGTTCGAAGAATGTTTATGAATAAGACTCAAATGTGGGGACGTGATTTTCAAGCATTAGACCATGACCACCCTAAAACAATCTGTCTCCTTTTACCAGTGTGTGTGTGTGTGTGTGTGCTGTTATTGACTGGTTGGCTGGTGATGTGTTGCTTGTGCACCACACCATACCAAATGTTAATTTATTGCTCGTTGCGCAGATTTTTCTCCCCAGAAAGCTCTTTTCCCCGTCTTCTGTCTTCGACCTCTTTGCCCTTATTCATCCCTCTGTCCCACCTGAAGCTCTTTCCTAATGCCATGATGATATTGACTGCAGTCAATTGATCCAACATTGATACCTGTTTGTTAACAAGCTAAGAACGTGGGACAGGAAAACACAACATAGTTAGTTTTCTGATAAGCTCAATTTCCTTTTCCCTGTTTTTCAGGGTCGTGATCTATCATCAGTAATAATGTGTTTTCTATCTTATATTAAATCCAGCAAACAATCAGACGGCACAAATCATTCATAGGACATCCATTCATTAGCAGGCCTAACACAGAGTTAGAGGCTGAGTATGATGAATAAATGTTAACACTGTGTTTTGCCAGAACAGCCTGTGAGTCATAAAATGTTTCATGCATTTAGATGATATCCAGTTAACAGGGACACAGGAACAGATGGAAATGTAATACTGCTCTGGAGGCGCCGAGCGGAGAATGTTCATTTCATCATGATTTCAACCCTTCAGTTGCCCTGGTTTCTCAGCTAAATTGCCTAACTGAAGCAGGACTTAATGACAAGAGTAAAAAGGGGTCGTAAGAGTTCTCTGTCTTCCCTGGAGAACCAGCTTTGGCTGGCATCCTCTCATGTGTTTTGTTTACTTCCTGTTATAAAAGTGCACGGAGCCGAGTCAGTCACTAAACTAAAGACAGAGAGGAATTCTCTCATCATTCACTGCCGTACCATCCACCACATGATTAATTCACAGCAGCACTTCTGGTTGGCAAAAAGACTAATTCAAACCAACAATGGAGCAGTAGCATGATGACACAGGGCCACCGCACCGCTGGGCATCACACTTTGTGTTGCTGTGTGCCAGAAGGACACACATGGATCACTGCAGCGCCTGATTGATCGCATGTGTGTCTTGAATTCTTGCATCCTCTCTCCCTCAAACACTGGTCTCACACACACAAACACACACACAGGCTAAAATGTTTGTGGATCGTGGCCTGATTGTAATGACGCACAGATTCTGACTCAGCTGTTTTAAGCCGGGATGACCGACTGACAGGGTGACAGGGTGTGTTGCTGGCTCTGCACCAGCGGCCCCATGGGGAAGGCCAAGGTGAGAGGACGAAAACACCCTCTCTCAAATATGCACATAGCATACATATTAAAAAACACCCCCTTAATCCTACAGCTTAGCTAGTCGAGTTATTTCCCTTCATAGGAATTCAAGTCACTGAGCTCACTGAACCATGCAAAAAGTCTAAAGTGATTGATTACACTATAATTTGCATCCCCCACAGGGAAAAGTGAGAAAACAACTCTGGCATTGTAAACACAGCATGTAATCTTTATCTCAGTTTACAACTCTGTCACTGCTTTCTGTGGATCTGGCACTACAGTTAGTGCACACCTTTACCTTAAAGTACTCAGATCTCCTGCATGCCATGAGGTCAACAGCCACCTGGATCAGTAATTATTGCTTCTGTCTGTTTTAAGTGTTTTTATTATACCGTAATTGTGTTGCAAACCGAAACAACATTTTTTCATCATGCTGCAGCAGAATTCTCTCTCTTTCACATCTCATGGTTCTTACATGGTTTGAGGGGCTTTTTCATTCTGCCATGAATTATTTATTAGAAAGAGAATGCTAAATACATATTGTCCTCAAAGCCAGGTACATGTGTGATATGTTTGTTCCAACATGAAAGGGTATCTTTTATAGCTATGATTGTCTTATAGCAGAAAAACATTGAACAAAATAATGGATAGAGCTACGGATATCATTTTTAATATGCAGGGATTTTATCGAAACAATTAATATAATTTAAAATTTCCTGGGAAGAGAACTGTTTATATGTAGACTATGGTTGCAAAGGGTTGGTAAATTTCCCAAATTTTCTGTGGAAGTTAGGCTTGGGATTTAGGGAATCCTGCAAAATCATATCATATATATATTGTGGCATGTTTCCCTGAAAAATATGCCCATTGATTTTAATCATAACCATGCGCTGCATTCAAGAAATTCAGTAAAATGACGTGAAGCCCACATTATTACGCTGCTGCACTGTCTGAGCCAAAGGTCCACATGCTGTCAGGAAACTTGATTATAATACTAGACTGAATATATTTTTAAATCATATTTCACTAACCAGTAGTCAGTAGCCTAAAGCAAAGTACACTAGTATCTTGATTGAGCATACTAATTTGGTGATATTAATTAACCTATTTCCATTATTTTTTATTGGAAAACATCTCTTTTAAAAATGAGTCATTCACTTTGAACTTTAAGCCCACATTTTTGGCTCCAATTTTCAAAGCACCCTTCTTCATTAGTTGACTTGCGTGCTAACGTTAGCTAGCTCACCACATGACACATTTCAGATTGCATGTATTTCACAAGTTAAGGGTTTCATTTGGCAAATTAATATTGCATGTCTGCGTATGATATGATTAAAGCTTTCTTCCTATCTGCATATGACACATATTTCCATACCATTCCTATTAATTCCCATACATGTTCATTAATTCACATGGCAAGTTTCCACCTTGAACATTCCTGGAATGTTGCAACCCCAGCGTCGACATTTTCCCCACGCCAGTGTCCGGTCGTATATGAATGTCACGTGTTGGATACACAGCACAGACAACAAGCATCAGCATCTAGTGAATGATGAGGATGATTGATGGCGTTCTGTACGAAGTGCAGCTTTCTGCAAATGCAGTGTGTCAGCTTGTCTAGCCCATATTTTTAGCTCTCCCTGGTGCATAAGGTTTATTATAGCATGGGCTTTGGAAAGAGCTCAGTGGCTTCTCTTTGTGACATCATGTCACAGACATGCTGCTTCCCACTTTGCATTCCTGTTCACCGGCTTGTGTTTTGGACAAAGCCTGATAAAGCATTTTAGTGCATTTAAACTGAGGGTACATTATGTTCTCTTTTTTATGCATCAGTGCAAATAAAAAGCTGGTGTTTTTAGAGATACAAAATGTTCTACTGACAAACAGCTGTGTGATTTATGTTTGCAGTATCTGTGCTGTTTTACAGTGTTGCTGATTTCTTAAAAAATAATTGATCAGGACATTCTGGTTGGTTCAGTCGTCTCATTGTGTTTGTGTCTGTGATCGACTTTGGCCTACATCCTCTTTTTAATATGTTATTGAGTTTAGACCAGTTCCCTCATTTTCTCTCTCTGACTTACTTCTCTAATCTAGACTATATGTAAAATAATAGTTGGCCGGCCCCTTAGGATGAGCCACTTGCTGCCACTTTAATTGACAGGCTATGTTTTAACCCCTACTGGACCTTCAGGTCTGACCCTGGTATCAGGAGTTTGTCCCATTGATGTATAGCTCCTCGTGGGCTGTAACGGCCCCTGTGAACCTGCACAGAATGCTGAATCATAAGGAGCTGGCTCTATCGACCGGTCTCGGGGAGTGGTCACCATCCCGTGAAATCCATCAGACGAGCAATTTGTGGCCGGGGATAATACCATTATTCTCTTATGGTGGCATGCTGAGATGATTGGACATTTCTGCGGTTCTGGTTTTATAAGTGGTGAATGTTTTTTCTTTTTTATAATATCATGTGTATTTTAATTCTATGCCAGCTTTCATTTAGAGTACAACCTTTAAAGCGCCAGTGTATCAGATTTAATAACCTGTTTTAAAATAGTATTTCATGAAAAATGGGCTCATTCTCAGTGCATTAAGTATAACAAGACAGGGGTGCGACTCTGCTAATACTATTGCTGTGTCATTGTTATTTTTAGAAGTAGTACTCACAGTGATAGTTGTGAACTCACACTAGTAGCTGGAGGTAGCCGTGCCCTCCCGTCATGTCGTCTTCTAGTTCATCTTGCGTTCGTCCTGTTTGACTTTTCCTCCTTTATCCTGCATCAGCACCTCTCTGCCTCCATCCATCCCTCTCTCAGCATGTGGCTCTGTGGTATGACTCTACACCCACTGGGTGATTAGTGGCGACCTGCTGTCACTGACACAGACATCCCAGTGGGGCCGACACCACGGGCAGCTGCTGCATATATGCACACACACACAGATATGCAAACACAGGCATGTAAACACAGTTATTTCAAATTCTTGATATTCATATGAGTTCCTATTATTCTGTTCTAATTACTTAATTAGCCTAATGAGTGGAGAACAAAACAGAGTTTAAAAATTACACCTCTGGTTGCTCAGCTTAATAATCCTTAAATGCCCTCTTATGTTCTTCTTAGAGGAGAAGATTCAGATTTCACTTTAGGTTCTTTCTTCTCTCTGTTTTTTCACCCAATTTAATATGTTTATTCTGAAATGTCAGAAAAATATTATCAATGCAATCAGGTACACAGCATTTGCATATAATTATAGTGAAAGCTTGTGTCAGGTTGTGTTTGTGTTTGGATTTCTGAGTGTGCTAAACTGCAAGGGAAGAGATGGGAAAAACACACAAATGGGCAAATGATCAAACATCCTAATGTGTTCTACTGGTTTATGGCGTTTGATAGGAAGTCAGCTTATTAGCAGATAGGGTTAATGAGTGCAGCTCTGACAATATAATCATTTAATAGGAGGGAAAAGAGTATTTCCAGGCAACATTCCTTCGTTAGGATTCAGGTCATAAAAGTCAATGGTTTACATAGTAAATCTCCTATGAGCTGACAAGAGTTGGATAATGACACGGAGCTTTTTCAGACCCAACGCACATTTACATAAACACCATGAATTCTGTACATTATTACATTATGGCATATTCTCACATATACAGCATATTTTATATATCCTCTCTCTGTCACTTATGGTGTTTTTCCATTGGTACTTTTGGCTGTGCCAAGTCAAATCATGACGTGCTTATTTGGTACGAGTTGTGCCGAGTCGCCCCAGAGATGGACCATCTCCAGAGTCAGACTAAAGCTTGACTCCAAGCAGGTTGGGCATGCATGACATCTTGCAGACTGCGTCCTAACCATGGCGACCCCTCTGTGTGGCCAGACTCAGTTCATGTCTGTGCAGGGGGCCAGAGAGAAAGATGTTGTGTGTGTTCAGTACTTTTGTGGCCTCTAAGTGAATCTGGTTGGTTTGAAGTTCCACAACTATTTGTTCTTTATATTTCATGTACATATATTGAATAGTTGCATGTGTGCTTTCAGCTGTATGTAGGAGTCCTGTCAAGCTACTGCTGATGAAAACCTAACATTTCCTGAGTTTGCTGCTTCATAATAAAAGCTTATAGTGGGGAATTTATAGCAAATTAAATGTGTTTATCAGTGATTCAGCAGAGCTTTATTAGCAGCTATTCTTCCATTAAAACAAACGTACGACTTAAACTTTACTCGCAACGAAAGTAACCAAGGAATTTTATTCTGTAGAATTTATAGGAACATAATTCCTGTTTTTCACCCTATTATTATTGGCCATTAGTTACAGCCAGGATCAGCTCGCTGCATCAGTGAAAGACACACCTTCAACCCTGTTGTGAGTCAAACCAAGGCAGCACATGTGTATTGAAAAGGCCTAAAAGAGAGATGGAGAAACTCTGTTTGAGGCCTATGATTCTTTTGTCTTTGTGTATCTGTTGCTAAGAAAGAGAGTGACTGATCTGCTGCTGGGAGATTAGCTTTTAGCGCTGGTGTGGTTTACATGTGGAATATTGTTGGTTTGCATTTGTCCTGGAGGAAAAACATTTATTTACAGATACAGGAAACAGTTCGGTAGAATGCACATGGCTGGACGAACTCGACACCTTTTGACCACCGTTCATTTGGGTCTGTTGCGTGCACTGCATGCTGGGAGCAGCGAGCTGACACGTGCATCCTTGTGTTTGTTGGAGTCTGTTAATCCTGCAGTGAGGAGCATATGTCGGCTTCTGTGGCCGCCTGTTGGCAGCGGGGCTGAAGGTGGTGTAGCATGTTACTGTGCGTGTCCACGCTGACATGTCTGCGCATGATTAGAGCGCACAGGTCCGTCTATTATCTGGATTATTTTTTTGGGTGCACGTGCATCCACATGCAGGTTATAAGGCTGTGTGTACTTGTGTGTATTTGTCTTGTGCCTGTCAGTGCGCCTGTGTGAGTTAGTATGTGTCAGCTCCAGAGCCCTCTACAGTCCTGATTCATGACACGGGTGATTTGGTAGTCAGTCAGTCAACGTCACGATAGGGCAGCAGCTCCGGCTCCTCACACCAACCCCCCCACCCTCCACCCCCTACGCCTCTCAGCCCATCTATCTCCTTCTCCCAGGCCACGATCACAGATACTCTGACATCCAACATCCAACTGTGCCTTCAACTACTGAGTCATGCTGCAGTGACCTTATAGTGACTTCCCTGCTTTGTTCTGTGGTTAACTTACTTGCTGGTATGTCATCTTGTTGCGGTTCTGTTTGTCATGTTAATGCTTTGCTTGTTAGAGATGAAATAATTCCTTTATTTATTTTCCCCAACATAATCTGTAGGCTATATGCTTTCCCTGTCAAATGCTGCATTTTATTGCATGAAAACAAACTAATCTTTATTTATGACTTAGCGTTGATTAGCATAAAGGCTTAAATTGGCCTAAAAGTCTAAATAAAAACATTTATTTAACATTAGTTTGTATATCTTTACAAAACAATACTTTCTTGGAAGATGTTTGGTTTTCAAGCATCATTCAGAAAAAAAATATACACATGTCGATTCCACAATATTGATAAAGTCATAGTGCAGTGTGGAGGAGATTGTGGTAGTGGAACTCGTCTGGGTCTTGCTCTTCCAGAAACAAGCATTTGAAGAAAGAAAAGTGCTGTAAGGCTTTGTGTTTCCTCACACATGCTGATACATACTCATATAGATACGCATATTTATGAATCAGCCAGACTTTACGGTCTCAAGAGTTTCACATAGTAAGGTTTCCAGATTCATGTTTGCTATAAGCATGATTTTTATTGTATTTTATGCAGTTCATACAGTCATGCAGGGACATGAATAATGAACACTGTATGAAAAATTTAACACGGAAGTCTTCACTTCAGAGCTCACTGAGCTTTATAAACATGATTCTACATATCTCGGTTATTGTTTTTTACACATTTTTAGCATTAAATCTACAAAATTAAATGCAATAAGAAGGTCATTGAAATGTTATGCATAACCACCAAATAATAAAGCAAGAAAGCAAGACGAATGTGTGCAGGAGCTTTTCAACGTACAATAAAATATCCTACGACTGGATGCACCAAAGCCCAAAGGTAATGGCGTCGACCTCGGGCTTGGCCTGAGATCACCTCTAAATGAACAGATGACAGATGGGTGGGGGCGGATGAAGCGATAAACTGACAGCGCTGAAACGAGAAGTGTTACAACCGGATGACATCCAGTGAGACAGCAGCACCAAGAAGCTTTTGTTTCTCATGTTTGGCTGAATTCAAGTGTGTGTGAATTTGTGCACATATATTCAGTTTTTTTTTTTCTCATGAAAAAGACTTGATGGCAGGTTCCTAAATTCCAGTCCAAACAATCTATACTCATACTGACTGATTTAAACATAGTCTATGGAACACTGATGAACTTGTCCCACTGTTAAATAGTCTTCTGACAGCAGGGGTGTTACCTCTAACATCTGACATTTAAAAAGAAAATCTATTCATCAGTGACCGCTAAAATCTATAGAGCGCTAACTTTGGTCTTCCTCCCCCTTAGTGCTGTTGGACAACAGCAACTCTAATGAAACCAGCACAAATCACAGCGGCATGAATCCGACTGGGAACGCTGGATGCTGCTGTGAAACAGTTTAAACCCAATGGTTACGCTGGCCATCGGGGCCGGCTGAATTTCAGTTGCTCCAGTGGCCAACTCCTGAATTTCAGCTTGCTGTTCTCCTCATAAAGTAGTCTCAGTGAAGTGCAAACATCCCATGGCCCCAGCTCTACAGGGTGTACTGAAAGGCTGAATAATTTCACTGAATGTGGGAATGTGTCGACTCATTGAGTTTAAACTGGCGTAGCAGAGAGGTGTAGTGACAATGCAGACTTCCCTTCAGCTCCCTTTGTTAGGAGTCACTGACCTTGCCTCACTATTCTTTGAGCAAGTCACTGCGTCTCCACAGGCCCCAGAGGTGTTGCTCTGTATCTGACCATGACCTCTGACCTCATCCTGAGGAAGAAGCAGTGAAAGTGAAAGAAAATCTCCCAGTGGGGGTTTTTATTGCTCAAAGACACCTATATCTCTCCCCTCAGACACACATAGGTTGCTTTAACACGTGACTTCTCTTACAGCTGGCTCCTCTCTCATCTGTCTCACTTACATCCGACCTCTACTCTCGACATCAGCGTAAAAGTCACGTCCACACCGGCGCGTTTGTTTCTGCTTTAGTATTTAAAGCCAGCAGTTTCAACCATTTAACCTTTCTGGAGACCCTTGTAGTAGACGCCCTCCTGAAAATGCCAGTGTGGGCAGAAAGCTGTTGGCATGTAAACAGCATATTGAAATAAATTAGCTGCAGTATGGATATGTGGACATTTCTCCTCTCTCTCTCTCTGTCTTTTTCCCTTCTTTCTCCCATTACCCTTCACGTCCTTTCCGCCTCCTTTATTTGGTTTAACACCATCAGACCCCCACCCTCTCTCCTGTATGCCCTTCCCGTCTCCCTCCACCTTCCTATCCATCACTCTTGCTCCTCCCTCTGCTGGCTGCTTCCTCCTGTCATAGTGATTGTATATCGTCCATATGGGAGGCAGTGCAGTCATTGAACAAATGCAGCTGAGTGCTTTGCATTAGTTATGCACACATGACTTTCAGACATAGTGGCTCCCAAGCCTCTATGTCTTTCCCCCATCTTCATTTTTACTTCTCCCCTTTTCTGTCTTTGCAGCATTTGTGTGACTCTATGCACCATTTATGAGTTGTCGGGTTTGCCCCTCTCTTTAAAGCAACATTATGCAGGAACTGGCAATTTAGCGCCCCTACAGTTTCAGAGTGCAATTCACACCGCTGTCGTAAATCTGTACATGCAGCTTTCTGACCATTAATATACTTTTAGTGATTGTGCCTCCGAGATCAAGTTTCACCAAAATCAGTGACATTGTCGTAGGTGTGTGACTGCAGTTAAGCCTGACATGCTTCTCACGGGAGATTGTGCCTGAGAATGAGTTCTTTAACCAGGAACTAAGTAATTTTGTTTCCTCTCTATGTTTAGCATGCAAGAACAGGTGTGCAAAGTGGGAATGACAGGACACCATTCTCCCTTTTACAAGTCATCAGACCGATTTTAATGCTGGTATTTTAAGGTAAAATAATACAATTCATATTACAATTTCCTCAGGAATTGTTTAAAAATATGGACAAAATGCTCATTCGCATTTGGAGAAGAGTTACAAGATCATTACCTCTTAGTGAACACCTAACTTCTGCTTGAAAACACATAAAAATATTTCGAGACGTGGACTTTAAAAGCCAAGTGAGAAGCACACAGCTACCTTGTGCCAGCACACAAGGTTAGTGACTTCCAGTCCTGATCAGATGCAGCAGAAATCAACTTCTAAATCATGTGGTGCTTGTTTTACAGTGGCTCCTCCTTAGAGCTGATTGGGCAATCACAGAGAGCTCAACTCCAAGTAAACCTAATGTGGCTTTGGCCAATCAGCCCAAAGCCTCTTATCACAAAAAATATGAGGAGGGCTGCACAAGCACCTGGTAAAATAATCCTCGTCTAAAAGTGTTCCAGATTACATGCTGCGGTTCATGCAAATGTGCTTCTTCAACAAAAATGGATGCAGCAGTGCAGTTACCCACTGTGATTGGCGTAGAATGGTGCTTTTTGTGGGGTGTTTCTAAGAAAAAGGTCATAGAGGTATCTACAGACATCTGTTTAATGGTCTGTTTTTAATGATATAATGCTGCTGTATTGGGGGTACAGACCTTTTTGTTACCTGTAGTTAATAACATTCTTAACCACGATATTTCATTTAGATGTTCCAGTAACTGGGTCAGGTATTGTGCGGACTCTAAGGATTAGGACCGATCTGACTGGGACCTCCTGAAGAAAGTCTAGTTTACGGCCTTTTGCTCTGAGTGCTTTTAGAAACACATAAATACTAAATGCAGTTTTTATTACAGGATCTATTACAATGACCAACATTTGGCACTCACCTCCCACAGATTTTTTATTCAGACATTTAGTTCTCTCAAAACCCAATTTTTACTGTAGTTAATGGCTGAATTCCAAAACCACACTTCCTGTGTGTTATTATTAAAATGCTCTCTCAGATATCAGCTGTTCTGGCAGGGTAGTTGACTTTTGTCCGGATACTCAGACGGGGCAGGGAGCCCAGAATGTCAGCACACGGTGATGACGTCGGGAGCAGACTCTGAGGGGCAGCTCTACCCAGCATGCTTTGCCAGTAGTATTTCTGCAGTGCTCATAAATATTGAAAGGTTATGAAAAGAGAGAGAGGTTGCACAAAGCTGCCAGAGAAGCAAGAGGGTGAAGGAATGAGAGAGTAATGACGAGAAATGGGTGGATATGATGTGAAACAGAGCAAATGAACAAGTGCCTGTTGTGAGCTGAGGAGTTCAGGGCTTCCTCACCCTGTGGCACATTTTATTGTCCCTCACTGTCCCTCTCTCTCTTGTATCTCCCTTTTTTCTGTGCTGTTGGCAGAAATGTGCAACAGAAATTGAGTACTAAAAAAGAAATGGACCAGAGCCAGGAAGAAGTGCAAGGTAAAGGGAGAAAAATCCATGTCACCTGCTCAGATCTTAGAAAGACACTGAAAATGTTCAGTTTAAAGAGAAAAATGTTGATTTCTGTGGCAGTGCATGTGCGTACAGTACATCTGCAATCTGGGGGATTATTCTCAGAAGACAGTAGATCTGGAAGTCAGGGTTTAGACTAGAAAGTTAAAAGGAAGAATAATAAATTATGCATTTTAGAGGAGGCTGTAATAGTCTTTCTTTTAGGCGTCTTGACACTAAAAGGGGTGAGAATTATGGAGTTTCCCATTCCATATTGATTATTGTGACATGGTTATGTTTGTAAGCTTTCTGAGTCACTGAATAATTTTCCAATCATCGTTTTCTTTATTATTATTGACACCAAAAAATAGGTATTGAGCATCACATTTCATCCATGATAAGGCAGAAAGCATCTCATGTAATATAAATCATGCACAAAGTGTGTATATGTGTGTGCAGTATTGTGTTGTGTGTGTTACTGCATGGTGTCTTACAACTTGATCAGATCTACAGTAATTGTGCAAATGACAGCACACAGTATGTATGATATGTGTCGGATGTGCATGCAGTAAAGACATCAAGATATATATATATATAAATAAAAAAAATAAGCAAAAGCATGCTTTGATTGTAATGGGTTGCAGAAGCAGTGGCCTGACAGAGGCTATAAATATTTCAGATGCTCTGTTTTAGCACCGGGATAGAGAAGACAACAGGAAGATCCTCGTTTTGATGTGTCTCATCATTGTTTCACGAGCACAGAGGGGTTTTGGTGTGCTGTAAAATATCTCCATCTCAACAAAGCATTTTATTCTTTTATTCAGTTCTTCAAGTCTTGTTTTTTATTTTTAAGATAAAGAGCAGCTGAGCATCAGATGTAGCCCTTTGTAGACATGGAGCTGGTTGCACAAAGTTATGGTCTACTGAGAGAGAGGCTAGTGATAGTCTACTCTACTTCCAGGATTTGTTTGTTTCTCATCACAATAATCAGATTTGAATATTAGCTATTAGCAGTAGCCTGGATACAGTCTGCTGTATCCAAGCAGCCTGTTGTTTGAATTATTTCTGTGCTTGGTTTTGTACTGACATGAGTACATGATTGTGCAGTCTATACTGTACATGTATACCGCTCTGTGGGATTAGGGTGGGGATTTGGAGCAAACTACGCTAGATGACATCAAACATCTTCATGAACCTCTCATTAGCGAGCTCTGCGCGGTTGATTAACTGGCATGTAAGCCCATCTGACGTCTCACTGTGTGTTAGACATAAGTCACAAGCAAACAAGTCTTTGTCTTCGTGCAATCTGGAGAGCTTCAGAAAGCCACGCTGCAAGAAGTGCCTCTCCGAACAAGCCATTTATTTTTAACACGTCTTATATTGTGTCACGACTAACAAATGCAGCCTTTTTTCAGTCCTATTCCTGCATTAGATGCAGCCGGCATCACTTGAATTCCGTCTGTCGTTTGAGCGTGTGGAGCTCTTTACCCACGTGTGTGTTGGGAACCATCTCACCCTCACACACTCCTGCCATCTCTCCATCAATACTGGATCAACTCACCCACTCTGTAGAGCCTGCTGGACTCTATTGATTTCTCATTCTCGGGGCTATGACTTCATCTTGCCAGGCATGGACGTGCTCTCGAACTCATCTCCACTTTTCCTGGGCGGAAATGTTAAATCCTGACACCTCATTTATAAATTCAGGCATCATTTATCATGTTACATCTCCTTAAGCACAAATGATGGAGATCTTGACTTTTTTTCTTCTAAAATCCCTCTTAAGCAGTACAATCACAATGTCAAATCTGCCTAGCACATAAAAGAACCAAACAAAGCATCAATCAATTATTGAACAGCTTTGTTGGGGATAAAACAATGTGAAGTAATAGCTAAATTAGGCTGTTAAATGCTAATTTAATCTCGCTTTGGTTTCATCAGCCTGTCTCTCACATATATTCTCTTGCCAATTGTAAAATTTGAATGAAACTGTCTTTAGAACTGCAATACATCCTATAGCTCAAGGATTGAAACTACTGTATTTTGTTTATCTGTTTATGCATAATTTTTAGGACATGGGTCCCTAAATTACACTTTTCTCAGTACCAATTTTCTCAAATCAATTTGAGCAAAAAACAAATGAAAGCATTACATATTATAGTATGTCTCTACCTCATTCTACCTGAATGACACGTGATGTGACACCTATGCGTGACACACACATGCTGCATACTTCTTTTGCTCAGAGACGCTAATGAGATTACACATTGAATTACAAAGCGTTTTCTGATACTCAGTATAATGGAGGCAATTCCTTGGCGCCATAAAAGTATTGAATCTTGGCACCAGCCCTAATGATGTATTACACTGAACAGTATGGCATGAGAGTTATAAGTACACAGCTTAGAATAAGGGGACTTATTTCTTACTGACTGCAGGATCCTTTTAGAGGAAAGCACAAGAATCTAGTCCTTCCTACCTCTCTCTCCTGATAGACAGTGGAGGTGTATGTGCACTGTGCCACTGCGGGTTTAGATCAGATGTGTCATCGTGATGGCTGATCAGCGTTTTTCATTAACTCTTGGTCCCCCTGCCAAGGTAATATTTCACAGTTAGAGGCCTAAGTTGAAAGAATGGCTGTAAGAGATGTGGGACCATGTGGGAAAGAAGAAAAAGTGCCGGTAGGATTAAAAGTGATAGATCAGGTGACTTGTTTTAATTTGTCCCTGTGCTGCACGGCAGGTTTCAGCTGTGTTGCTGCCGGATATAGAGTTTTTTTTTCTGTGGTGGAGGATGTCATTAACGCTTTCAGGGTTTGGGGCTGGCGTCCCTCTGGACCAGCCTGTGATAAAAACATAAGCACTTTTTGTGTGTATATTTATAATCAACTCGGCGTATGTGGATAACCATAGATCTGTTTCTGCTTTTATTTTGTACTCGCTCTCATGGCTGTGAGACAGAGTTGACAGCAGGGGCCTGCAAGGCTTCTACTACACTGTTTCCTGCTGTCAGAGCCTGCAAATCACTGTGCAGCTTTATGCTTGAATCTATCCTCCACTGTGGGACTCTGCATTGTTAGATTTTGTTTCTGCCCCTATTTTGTGTGTGTGTGAGATCACTCGAGAATCTGTCTTTTGTGGTAGAAGTGGGTCTCTGTTTAAACCCACGAGGGTTCATTACTGTGATCCATCTCCCTCCCTGTTAGTGCCAACGCTAACACACTCTGGCGTCTTTGCGGCTATTTTTAGTTTCCGTTTGTGAGCGTGTGTTTGTAGGTAATTTGTCTTCATATGCATATTTTTTTAGCATTATGTGAATGAGTTTTGTGCTTTTGCTCACAGTGAGAAACAGCCTCCGTTTTTTTCATCATCTGTGACCGTCCAGCAGTATTCATCATAGGAAATCTGCTGTGTCAGTACATGCAACGTAGAGACTATAACCTTCTCTGCTGGCTGGGTCGCTCTTTAGAGATGGATTGGACGATGTTTGTCAAGATAATAAATACATTTTTACTTCTCTCTCTAATTTCATAGTTTTTTCTCACTCCTCCCGTGTGCATCTCGCTCCTCTTTTCTATTTTCTCTCCCTCTCTCTTTTTTTAATTAACAATGTTAGTCGGTGAAAACAACAGTTTGAACTTCCTAAACAAACTCCAATTCATTACACCTATTTGTTTTGTTTTCAGCAGTAACATGACTGACATAGAAACTGTTAGACATAGGTTTTGGTGGATTAAGGTAAAAAAAAATGATGTTTATAGTATTCCAAAGGTCCTATGTAGTTATTTTGTTGCAGTGGTTCTTCTAGTTAGCTGCACAACAGTCAAGTTACACTGACCTATTATGCTCATTTTCAGGTTCATACTTGTATTACTTTTGGTTTCCTGCTATAATTTGACATGCTTTAATGCTTAAAAAGCTCAGTACTGTCTGTCTGAATAAACCCTTTTTGAAAACGTCTCTTTAAGCCCCGCCCTCCCAAAAAACCTATAGTATAATTGTGACATCACAACCTTACGGAAATGCTAACAGCTTGTACAAAGGCGCCGTTTCTCAATAAGTACATTTCTCTTTGCACTGAGCGTTGTGTTATTATCACATTATTTCACATTACATTAAAGCACCTAGATCTCCTTTTATAATAAAATAAAAGACATGGAAATCTCACTTTTTACAATATGAGACTTCAGTATATTTTACAAATATCTTTACAATGTGGATGAAAAGTTGTTCAAAAGTGACTGTAACTATTAACATGTTCTGAATATAAACAATGACACTTTGAGAAAGACATAACATAAAAACAAAATAATAGAGGTTCACATGCAATATACAGTACAGTAAATACTGGTAATATGTCAATTGAACAGTCAGTGTGATGTAAGAAAATGACATAGTGTCTATTTTAAGCATACATTTATGCTGATCTTCTTCCCTTTCTGCTAATTCCATCATAAGTAAGATTGATGATTAAATGTTTTACTTTATCAACATAGACTTAAACATGTCCTATCAGTAGTAATATCAGTAGGTATATCTACAAGCACCTACCAAGTTACAGTGCAAGAGGAGATGAGATGCATGTTGAACTGTGAGAAGAAGTCTCAACTTGAAGTGACACAGGGACTCATTTCAAAATGAGAAGTGACAGGAGCTGTCACTACAATAAGTACACGTATCCAACGTTCTGCCAATGACTCCAGTCAGAGAAAACCACCGAATGCTCCCAGGGCAGACAGTTTGTGATGTCTCCCCTCTCCCAAAGTCCTGACTGCATATCAGAGGAAATGATCGTGAGAGTTGGGCGTAGCCAAAAGCAAGTAGCCTGCAGCGAAAAAAATAATCATTAGATATCATTACATTAATGTTTATTTACACTTATAGTCATTAAATCAGCCACACACACGTAAAACTGACACCAACAACAGCTCATGTAACAGCTTATATTTGGTTCTAATCACCCACGGCTGTGTGTGACTCAGTGCCATATATTTTTAAAATGCAGAAGGTGTTACTCATCTTGTCAGATTGGTTTCGATCAACCTGCATTTCTGTCACTCGTAGTAGACCATTTATGCGTGTTTCAGCAAATGTGTGGTTTCATGCTGCGGGTGTATGTGTGTAAGCGCTGTGATGCTATACACTTCTAGCAACGTTGCCCTTAGGTTTTGCATCCCTGAGCGGAGGAAGCGGCTGAGCTGGGTAGGTTAGCAGCTAAGCAGGCTAACAGTACCATATGCCAAATCAGAGCAGGACTCTGGTCCAATCAGATCATGCTCAGAAGTTGTAATCCAGCACTGATATAAAATAAATCCAAACTGACAAATCCAACACTGAATCTCTTATTTATCCTTTTTCCCATGTTGAAAATAGTCATTATTGTTGTTAGCTGTCCAGTAGCGGTCCACACAATGTCTTAATGTGTCTACCAATCAGTGGCTGTGTGGTTCTGACTGGGCATGTGTGTGAATGCTCTGATTTCAAACACACTGGAGTCTGAGATTGACACTACAAAAAAATTGCAGTGGTTAGTGGTCATGATGTGGTGATCATCACAGCCCCAGTGTGTCCAAAATGTTTGTGCTGATCAGAAATTGAAGGTTTGAAACCTGAAATCAAACCTCCTTTACTCGTATGTGGCTATTGTAGTTATGCCTCTGTATTAATATCTGAAGTCTCTCCTTCCTCTGGCTTTTTTCATGTCCACATGATTATTTTTGGCTCAGCATAAAGCTTATGAGTCTGTGTTTCACTGTGAGCAGATCTATCTATCTATCTATCTATCTATCTATCTATCTATCTATCTATCTATCTATCTATCTATCTATCTATCTATCTATCTATCTATCTATCTATCTATCTATCAATAAATTACTCAATAAATGAATTAGAATGCCATTAAATGTAGCAAAAATAATATAAAAAATGAATGTAGGCATTAATTAATTGATGAAATGTGACATACATTGATATCTCTCATAATTGCCTCTTTATTTATTTACCTTTGTATTAATTCCCCTATTTATGTACTTTACCATTTATTTTTTATAAATTTTTTATTATTTTTTAAACTTATATATTTCTTTATTTATAGTAGAATAAATTTAAAGGTTTCAATAACGTTATATCGGTGTGTATATTTAATGAATATATATGATGTATGTATTCTGCATTAATCACTTATAAGCTCTATGTTTTAGAGGGTTTTCATGCTAATTAGTCTTTAACATTTAGCTTCAAACTTGTCACACATACAGAACAAACACATTCTTGATGATGTTTTGGCTGGTGTGTGTGTGTGTGTGAGTGCATGTGCGTTAAGTGCTGACTTGTCTGTCAGGTCAGCGTTGTGGGCTCTGAGAGGTTGGTGGTAGCCTGAGGAATGTGGCTCTTTAATAACAGAGTAAATATGATGTTTGTTTACATCCTTATGTACACTTTGTGTATTTCCTCATCAGCTGCAGTGGGGTTTCTTAAGGCACGTAAAAAAAAGTCAGCTTTCGAAGTCTTGTAGTTACAAGTCATGTATCATTGTGCTCAGGAAAACTGCCATGTTTTGTAGCCTTGCTGGCAAGTTTCCAGTCACACTGATTGGTGTCTCGTCCCTTCTGTGTTTGGTAGTGTAACATGTGCTGTGAGCTCATTCTACAATTCCATTAACATTTAATATTTATGATTGTCTAGATTAGATATGTGTTCACTCTAATGGCATGTCTGTTAGTTTTCATTTTGCTCATGTGAATCAGTCAGTAAAAGATTGTGTCTTATACTTGATGTAAAGTGGAAATTCTGCTTGACTTTTTTCACAAACTGCACCCCGACCTTGAGTAATTTTTATTCATGGCCAGTTTGCATATTGGAGAATCACTAAAAAATGCAGTCTATGAAAGGGTATTCACACACACACATTGCTGCTCCTGGCTGACAAACCTTTATCTTCACAATTTCACCTTGTCGAGCTTGGCAGCTATCCTTTAAAGCTGAAATTAGTCATTAAAAATTGTACACTGCCCTTCATTCTCAAGCTTTAAAGGGAGGATTTTTTTAAAACCAATTCGCCTCTGTGATCAGTTAAATTTCTAGGACATCAATGTCATCATTATGTTAATACCATCACGCAACAAGAGACATAGATATTGATCAACCAATCAATCCATTTGGTCTCAAAAATAGGTAACGGTTAACGAGTCAGAGAAAGAATGCGAGAGGCAGCCGGAAGAGGAAAAAGAGATGTATAGGTACAGGTGAAGTAGAAGCAGGGATCATTTGTACATTACCGAGTGATGCTTCAGTAATCTGATCATTTGGTGCAACTGGCACGCTGATTGCAAATAAAGTGAACTGCCAGGATCGGTCGTACGACTCTAATCTCTGTGATAGAGAGAAGACTGAAAGGAAGGATGGAGGAAATGGTAAAAAAAAGAGAGAGCAGAGGCGGTAGTGGAGCACGAAGGAAAATGGATTCCAGCCTGACAGAAACATAAACCCAAGCTGGTGAGGAATGACTTTATAGAAGATGGTGCGAGATTTTTCATTTTCCAATAAATGTGGTGAGCTCGTGCTGTTGTTGCCTCAGTACGCACAAAATGACCAGCACTCATTAAGAAGCGCATGGTGATAAATGGACATAGAGAACTGGTTCATGAAGCAGAGGGGGTGGAGTCATGAGGAGGAGGGATGCAGGTGGAGGCTATGATTAGTAAGACCGTACATATCATGAACATGTAATGGTGCAGAAGAAGAGAAACATAAGAGAAGTTCACTGTGAAAAGATTGTTGACTTTGTACGGAATAGCAGTTCTTTTCATTTAAGAACATTCATCAGGAAGTCTGCATATCATGTGACAGACACCTAAAACATACAGTTCTTAAGCTGGAGAGGCTCCTGTCAGTGTTTGAAGTCTCTCCGGCTGAGTTTCACTATATCGAGCTCTCATGTTCAAGGCAAAGCGAGGAGATGGTGAATAGACCATAATGCTTCTCAGACACTTAGAGATGGGCTGCAAGAAGAGGAGAAAATAAAAGTGCACAGGAAAAAACATCAAAGGATATTGCTGGATACAAACCAAATAAGCAGACTGTTTATAACATGTCATATAATGCACAATGCTTCTGATTTACTTTCCACGGATCCATATCTACACTTGCTTCAGAAATATAAGGGATAATGTACAGTTAACTGGTCATTATTGCAAAATAAACCCCAACAGGTTAATACAGGTCTTAAACATTTAGAAGGGGTTTATTTCACAATAATGAACCACTCGCTGTAAAGTATACTGCTTATTATATGACTACTTACTAAAGAAAATCTATAATGTGACACAAAATGTATATATTCTTTTAAAGTCTGTTTACAAGTACTGCTGACAATAGTCAGTTAGAGTCTGTTGTTGGCTACAAATGTGTCTTTTGCTGAAAGCAGCGGTCTGCTCACCAGATTCGAATGTTATCAGATGACTGGATGACCATTAATCAGAAAAGGTGAGTGGGAGCCTGCTCCACCTGCTGGCAGGTTGAGAAGGTCGTCGTCAGCCAATTCAATGGCCGCAAACTGAAAACATAGTGATTACTTTAGTAAATCATCGTTAAAAGTCCTGGTTGGTTCGACCCATCCATCCACAAATTTAATGGGCTGATAATGATCTACTGGCCTACCAGCAGGGGAAGCAGGCCTCTGCTCAGCCATACTTATGGGCTAATAATGACTGATAATCCCCATTCAATCGTCTGATAACATTTGAATCGGGGGCTGCTATTCAGAAATACCAGTCTGCCATTTTCAACCCATCGGGTATTCAACAAATCTGTGTAATAATGTAGAAAATATGAAGTGGTTAAGCTGAAGGACAGCTATTCTATGAAAAAGCCCACTAACTTGTTTACAATAAAACCGAATAAATAGTGATAGACAGAAAAAAATTATGGGCTGTCAAATGATGAGTCAGGAAAGCTATTTCTTATTACATCTAAATTTGAGATTTAATTCAGCAAAATGTCAACACCGCTTGGCTGGTGAGCAAATCCTGAGATGTTCAGAGAAAGTATTTGAATAAATTGAAAGGAACAACAAGCCGTGAATTCAGCAAAGATTCAAAGAAGAGGACTAGTGAGTTGTTAGGAAAGTGACTGTCGAAAGACTAAATCATTTTATTTGTTTGTTAGATAGAATCTAATGGAATGCATAGTTCACAATAACAAAGAACACAGATGAGAGATGTGAGGAGAGAAGGAAAAAAAATGTCCCCGCCATTTGAAAAGGGCAGGCATATCTTTCAGCAATCCGGTATAATTAAACCACTTGAGAATAACAGCTCAAACAGATACATAATTTTTGCCGGTGACAGGGGTGGAGGGAGGGTCAGGAGTACACTATTTTCTCTTCGGGGCATTGAAAACATCTCATTTTGCAGGTCGGCCGTATAACACTATTGGCTGATGAATGAATTCAGAGGTGGGCGTACAAACACTGACACACACCGAGACACAAACCACAGGAGCTTTCCTCTGAGATCAGACGGGCAGACAGCGGGGCTCGTGGCGGAGTGCGCTCAGCTATGAACGCCTGCCAAGCTCACAGTGTGGGCGAAGCTCGAATGTAAGGAGTCTGACATTTTTAGCCTCTTACAGAGGGCAGGAGAGCCCCTGAATGTGGTATTTCCTGCATGGAGCCTTGTGTTTCTCCTTCAACTGATTGTTATAGTATTGTAATGGATATGTGACCTGACTGGGGCTTTTACGACAGCTAAATCCTCATCTCCAGGACTTGTGGTACATCTTGGAGGAGCTGTATGTTCAGTTATGTGTGGGAATGTTGACACGCTGTCCTCTCCTTCCTAACAGTCCTCCTCCTTTTCCTCTTCCAGGCTGATGCAGCCACCAGCTTCCTGCGGGCAGCTCGTTCAGGGAACCTGGACAAAGCTCTGGATCACCTGAAGAACGGGATCGACATTAACACATCGAATCAAGTGAGTTCATTTCATTCAGCTCACTAGTGATAGTGATCCTAAAAGCTGCTTGCCTGCATGTGTTTGTGTGTCGGTGGGAGTAGAAAAAGACGCCACCCACGGATTTCAATTAGCCAAATGGTAGATTAAAGTGTGGCTGGTATTAAAATCAATTACAACATTTATTTAGTACTCACAGTGCTTAACACAAATAAGCAGAAGAACCTGCTCCAAGAATCATACTGAATTCAAAATTACTTCTTTGTTTTTTTTTGGTAATTTGGATTTCTGGAGGTACATCGTAACAGTACTTAGCGTACATTTTTGTTTTGTTTTTTTGTGGCAAGCCAGGATTATCCATATGTGGCAAAATCCATTGTGAAAATAGATTTACATTTACATACTGTGATCTAGTTATCTATATGAACAGACTTTGTATGCAACAGGACAGCTGTACTGTAGTATTGACCAATCAGGTTTGAGCAGGATTTGGTTGGATGAAGGTTAACACTGTGGGTGACGAGTAAATGAGCTGGAAGACATCAGCTGGAATGCTTTTTATAAGCTTTTTCTAATCTGAGCGAGGGGCGTCCCAGTGGCTCCCCGGTACAGCCAGAGGCTGAGCAGACGCAGGTTAGAATATCATCCCGAGGTCCCTTGCATGTCTGCTCTGTCTCCCATTTCTCCCACTCTGTCACTTTCCAATAAAGCATAAAAATGCCCATAAAATTAGCTGCCTCATATGCTTGTATCTATCAAAAAGGATGAGTGAAAACTTCATCTGGACCTGAAACACTACAAAAAGGTTGCTGATTGAACTGTAAATCCCAAAAAATATTGTCCCTCGCCTCCAGAGGTTACATGGCGGTCCTAGATTGGTTGTCTTGTAACTCCACATTTTGAAAAGTCCTGGCTGAAGTCATTGAGGAAATTAAATTGCCAGTATAAAGCCAAAAATGAAAGAGTTCTGCTGAACCTGTGCACACATTAGCAGCGGAACAATAAGAGAACTTTATTGCTTGAGTTGTTAATGTTCCTCAGGAGAAATTTCAGCCGAACAGGTCTGGATGATATTTTTTGTATAAGCTCTTTTCCTTGAAACCACCCTACAATTCATTCATTCATCCATTCATGCCCAGGGGCAGCATAGTGGGAAAAGTAAAGAGTTCTTGTACTCTGTGCAATCAATGCCTTCTGGCTACTTTTTGTTCCAAGTATAAAATCCTGCATCGTGAGAGTTAGTGCTGTCTCTGGGATAATATATGTGATGTTGATAGGACCCAATAATATGATGTGGGGACTTACTGTTATTAGACCAGGAAGACAACCGTTTTGCTGGGAACATCATAAGCATAAAGTCTGATATTCTCTCTACAGGTGCTATATATAATCCTGATTACACATTTTATTAAAAAAAGATCATTTCCAAACTTTCTTCAAATTGTTTCTAACATAGCATCCAGTAGAGAATAAAGAATATGAACCATGGATACATTTAGTTTGACAAGAGTTTAAATTCTTCTTCTGTAACATATCTGAACTAAATGTTTTGTACATTACTTTAAAGAGTCATTTGGATAGCTTTATGTATGTCAAGGGAACTCGTTAGCATGGGGGAAAGGATTAAATTGTAAATAAAAACGACTTTTATTATGAAAAGGGGTTTTGCCTCTTGCACTCATGTCTGGGTGATTATTTCACCCTTTGTCCCCCCAATGTGGGAAAGTAAAAGGCTTTCCCTCAGTAAGAAGGTCATGATTATGAAACATTTAATGGGGAATGGCACTTAGGAACTTTTATTCCTCTGAGTAATAACAAACTGTACAAAAATTTGGTGTTGGCAGTCTGCGAAGGAACTCGAAGAGGGATTTGAATGCGTAACATAATGTGACTGTAATCTCAGTGGAATGCCATTCTGCAGTATCAGCAAAGGATGTAAAATAAATGACCCAAAAAGAAAATTAAAAATGCACGACTCCTAGACCTCCTGATTCTCTATCTTTTGTGTAAAGTGGTATGCATAAATAATTAAGTACATTAGATTATAGTCCCCTCAATCTTCAGCCCTACTGTCTGCTCTCTTACACCTTGTTGCATCACGACCAAAACACAACAGATCCAGGCTATTGAATATTATGAGGCATTTGAAAGTGAATATGTGTGTTTTGGACACTTACACTGGCTTGCCAGCTTGTTGTTGTGTTAAGGATAGTTTTGGAGTGGGAGTGATGTTTGGTAAATGAATAGACAAGTGCTTTTATGCACAGACAAAACACTGTCAGTGAGATGGAAGTCTGGGCATTAAGAATAAACAGCCTCAATCTGTGTTTTACTGCTGATGCAGAGAGGGAGGCAGGAGATGAGATACACAAGACAGATGACTGTTGAAATAAAAGGAAATATATATTTTTTCACAATTTTCAAGGGCCCTTAATATCTCTGTATTAAGATCGCAATCAGCTAGACAATTACTTGTGATATGATCTACGATAATTAAATTTCATACCCACAACCATGTGATCAATTAAATTCCTAATGTCTCTAATGTGATTCTCTCTTAGGAATTATTTCCCTCTTTTTCCTTGTGCAGTTCTTTTTCCATCTATTTTTCTATCCTTTTAATCTGTCTTTCTTTTGTGGTATTTTCCGTCTTTTTCCATGTTTTATTTATCTTACTATTATATTGATGTTGGGCCTGAAGCAACATAAGGTGGTTTTTATATTAATGTATTTTTATGTGATTTCTGTGATTCTGCAGCAATAACCTGTCCTTGCTATACATACTGAACAACTCTGCAGGCTCTGGTTGTTGTGCTGTTATCTGTGTTTGCATACATGCATATCATTCACATGTAGGTGTTTGTGGAATCAGTGTTAATTGCCATTGAATGTGTAAAAAAGACCTGGTAGTTTTGTTTTTGTGGAGAAAACAAACCAGAAAGTCTCTGCATATTTGAGTCCACTGTGTGCGCAGCAGTCGTTCATCCACTACATTTAACAGTGTGTATAACAGCCACTGATACACTGTGTTTCCCATCACTCTGCGCATGCTCTCAGAGAGATTGTGTTGCCCATTTGAAGTGAGTGACACCGCAGTATGATGGGGAGCCTGAGAACACGGAGGATAACTGAGACTCCTGGTGGCCAGATTGGTTACAGCAGGCAGGCTGCAGCTCCAACTTTACTATTACAGCCTGTAGTCAGAGAGACAATGAGACAGACAGACGGACAATGCTGAGATTAAACAGTCGCCTGCCAGCTCCCCTCCTCCCTCTCCTCCCTCTCCTCCCTAGTCATCAAGCTCATCAGGTTTTTTCATTTGTCAGAACTGAGTCCTCCTGCTGTCGTGGTGTGTTTATCAGTTATTTTTAGAGATACAGTAACAAGACAAGTGCTGTTCTGCACAGCTGGAGGAAATGGGCATATGTTGCAGAACTCACAGGGGCATGAGACTTATTCCCACCCCTTTTTAGGCCTGCCCTCACTTTAGTTAATCAGACAAGTATTTGGTGGTTTGGGTCTGAGTCAACTATGGAATAATAAAAGAGAAACTCAGTATTCCAGATCTGTCTTTTAATTAATACAGATTGAATATGAACGTGGGAGTTTGAAGATGTAAAGTAGCATAAGAGAAACACATTACAGTCTGGTTTCTCACTCCACTGCACTAATAGCTCATTTGGCAATACTGAAAGGTCGTGAGTTACTTTATGTCGGTGGTTGTGGCCAAGACCACAATGATCAAGGCCAAGGAGAGGCGGGGAGGTGGACGAGAATGGCTGATTATATAGAGATTCCTGAGACATCTCTGCAGCCATCGGTTCTATTCATTGATTTAGGGTAAAACGTGCCTTGAACACGTGTGTGTGTGCATTATAACACTAACTCGCAAGACCACAACTTAACTCATTAAGCTGTCCTCAGAGATGTGGTATCACTTTTCAGTTAATGTGGACTGTGATTATAATAATCCTGACTATTAAAGGGATTATCATACTATTACTAACACTTGAAGATTGAATATAATGAGTAATCCTTTAAAATGAGTTGGTGATAACTTTTCAGAGAATCCAGTATCCGATATGTTTCCTCTAACTCTAATGTGACTAAATGTCCCTGTCTTTTCTCTAAGAATGGTCTCAACGGGTTACACCTGGCCTCGAAAGAAGGTCACGTCAAAATGGTCCTGGAGCTACTACACTCTGGCATTGAGCTGGAAGCCACCACCAAGGTAATGTATTCTCTCTGTATGATAAGTGTATGTAAAGTAGCATTTCACACTGAACTGAAATGAATAAAGCATGTAAGGCATCAAACCTTTCCAACAACTTTTCTTAACTTAAGCTAAGCACAGAGCTGATCAGAAGAATCAACTATACAAACCACTTAAGCCATAAAAAACACTTTTGTCATAATGCACTGAAAAGGCTGGGGTTTGTTTTCACTAGTCGTGTTTCCATCAACAGATTTCTCTGCACATCTTGAAGATTGGCATGATATGATGGAAACACCAATATTTGATAAAACTTTCGGAAATGCGCATTCAAGTTTTTACGCTTCCTTGAGGTGGTTTTGTCTTTGAAAAATGGTTAATGCTCTACTTCTTCGACTGTTTACTGATGGATTAGCCTACAGCAATACATTACACTGCCATCTTCTGACAAAAGTAGGTTCATGCAGCTTTGTTTATTTGATCTAAACTAGTTGATGGAAACTTCCTTCATTCTATAATGCTACGTTTCAAAATGTTGCTTCAAAATTTGCTCCAACTTTAATGGAAACATGATCTAGTTCTTTCTTCTATACCGGATGAATAAAATACACTAGTTGTATTTCAGTGTCGTTCTCCATGTGGCCATCTGGGTTGCAAACATTTTCCTTTGCTTGACTCTGATTTACTTTCTCTTTCTCTGTGGTTTTCTTTGTGTGTGTCTGTACGTGTGCGACCTCCAGAAAGGGAACACGGCTCTCCATATCGCGGCGCTGGCTGGGCAGGAGAAAGTGGTGGCTGAGCTTGTCAACTATGGTGCCAACGTTAATGCCCAGTCACATGTGAGTCACTGCATATGTGACACGCCTGTTTAAGAGCCGCTCATATATTCACATCCAGTATCTAAGGACAGGTGTTTGTACTTGTCTGTCCTTGTAAAGATACACAGCTGTTAATTATTTATTTCTCACGTTAGCTGATTCTCAGATCCCTGTACTGTATGTAGGCAGGTGTGTGTAAGCTTTTTCCGCCATCACATCTGCCAATATGGGTTGAAGCCCATAATATTGTGTGTTTTTGTGCCCTAACAGAAAGGGTTCAGTCCTCTCTACATGGCAGCACAGGAGAATCACTTAGAGGTTGTCAAGTTCCTGCTTGAAAATGGTGCCAATCAGAGTCTCCCAACTGAGGTATGTGTCTGCTCATTTTGGCTGGCTTTGATTATGAGTTTGCACTAAACCACACAGTTAGTGTTTATTTCACCCAACAGGCAACAGGATGTTTTCTCTTTCACTTGTTGCTCATAGAATGTAAATATTCATGACTTTTTCTGTCATCTCTGTCTCTTTTCACTCGCCGTCCCCTCTCTCAGGACGGCTTCACTCCCCTGGCAGTAGCCCTCCAGCAGGGCCATGAAAATGTCGTGGCCCTGCTCATCAACTACGGCACCAAAGGCAAGGTCCGCCTCCCTGCACTGCACATCGCCGCTCGAAACGACGACACGCGCACCGCTGCAGTGCTCCTGCAGAACGATCCCAACGCTGATGTTCTCAGCAAGGTATACACTCACTGACACTGAGTGTACTGATGGTTTACTTACTACTTACTGTATGACAATGCAAAAAAAAAAAAAAGGAAAAGAAAAAACACATGAGCAGAAAGAGCACAAATAAAATGTATCTTTCCTTGAATGAAAGAAAAATGTTCCAAGCTAATACTAAAGGGAAACAGTGGTGGCACAGATTTATTAATGCAAATTATCATGAAATTTTTTTTTCGAAATACACTGTTATGAAATCTTTGGGGCTTTGTCTGGCTGTTCTTTCTTCAAACTGTTATTTAATCCTCGTCATGCACGTTGCTGTAACCTTGTTTTTCAATAGTGATAGAAATAGATTCTCATCATCTTTATATATGCTTTTATTCTCACTATTTCCCATCATGTCTCCTGCTCTGCAGACTGGCTTCACACCTCTACATATCGCAGCCCACTATGAGAATATGAGTGTAGCCCAGCTGCTGCTGAACAGAGGAGCCAATGTAAACTTTACTCCCAAGGTCAGTTCATCTCAAAAGTCGTCTCTCAAAGGGATTACAGTGGTTCAAACATAAAGAAGAATATGCTAAAGCTTGATCAGCATGCATTGTATTTTTGTCTAACCTGCGATGGTTAATACAGCTGACTTATTGCTTCTGTAGAATGGCATCACACCCCTTCATATAGCCTCCAGGAGGGGCAATGTGATGATGGTCAGACTACTGCTGGACAGAGGAGCACAGATTGATGCCAAAACGAAGGTAGAGTTCTGTTCAGCTCCACTCAATTCCACCCTGGCATTTTGTCATTATGCTAACGCCTTCCCAATATCTATTTCCTCCATCTGTCTTCCTCCCCGCTGATTTGCATATTCCTGTCTCTTATGCCGTTTAACACCTTTCCAAACGGCTCTTCCGCCGCTCTCTTCTCTTTGTAGGACGAGCTGACTCCTCTCCACTGTGCAGCCAGGAATGGTCATGTTCGCATCATCGAGATCCTGCTGGAACACGGTGCTCCCATCCAGGCTAAAACCAAGGTAGAGGAATTTAATGAAATGCTGAAATCGCAGCGGTTGTCTTTTCAGCCATTGCTCTCCTTTGGAGCTCTATTATCAGCAGTGATCATCACTTTACTACTGATTTAGACTTTGTGAATCTCATCTAACTGCTGAGTGAAAATCCATGTTTTATGTCTCATGATATTCCCCAGGCTGACAAAAACTCAGCAGCTTGCTAGAAACTAATACACTTCCATCCAACTCCAACTGTGGCTAATTAGCTCAAAGCAAGATGTTTGACTCATTGCTCTGTTTACTGAGCATCCTCGATCTGGGCCTCATCAGCCGTGGATGTTTATACTCAGCATATATTATTTTCACAAGATTACTTGCCGGTTTTATCATCTCTAAGTAATTTTAGCACAGTGTGTTGATTACATCCCCTCTAAGGAATCATAGTCAGCTTTCCTAAACACAAGAATTGTAATCTCACTGGCTTTGTGCTATATACAGCATGATGCATGCACAACACTTTTCCCCCCTAATTCTTGTTGTCCCATTGTTTCTCTCCCACAGAACGGTCTGTCCCCCATCCATATGGCAGCTCAGGGGGATCACATGGACTGTGTCAGACAGCTACTGCAGTACAACGCTGAGATTGATGACATCACGCTGGACCATTTAACCCCTCTTCATGTAGCAGCCCACTGCGGCCACCATCGGATGGCCAAAGTCCTACTGGACAAGGGGGCCAAAGCCAATGCACGAGCTCTGGTGGGATGAATTTATAATATATAAGTGTATAATCAATAATATTATATGTATATTGTGATCTTAATGTAGTGAGGACAAAAATGTAGCAATGATTTATTTTTGCATTTTACTTTTCTAAGTATAGTTTACTTGTATATCAGGATAGTTTAGCTAATGTTCAGCTCTTGTTTAAAACAGGTTAATAAAGGGTGCAGATGTATTATATAGAACTGTAAAAATGCAAAATCTTAAAAGGAATTTCAGTCTGTATTTATTTGGCAGAGCACAACATCAGACTTTAATGTCAAAGTAATGCTGAGATCAAAAAGCATAAAGTCATTCTGGCCTCTGTGTTTTCAGAATGGCTTCACACCTCTCCATATTGCTTGCAAGAAGAACCACATGCGGTCCATGGACCTGCTGCTTAAGCACTCTGCTTCCCTAGAAGCTGTCACAGAGGTGAGATGACCACCAGGGACAGAGTGACGTAAAGAAAAGTTTTCATTTAAAAGCTTTCCTTTTCTTTTGTAACAAACGAGGGTTTGCATTTTTTTACATGCACATTTAAAGACTAGCAATAGTAGAACATGTGTGTCATAAAGTTTCAGAACTCTCTCTTTTCTGATTGTTAATAGGGAATATCATTAATGTTGTCTGTTCCTGTCCAAACTAACAGACCCAGCATTGACACCAGTATATTTATGTCAGTCAGATGTGGCTAATGAACTAGAATGTCTCCTCTGTACTGCTTTCATACTGAGCCTCGGTAAGCGTGTCTTTCTGTGTTTGTGTGTGCAGTCTGGTCTCACTCCACTTCATGTAGCAGCATTCATGGGCCATTTGAACATAGTGAAGAACCTGCTCCACAGAGGGGCTTCGCCTAATGCTTCCAATGTGGTGAGAACCTCTTTCTATTCCAACACCCAACAAATCCTGCTTAATTTGTATTTTCCTTTTAAATTACTATCCAGCATTGCCAATTTTTAAGTACTTCATGTTCAGATGTACTACAAAAGGTTTCTTCGCTGTGTGTATTCACAGTTTTTAATTCCTCGTTATTGATTTTTCAAAAATATACTGGTATAAGGCCACTTTATCACCAGTCAGACAGCTTTTGGCATAATATAAATGTTTATATTATGTTTCCAGTTAATTGAGTGGTGTGAAACTAGAGTCAACTTCATAAGTTTTAAACCATATTTCGTTTTAATCGGGTGTGTTAGCCTTTGGTTTACCAGAGTCGGCAAAAGGACGTTGGTGAATTAGCCACACGCCATCTTTGTCCAACAAAGAGAGGGAGAGGATGGAGTCTTACTTTGGGCTCCACATATTGAGTCATTTCAATTTGTTATCCCAGAAACAGCAGTGAAATGAAATATAGATGCTGCCCACGTTTTACTTAACTCAGCCTTTTTTCCCTTTGGGGTGAATTTAATCTAGTTTAGGATGGAACATAACATCCTTCAGCCATCTGGCATGGGAGGTGGGTTTAGGATCTTTCCAGTTTGTGTTCACATTCTTTAAGAGAGGATACATTCCACACTGATTTCAATAATGAAATACTTAGAAGATTAATTTCGTAGGTCAAAAATTCAACAATTAGCCACAGATAGATTAAGTCTCTTGAAAGCCATTGCTATTAAAACGATATTGCTGAATGAGCGTTAACTGTTTCTTAATCACTGTAATTTAAAGATTAGTTTGAACTATGGGTCCCGATATGACAACGGTGGATTTAAACTGTTGTTAAACTGATTGTTTTCAAATTAAAAAACAAACTTGATGTGAAATACTCAGAGGGACTATAAATTGAACCTGTCACTGAACTAATTGAAAATCTCTAGTGCATAAATGCAAGTGGCGTACTATCATGTCATATGAGTGAGTGCTTGCCTGTGTTTTCTCCATCAGAAAGTGGAGACTCCCCTCCACATGGCCTCCAGAGCAGGACACTGTGAAGTTGCTCAGTTCCTGCTGCAGAACGCAGCACAAGCGGACGCCAAGGCCAAGGTACTAGCTGTGTAATCTTCACTTAGTCATTACGACGCCTAACAAACATCGTGTTTTTATCTGTAGCTGCCATTCAGTGTTTGTGGAGGAGGGCATTGCTGCCTTTTTAAACTGCAGGAAAAGTCATGAAGCCCACCTCAAGTACATGATGAAATTAGCATACATCAGTGGGTGTCCTCATGAATGATCTCTATTTCCCTGTTTAAAGCATACATTGACCTCTTCCTCCCTGCATCCAGGACGACCAGACACCTCTACACTGTGCGGCCCGCATGGGCCACAAGGAGCTTGTCAAGATGCTCCTTGAGCACAAGGCTAGCCCCGACTCAGCTACAACTGCGGGCCACACTCCCTTACACATCGCTGCACGTGAGGGACATGTACACACTATTCGAATCTTGTTGGACGCCGGAGCACAGCAGATCAAGATGACAAAGGTAGAGAAGAAATGGTTTCATATTCATTCATGCTAATGTGACTCTTTGCTGAGGCTACACAGTGATGTAGTGGCTAGCACTTTCACAGCCAGAGGGTCATGGGCTCTGTGTGGAATTTGTATGTTCTTGTGTCAGCATGGGTTCCCTCTGGGTGCTCCGGCCTCCTCCCTCAGTTCAAAGATGTGCAGCTTAGGTGTAATTGGTGACTCTAAATTGTCTGTAGGTGTGAATGAGAGCATGAGTGGTTGTCTGTCTCCCACCTGCCAGGGCGTGTCCTGCTGCTAAGGTCGACCCCAGCCCCCTGCAGTTAAGGATAATGAAGGAATGACGCTTTGCTAAGTCCCGCCCCTCGAATGCAGACTGGCTAATCATAGCATTGCTCTGACCAGACTCAGACAGCTATATGGCTCTACTTTCTCTTTTCTTTATTTTAAGGGTTTGGTGGATTTTGAGTCGTGGTTAAACGTGCTCGGTGTGTGTGTGATAGTCCTACTCATTACCTGGAGAGGTTGAAAATGGACAAACATTACCATGGAGCTAACAATAGTGTGCAGCAAATCATTAATTAGAACTTCTATGCTACATTTGCTAAATTTTATCTTATTCTCTTTTCATTCTATCACACAGACTGAGTTTTCTTTATACTGAGCATTGGCATAAATTCATATTTTCTGAACATGAGAGTTAATTAGAAAACTATCCTATCTCTGTTGTCCAATAATAAGTACGGTATATAAAAATGACGAGCATGTTTTCTTCTGAGCAGAAAGGCTTCACTCCCCTCCATGTGGCCTCTAAATATGGAAAGGTTGACGTTGCTGAGCTCCTTCTGGAGAGAGGGGCCAACCCCAATGCAGCTGGGAAGGTGAGACCATCTGTGCTCCCTGTAGTTCAGATATCTGGACTGCACAAGAAAAATCATCTTCGGCTGCCTGTGAAGAATGATTCAGCCTGAAACTTTGACCCATAGATGATGATTTCAGCTGAAATATAAATGATCATGCTATGTGTTTCATATATACATGTTTTTGGGTGTGTGTGTATGTCTGTGGCTCTATATGTGTACATGTGTCTGTGTTTAACAGAACGGTCTGACACCCCTTCATGTGGCTGTCCATCACAACAACCTGGATGTTGTTAGACTGCTGGTCAGCAAGGGAGGATCTGCACACAGCACTGCCCGAGTAAGATGCTCACATATGTGTGTGCACAAAGTCACACAGGCAGGCCAACACATCACTGACATACATACCAAAATATGTCAAAAAATGCGTGTGATACTTAAGCATCAGTAACTTACACGACAACCTTTGTCTGACGAAGCACTCTCTCATAGCAGCAGTGAAGTTTGAATCTAAAATTAGACACCAACAGTGCTAAGAAAAGCGATGCCCACTCCTGCGTGCGTCTGTGTGTCCTTGTTTCTCGCTACAGAACGGCTACACTCCTCTGCACATAGCAGCCAAGCAGAACCAAATGGAGGTGGCCAGTTGCCTGCTGCAGAATGGTGCAACACCCAATGCCGAGTCCCTCCAAGGCATCACGCCCCTACACCTGGCTTCACAGGAGGGGCGGCCCGACATGGTGACCCTGCTCATCTCTAAACAGGCCAACGTAAATCTGGGAAACAAGGTAATATTAGGATGGATCATAACGTGTCGGTCCTGGAGAGTGAAGGTTGATTTACATGTTTTCACCATGAATCAATCCTTTCCTTGTCTGTGTTTTTTGTCTTTCAGAATGGGTTGACCCCTTTGCACCTTGTGGCTCAGGAAGGTCACGTGGGAATTGCTGACACATTGGTCAAACAAGGAGCTTCTGTTTATGCCGCCTCACGGGTATGTTACATCCTCTGATGCACATGAGAAGATACTGAAGGTATTAATAATTTAGAGTGAAAAGACTACACAGAATCAACTTATTACACTTTTCGGATGGAAACAGTGTCATAGTGTAGTCCCTTTCAGACTGTCACTTCAAGCTGCAATATTTCCGCCTCTGTGACGTTTTGCTTTCAATTTGAACGAAAGAACAAGAACATCTTTGCTTGAGTTTGTAGAACCTCTATAGCGAGAAACAGCATGAAGGACAGTTCTTCAGCTGTCATTGTTTTGGATGCACTTGCCACTGCTGATGCTTATTGTACACGTGCTGACGCTGCTCTGTTACACAGCATCACTCCATCTCCTCCCACTTCATTTGCAGTGCCGGACTGCAATTAATAGAGGCAAATATTACGCTGTTGCGTAATTGGTATGAATCACCTAAAGGCGAACTGAGCTCATTAAGACACTTTTTTGGAAGTGCAGTATGAAAGGGGCTTTCTGACCGCAGGACAGACAGGAATTAGACTAAGTGGGACAGACCTACAGTATGATGTCACAGTCATTGGGCTTTTTCTGTCATTGTCAATCTTTGAGATATGAATCATCTCAGAGTTTGAGGTTTATCATGAAACTAGCTTAAAAACTCTCTGTAGTTTGATATCATTTTATTTAATTTTAATAAAATGTTTGTGAAATATACGACAACATACACATTTATTTTATAAAAGTGAAATTACTATATCATTGTTTCTAATTTTGCTTGATTGCATTTTTACAATTTTGCATTCTCATACATCTTTGTTTACACAAGGCCTCTTTACAGACATAAAGAGACATTCATGAAGCTTCTAAATAACAGCCAACTCTCTCTCTCTCTCTCTCTCTCTC
>CAFUXE010001449.1:173356-184166 GCA_903364295.1 Serranus cabrilla | reverse complement strand
CTCTCTTCCTGTCTCAGATGGGCTACACACCCCTCCATGTGGCCTGTCACTATGGCAACATAAAGATGGTGAAGTTCCTCTTGCAGCAGCAGGCTCAAGTGAATAGCAAGACGAGGGTGAATGATCTCTATCTTGGTTCTTTAATATACACGACTTGTACTGCGTATTTGCCTAACGACTTGCTTTGTGTTGTTGTTTACTTGTTTGATGCTGTGTGTCAATCCTGTGGAGCTCTATTCAAACACCCCTTGAATAGCAGCAATTAGTTAATCAGTATGAAGAGCGTACTGGAGTTTCATTAGTATTAGCTACCAAAATCATAAATAGAAATACTTTCTCTGTGCTTCTTTTATTATCTGACTGTTCTCCCTCTTTTTTTCTAGATGGGCTACACGCCTCTGCACCAGGCAGCTCAGCAGGGCCATACTGATATTGTCACGCTGCTGTTGAAACACGGAGCCCAGCCCAATGAGATTACTTCGGTGAGACACCTCTGGGAATACTCTTTAAATTTTCCTCTCAACCGTGGTCACTCCCTCCGTTACTGCACAGTGATTTCTCTCAGCAAACATTCAGGACAATGCCATACAGTAGCTCTGTTGTTTAGTGATTCAGTATGATCCAAATAGCTTGATGGATATGAATTCAGTAAAGAAGATATACAATACACAATTTAAGTTACTGGACTACTGCCCAGGCCCCCATTCACCAATCAGATGGATTTTACAAAATGTCCTTTTACATCCCACAATTTAAAACACATTTTACACATTCTAAAGAAGATGGCCAGTATACTGTAATGTAATATTACTCTACTTTAATACTGCCTCAAGTTCATTACCCATCGTAGGGCCTGTAGAATTATAAATTGTGTTGTTTTTATGTCTAAAATTAAGATTACCTGTCCCTTTCTCTAGCCACCAGTTATCCCTGTATGCAGATGATACTGTATTGTATCTTTGTAATTTGTATAATTGTATTTTATATAATACAATTTCACATTAAAAAAAGTTACCTTACCATAGCTGTTATAACACAAAACAGCATGTAATTTATACTTTTTTTTCTGTTGGACGCTGATAATTATCTTACATGTCCCACATTCATAAATGAAGTATTAGATATGTATTTTTTGCAAACTGTATGTTTGCATCATACAAACATTTATTTGCATTTTGATTTAATGTTGAATAATAAATGTATCAAATTATGATGTTATTTGGCAAAATAAAAGACATGGAAATGTACTTTTTATAGAATACTTTCCATGGAAAGAATGAAGTAAGAAATCTGTGCAAATATTTTGCATTATGTTTCTCCTCTCTCTGTACAGAATGGGACATCTCCCCTGGGTATTGCTAAGCGGTTGGGTTATATCTCTGTCATTGATGTGCTCAAACTGGTTACCGAGGAGTCTGTCTCTGCGGTGAGCAACACATCATGCACAGTTCACATGGTTACACCTGAATGCAAAGAAGTAGCCTTGACACATTATGACTCAGATGTTCAATCCAATGTTGGTCTTCTCTTGATCAGCTGCTTGCAATAATTTATCATTTGTTCACTCTTTCCTTTCGATTTCACTCCCTCTTCTGTCTGCTGTATCTCTCTCTTGGAACGCCTTTCTCCTCTACACAGATCACGACAGAGAAGCACCGGATGAGTTTCCCTGAGACAGTAGATGAGATTTTGGATGTTTCGGAGGATGAAGGTAGGCTATCTGATTTAATGATGTGATCAATTCTACAGCTTTCATAATTAATTTTCAGCTCTGATTCGCTATTTTGGTAGAAGAAGACTGTATGGGAGGTACACTGACTCTTCAAAGTACCACCATGAATGTAAAAATGTATATGTTGTGTTTATAACACCCTTTTCCATTTGTTTTGTAGGGGTTGCCCAGCTAACGTTAGGTAGGAGTGTGTCTGTATCTCTGGCTTGTCCGGTCCGGTGGCTAGTGAACTTGTGCCTTCATTGCAATTCTCATTTCTCTGTGTGTCACTAATTGTCTTTTTAATCAGTTCCTCTGCTCTCAAATCCAGTCCTGTGTGCCGTTGTCTTTCTTTATCTTTTACATCTTTATTCTCTCCCTCTTGCTCAGAGATTTATTTAAACAATGTGTCTGTTTTTCATCAGCATGTAGTCACAACATTTTCCTTTCTACCAGCGTTCAGTGCACATCTGTTCGTGGACTCATTATTGAAAGACCTGCGGTATTTCTGCATTTCAAAGACAAGCGCCTTTCTTCCAATCTACACATTTTGAAAATGAGTGCTCCCATCTTTTACAGCCTAAGTGATCAATAAGCTAAAATACATGCATGCTGTGCTCCAGCTGTGACACTCAACATGCACAGCTGCTGAGGCAGTCGTCTTTCTGTTTTAGAGAAATTCAGAATGAAATCTGTGTAATTTTTACAACACATTATACAGAATATTTACATGCAAGCTTCATTTGAATGTATTTTGTTCCTGTTATACTTGTGTAATTGTATTGCTTTTCTTCTTTAACATTTTTTGTTGTTAACCTGTACAGCTTATTCCAATGAATGTTTACTGTAGGGCTGTACCGAATCGTTTCAAGCTTCCAAGTTTCATTCATAATGTTGACATTTGAATTCTATATCAACATTCAAATGCTGCGCAGCTTCAGTGTTATGATCATAGAGTATATATATATATTATTGTGTTTAAAGCTGGCATTTCTGCAGTTACAGATAAGGATAAGGCTACATTAATGTAATTAGTATTGCACTTCTTGTAGAATTAGACTCCAGTGGTTACTGAGTAGGACTCATTCAAAAATTTCCTATAACTCCAGACTGTTGTGAAGTCCAAATGTCAAAACTTAGATGTAACCATTTCCAAAATGTAGAACGTTTTATGTAATGAAATGTTCTGCTTTAATCGATTTGGTTTGGAGTTGGGCCTTTTAAAAACTGCAACTTTTTTGCTCTTATGCTTGACACACAAAAAGAGGCGAGCAGTCTCACAGCACCATAACTTATATTTGTATTTTTTTATTACATTTTACATTTTATATCTTTATTATATTTATAAAGTATATAATAACCCATATTTAGATAAAAAAATCTGTTTAACCTCTTACACGATTTACTAATTTAATCCAATGAATTGCTTTAGTTAAATTGAGGATTCCGTTTGAGGATTTTTTTAAGGGTGATGACATAAAAATAACAGACATTTAAGCTTCATTCAAAAGGCTTGGAAAACTTTTTTTTTTAAAGACATTCAGTACAGCCCTAGTTTAATTGTCTGTGACCGACTCTGTTCTGTGAATTGGTTTATCGTTTACTATTGTTGTTACGATCATTATTTCAATCATTCCTCCTTAATAATTGAGGTATTTTCTCCCACACAGAAACAACCATCACCACATGTGATTTCATCTTTAATGGGCATGCTCACTAAAAAAGCTGTCACCAGGTGCCTTGCAGTTTGCCGTCCATGCAGTGTCCTAAACTGTTTTAATCTTCACTGTCTTACCAATCCTCTTCTTTCACTCCTTTGGTTTCCATTGGCTCTGGTTGTGTTGGTTTGACTCCATTGCTTAGACGTAAAATATTTAAGATTGCTTTGTGGCCATTTTTTTCTGTGGTTTCCATGAAGGTGAAGGGATGGGAAGGATGGTGGTGTCACCAATACTACTCTGATTGAGAATTGACACAATTGACATTATTTTGATTAAAGTGGAGAGGACAACCACAGTTCAAGATACTGTCACGCAAAAAAAAAAGAAAAAGTTCAAATGCATTTAAGGAAAAGGTTGAATTCCATTGGCAGAACTTTTACCTGATTTGAGAAACTCATATCACAACTGAGTGGAAGAACTTGAGATCAGCATCATTTTGCCCCGTATTCCCCTGGTCTCGTCCTTTTCTCTCTTAATTCTTTATGTGCAGCCTGTTCTTTGCCAGTTTTCTTTTTTCCTCTTTGATCCTTTTCCACCTTGCTAACATTTTTATTTTGCCCACAGGAGACGAGTTGCTCGGAATGGATGGAGCACGCTATTTGAAACTTGATGACTTCAAGGACCAGGACGATGACTTCCTCTCCCCGAAAAAGACCCTTAGAGACTTTGAGGGTGGCTTGGGTACCACGTAAGTCATTGGGAGGGTGAATGGGAGATCGGCAGGTGACAGTTTAAACAGAGTTTTGTCCTGGTTTTTATATATTTTTGATAATACCACAGTTAGCTGTTTCTTGTCTTACATTATTCTCACGTCCTCTCCTACAGGCCGTATTCTCCTGCTATTCCCAGGATCCCTTGTGTGTCCCCAGAGACCGTACTGCTGGATCAGGTAGGCTTAGCTCATGACGTTCAGAGAGTTCATTACATTTTGTAGCCATTTGTTTCTCTACCCAGTTCAAGACAGATGCTAATTTGTGGAAGTCAAAAAGTATTGTGATGTTTATTTATATCTTAGTTTCTTCCTTTCTGCCTGTTTCTGTCTATCAGTGTCTGTCTTCTCGCTCACTCCCTTCATCTTGCTGTATATTTTATCACTCTCTGCTCTATCTTCTTTCCTCTGTCTTAATCTTTTCAGTCATGGTTATTTAACTGCCTCTCAATTTTTCACTGCTTGTCTTTTCTCTCCCGCTCTGACCTCAGCACACCCCCATTCCCCTGCCAAAAGAGTATGATGAAGACTCTCTCATCCCGAGTAGTCCGGCTACAGAGACTTCAGACAACGTCAGCCCTGTGGCCAGCCCTATTCACACTGGGTCAGCAAATATAACATATTTGTTGCATGTTAATCCTCATTTTATCAGTGTTTAATAATGTCATTGATTGAGGCTGTTTGTCAGCTTTGACATAAAAAAAAAAATTGGCAGACTCAATGAGATTACCAGCAGATGCATGCAAAGGCAGTGAATATGCATGGGGAATATGTAAAAATAATTCCAAGAATACTAGAATAATAGAATTTAGACTCATATCCGCACATGAATATTAATGGTTCTCATTTGACCATTAAACAAATTAAATTTGAATTGCTATGTTAATAGTGACAATGCAGATTTGCTACAGGGGAGGATACATATTTCCAAAGTCCACAATTGAGAATGCTACACTTTGCAGAGTCATCCCTCAAAACACCTGATTGTCACTACTGTTGTGACCTCACTGACATTTAAAAAGCAATGATGCCAAGAATGAACCACAGATACTCCACCCACCACCCTACCTCCTACAGTGCTGGAAAATGTCTTTTTTACACACTTTTTTACAACACATTTCTAATGTTAACGCAGCATCATGTTCATTTATTAAATGTGCCTCGTCATAATTTATGCACAGCACAATGATTCGGCATTTATTCAGAATAAGGTGAGTGTGCTAGTAATAATGAACACATGAGAGAAGAGTCACCCTGACACACACACACACACATACACACAAGATCAAACAGCATGGGGCTCTTTGTGAAGTCTTTTTATGTCATTCCTGCAGCACTTAGTGGCCACTCCAGATGGCGTGTCCTCCCCTGCCATATTGAGACAATCAAATGAAAAGGGCACCCACATTTTGATTTGGTGTCTGCTTTATGAATCACTCTCAAACAGACAGAGACCAGATCAATTTCAAACACTGCTGCATGACCGCAAATGAATTATCCTTCTCTGTCTCATTCAGTGAAAGAATTTCACTTAGGAAAGCCTATTGTTGATTGTAACATTTAACATGCCTATCCTCTTTTAATGACAAATGCACGTTGACAGTAATTACATAAAGAATGATAAAGTGATCATCTGATACTTTTCATTTTCAGCTTCTTGGTGAGTTTCATGGTGGACGCTCGAGGAGGCTCCATGCGAGGCAGCAGACACCACGGCCTGCGAGTCATCATTCCCCCTCGGACGTGCACCGCGCCGACGCGCATTACCTGCCGTCTGGTCAAGCCTCAGAAACTGACCACGCCTCCTCCGCTGGTGGAGGGGGAGGGGCTTGCGAGCCGCATCATCTCCCTAGGGCCGTCCAGTATGCAGTTCCTTGGGTGAGTAAATGTTGTGTTTTGCTGTGCTTGAAAAGTTGTTAATACTGAAAATGACTTGTTAAGGTCAACTTTGTATGCAAATGGTTTGTATGTGTAAATCCATATGTACATTTATGATTGTGAACTGTGGCATTATCTGCATATCATATTTATGTTTTGGTGGGTAATATAGGAATCAGAATCTCTGCACTCACATGAAAAAAGAACTGAAATGTAAAATAAATTAAATGTTTCTACTTTTTTTCTACAATTTCAATTTACACAAATAATGCCAGTTATCTGCTATATTCCTTGTCATTAAAAAAAATAATCTGCAATTTGATGATTATAAGAATCAAAAACAGGTTTATTGCCATTAAGTTTTCACTTACTGGGGATTCACCTTGGTATTAGGTATGTGAAAAACAAAAAATAAGGGCAAAGACATTAACATTTAAGGACATAAATATAGTGTGGAAATTACAATATAATAGGAAAAAGATACTTTATAAATACCTGAGCAAATATGTACAATATAACATAACAGTTTTAGAATGAGAAGTCTGTAAAGTTTCTGCCATCTAGTGGACATTAATAGGTCTTTATAGCTCAGGGCAATACTGTCAATTATGGTTTAATCTCAGGAACAATATTGAAGCAGAACAAACTTTGATATATTTTCTAGTGACTTTAATTTTTTTTTTGTCTTATTCATTGTTTCGTTCACAGGCCAGTAATAGTGGAAATCCCCCACTTTGCCTCGCTGGGCCGAGGGGACCGAGAGCTCGTGGTCCTCCGCAGTGAAAACGGCTCCGTCTGGAAGGAGCATCGCAATCGCTATGGTGACGAAGTGCTGGAAACTATTCTGAACGGCATGGATGAAGGTCAGTGTGATGGTAATGTATGACTAAGACCTTGCACGGTCTTCATCCTGATGTATGACCCTGGGGTTGTAGAATGCAGGCAAGTTGTCTAAGCTGCATTTTCTGTCTTCCTCTTCCCTTTTTTGTGGTTTAGACTTGGAGAGTCAGGACGAGCTGGAGAAGAAGAGAATCCGTCGGATCATCTCGACTGACTTCCCCCTCTACTTCGCTGTGGTCTCCCGCATTCAGCAGGAGAGCGATCTGATCGGCCCTGAGGGCGGCCGGTTAACCAGTAAGCTGGTGCCCCATGTGGAGGCCATCTTCCCTGAGACGGCCGTCACCAAGAGAGTGAGACTGGGGCTGCAGGTAAGAGAAGGAGAGCAGAAACACAGAAGACAGAGAGAGTTATGCATGAGCAGGAGTGATAAAGAGCAGATCCTGTACACCTTTTATAATTGCTTTGGTGTTTGTTTTTCTTGCTTCTGCAGTATAACAGAGACAATCTGGTCTTTTTCAGAGATTACTGAGGACAGATGTTTGAATTATAAAACAGCTGATTCTCAGTCTGTGGCTCAGTGGTCTGTGCCAGCGTGTTTACCTGTGCTGCATTCAGTCTCTTAGAGCTGATATTTGACAGATTTACACTACACTATAGACAGATGCTTTATTCTTATATTACTGTGAACGTTGATGTTTGAAGGAGGTTCATGAATTTTCATATGAGTTGTTGCATCAATGATGGACCCATTATTTTCCTATTTACTGCAAATCTTTTACATGTAAAAGAGGGGAGTGAAAAAAAGTATGTCTTGAAAAAAAATCATGTTTATATATTTTGAGTTTAAAACTAAGAAGCTCTCTTTTAGTGGCAGTGCTGGCAATCGAAACAAACAACCACTCAGCAATTTTTGGTAAAAATGTTGCTGATCTTTTTCCCTGCCCAAGCCAGTAAATAAAGCAAGGTCAAAAAGCAGAAATGCAGCAATCTCTCTTGAGAAATAACCAAAACTATTCTCTAAACCAACTGAGAATCACAGATTAACAAGGTTTTCAGGCCTTTAAAATACTAAATAACATACAGTCTTACAATGTAATACATCACCTTGCACATAGTTGCCCAGAAGTAGACCTGGGGAGAATCTCAGCCTGTCGGACCAAACTGCACAATGTCTAAATGAGCATTTGTAACAAGTGGTGTCTGTCCTGCCAAACAGGAGCATTTGGCATATGTGTGGCTGACCGTCAGTCATCCAGACCCCCACAGACACACATATGGGAACTTGGCAAACACTCATGCTGACTGTCTGTTTTCACCCAACACCTCCGTTTGGTTTTGTTTTCATGACGGAAAGATTATGCCGGATTATGGGTTCTACATTTCCGTTTTTTTGTGGTCACTTCAGAGTACATTGTTTACATTTTCTGTCAAAGCACTGATGTTATTTAAGGAAACTGCATGGATCTGAGTTTTTCTTTGCCTTATGCTGCTCTGTTTATGTTTTCCTTTTATCCAGCCATTCATCACTCCTCAGTTGCCTGATTTAAGTTGTGAGCCACACTGACGCAGCTGATGCACTGATCTGAGTTGGGTCAGGTGTGAAATATGAATTGGTTGCATGTGTGAGTATGGCTGTGAGTTTCATGTATCAGTCTATGTTTTGCACCTGTTCTCCTTTTTGTATCCTCCACTTGATTCTTTTTCTTTCCAGTCTTCTCTCCCTTTAGCTTTACTTACTGCAGCTTTTGTATTGATTTGTGCTTGAGCTTATCTTTCATATATGTTATGCACCAATCCTTCTTCCACTCTCCATCCTTTAAACTGTCTTTTTTTGGCATCCTCCTTTTAATAAGCTTTTCTCACACCTCAGGCGCAGCCTATCCCTGATGAGCTGCTGACTCGGCAGCTTGGTAACCAGGCGACCTTCAGCCCAGTGGTTACCATCGAGCCACGCCGACGCAAATTTCACCGTCCAATCGGGTTGCGCATCCCTTTGCCACCTTCCTGGCGGGAGAGTCCTCGGGATGCTGGGGAGGGCGACACCACCAGCTTGCGCCTCCTCTGCAGTGTCATTGGTAGGATTCACTTTGAAGTTGATCCAAAAGACAAATTTGCCAATGTTTCCTGTAAATAAATAACATTTTGTATTGCTTTGAATTTTTTTTTTCCTGCAAAAGGGTGCATGTAGGCATCTGTTACCTTGCTTACCAGGGCATGAATGACACAATGTGGTTGTTTGTGTCTCAGGTGGCACAGCACCAGCTCAGTGGGAGGACATCACTGGAACCACCAAGCTAATGTACGCCCACAACTGTGCCAACTTTACTACCAATGTCTCTGCAAGGTGAGCTCCTCAGCAGTCATCAAGACCAATGCATCAGCAGTCAGCTTCCCTTTGCTGCTCTCCTGCACACTTCTTATTTCTCTTCTCCTACCTTATCTAGATTCTGGCTGGCAGACTGTCCACGCACGGCAGAGGCAGTGAGCTTTGCCAATTTGCTGTACCGCGAGCTGATGGCTGTCCCGTATATGGCCAAGTTTGTTATTTTTGCTAAGATGAATGAAGCACGGGAGGGACGCTTGCGTTGTTACTGCATGACAGATGACAAGATGGACAAAACACTGGAGCTGCATGAAAACTTCACCGAGGTGGCCCGCAGTCGAGACATTGAGGTCAGCATGAGAAAAATGTTGCCAAATGTGAAAGGTGCTGCAGAAACTCCAAATGTAGTTCCCAGACAGTGGAAATCATTTTCACAATTCTAACATGACATGCATTAATCTGCACACTTTTATGCATTTTCTTTTCTGAAGAATGACTGATACTTTATGAATTTAAAGCGACAGTTTACCCCAAAATCAAAAAATAACGTAGTAGTATTTATCAATCCATATTGTTTTGGAGATATCAGCCGTAGATATGTCTGCCTTCCCTCGAAATTTTATGGAATAAATCAATAGCAACTTTCCAGAAGTTCTGATCAGGGGCCTGTTACATAAAGCGAGTTTCCCAAAAAAGCCAGATTTATTTTGGTTTGTCTGACTCATGTTCAGTTGATTCAGTTACAAAAAGCAAATTCAACATAGTCCAAGCTGGGAAACTATGTTGAATTCACTTCATGGAACCAAATCAACTGAAAATGAGTCAGACAAACCCAAATAAATCTGGCTTTTTTGGTAAATTTGCTTTATGCAACAGACTCCTGCTTACTCAAGACAATTAACAGACCTTGCTTCTGTCAGCTTCTTGCAGCTTAGCCGAGGAGTACTCCATTTCTGATTACATCTTGTCATGAACACAAACCTCTCATTCATGAGTAGATGCATTTTACTTCTGCTCATTGATACTGCTGGCAAGGTTAGTTTAGTAGAAGAAAATAGTTCCTACATGAAACTGTTCACAACAAGACCTGTGGGTTATTTTGAGTGACATGATTTGCGGAAAGATACATTTCTGTTTTTAAATGTTTTCTTTTGGGCACTTTGAACCTCACAGGCAGAGTGCCATATTGTTCCATTGTATTGAAAGAAGGCAGACACTAAGAATGATATCTCCAGTCCTCAGCAAGTCACACCAAAACTATCTTGACTCATCAGTAGCCCTATAGGCAAGATAAAGAATATATGTTCTGGATTTTGGGGAGATCTGTACCTTTAATTTTGGCCACTCAAAAGTCATGCATTAGTGGATACAACGCAAGAAAAGGAGCATGAAAAAAAAAACAAAAGATTTCTAACACCATTGCTGGCATTACTCTTGGGAGGCATGATCCTTTCTGCAGTCCCGAGGAGTTTGTGTCTTGAGATATCCAGCCACAACTGTCTTACAAGGGTCAAATCTTTGTCAGACTCCATAGCTGACATTTATCCTGTCACCTTTAACATTTTCTGACACGTTCTTTCCACAGCTTATGGAGGGCATGCCGCTGCACCTGGAGTGTTCCGGGAACC
>CAFUXE010001449.1:141187-152070 GCA_903364295.1 Serranus cabrilla | reverse complement strand
ACCAACACGTGTTGTGACGCCCCCTGTTTCCAGCCAATCACAGCTCTCCGCTCCACGTGTTGTTTTGAAGGAGGTCCCTGAGTTGTTTTGGATGATTTCACACCACGTGGAGACACAAGGTAACTTCTCTGCAGTCACACTTTCGCTTCTTAGTGTCCTTCACACTTTACCTTTCCGTGGTGTTAAAGTAGCACAAACCTGACCGGTGCTGTGAGAGATGTCAGCGGGAAGTCAGGCCACCAGGAGCCGGGATATCCCGGCCGTCAGACGGGTCACCATCCACGATGCTGCCCACATGCCCCAGGACTACTCCACTACCCCCGGAGGAACTCTGTTCAGCACCACGCCAGGAGGTGACGATGCACTCATTTTTAAAAGAAACTACAAGTTTAATTCTTATGTGAAAATATGAAACAAAAATTAGAAGCTTTTTGAAGAATACTATGTGGATCTTGAGTGCAGTGATAAGTTATGACCTAAACATTGTTTCATATTTCACTGATATTCCACCCCATAACACATACATTAGCTTAAGTCAGTGGAAGAATGTAACTAAAGTTAAGTACAGTTACTCAAATACTCGTTTAAATACAACTTTAAGGTAATTTAATTGACCATATCCAACTTATACTCCATATAAGCAAATGTTGCACCTCTTACTGCAGCACATGTATCTGACATCTTAGTTACTTTCTAAATTTTCTCCACATTTACAAGCAGCAACACAAAAGCAATGAAACACATGCATTCATCAGTAATACATATTATTTCCATTCAGAACTTCTCAGTGTAAAAATGTATTTCTTCACTGTAGCATTACTACTTTTACTTATATAATATACCTGAGTACTTCTTCCACTGTGTGCCATTGAAGTGAATGTGTTGTAAATTGAAAGATTTCCCCTTGTTTTTTTTATATTTTCCAGAATGGAAACAACATTAATAAACACCAGTTGTTTTGTTTTTTTAAATATATGATTTATTTATTTTGGCAACTGTGAGATTCAGGCTATAGGTCTGTTCTGTTAATGTTTGACAGTGTTTCTGGAGGCTACCAGTTAACCGAGTTAAAGGAAACAAATCATGCAGTCTACAAATTGCACAGCACTTACAATGTATACATTGCTGTCCTACATTCCACTGCAGGTTTATATATACACTGACTGTTTTGACCCTGTCTGTATTTTTAGACTTTTTCCAATCAATGTTCCATGCATTCATTGTAATCTTCTCCACAGAAGCTTGATGCAGAATCATTCCTTCATTAACGCTAAAGGAGAACAAGTAATTCAATGTATGTGATGTCCCCCTTTCTTCTCTGAAAGCTCCTGAAGATAAACCATTAATAATCAGAGACTTCTTCCAGAAAGTTTTATGTGAATAAACCTTTCTCAGTTTTGCAGTGAGCAGCCTGTAGCTGTAGGATTCTTACACAATCAACGACTGTATGTTCAGGACGTGCTCGCTCATATCCTATTTATAGATTTGTTATTACAGCAGGCTGTTGTTGGGCTGCAGCAACATGTTTACTAGTTGTTGGACATAGTGGTTACATGAAAGAGGAGGAAAATTAGCTAATAATTGTCTTGTGTGCAATAAATGCAACTTATTTTCCATGGATACATGAAAGCTGCTAAAAATGACTACATATTTACTTATTTACCGCTATTAGCTCTCTACAATCTATCTTTATATTTATATAAATATGAATATTATTGGCTCAGCACCCAGATCAATGGCTAAAAGCCAGTCTCACACCTATCCACACACTGAGTTGTCGACCCACTTATGCAGTATTTACTTTTGCATGTCTAAGCGTGACTCCTTGGGAATTCTCCAGTATGGTGGCAAAAGTAAAGCACAGAATGTTTTCCCTCTCTCTGTGTGAGAAAGATGACGCTGTGTGCACATGTCCATTATGACTGATACTGTGTTCTTGGGGACAGATTAAACAGAATTGGGTCAGTGAATGTGCGTCAACGCCACTGATACCAAAACCAAAAAAACAGGTCATTGGTCCTGGACATGTATGGACGTGTATACGGTACGCACACAGAAAAAGTCGGTCTATTTTATACAATATTTATTTGTATTTCATTTTATTGTATATTTCTTTAATTAGTTATAAGTGTTTTATGTTTGTTTAGCTGTGAGGTTGGGAGATTGATTCTTTTATTTTGCACCTGTTTAAAAAAATACAGGTGTTTATTGTAAATGTGAGTGGCTAAATTAAATTTTTTGTTTAATTTTTTGTTTTTTTTGTTGTTTTATTTTATTTTTGTGACAATTCTTTAATGTCAATATTAGCTGCTTTATTTTATTTTATTTAAATTTAAGTTTTAAACCAGTTACAGTTTATATTATGCAGATTAGATGACAACCCCAGTTCCAAAAAAGTTGGGACATTGTCTAAAGCATAAATAAAACTGAATATGAAAATTTGCTAAACTTTTGTTACACATATTCAATTCAAAACTGTACAAGACTATATATTTATTTTTAAACTGTGAAATCTGAATTTGATGCATTCTTCTTGTTTTTACATTTTCACACAGCATCCCAACTGTTTGGGGATTTGGTTTTAATTTCTAATTTAATTTGACCTGTTTTCCTTTAGATAACAAATATTTAATGTTGGGATTAGCAGCTGATGATATGTTTCTATTTTTTCCTATTTAACTAGTTACAATTGCTGAGTTTTTTCCCCATTTTAACCCGAACAAAGCTGCAAATATTGATCGCTTAAAATTTTGCCAAACTATATTGACAAAAAGAAATTGGACAATAGGTAACTTTGTTTCCTTTACTGCTTGCAGGCACCAGAATAATCTACGACAGGAAGTTCCTGCTGCAGTGTCGGACGTCTCCTCTCGCTCGTACGCCTCCCAAACTGCCCGACATCCCAGGAGTCACCAGGCCGCTCAAACCCACCAACGACATCAACAAGCCTGAACAGACGCCCAACAATGACACCAACAACCACCTGCATGCAGAGGAGAGCACAGGTAAACATAACTGCGTGTTTCAAATGCAAACAAGATGAGATGTGTTGCTCCAATTGTCCGCTACTCTTCAATGTGTTTTCTTTTTCTTAAAGACGACCAGTTTGAAATGGACATCTGAAGAAACTCGGCTGCGAGGATCAAAGTGATTCCCAACATTTTCATTGCGTTTTTGTTTCCTGAGATGAAAAAACGAATTCTTATGTGAAATGAGAAGCCAAGTCTTACTGCTCTGTGTGATCAACCTTCAGGCTTGTTCTGAAAACAAGATGGCATTTTTTTGTAATGCTTAATATGTGTTGAAATGTTGTTGTTGTCATCAAACAACACTAACTGATGCATACGATTGTTTCTTTACTTTGACCTACACTTGACTATGTTTGACCTCTGACATATTTGACAAATAAGTCAAAGTCTTATTGAAATTAAACATTCATATTTTATGTGGTTTGACTCTTTGGATGACTTTAAAAATGTCTTTAAAATTTAAAATGTTTCAAAAATAAATTACTAAAATGATTTAGCTTTGTGGAAAATAACAATTGTATAACTGCCAACATTTTGGTAAAGGTGATGTTTATAAATCTGCATAATTTTTTCTGCTGCCCCCCAGTGGTAGCAAAAAATACCTACAAGCACAACAACGACATGTTGACATTGTTTAAAAATGATATGGCAGATTTAATAGAAAACATACACATACAGCACATGCAGAGTAAAAGTAGTATTCTATATGAAAAACAACCAGTCAATCTTCGTCCTGTCATCCAGTATTCTTTCTTATTAAATAAACTCCCAAAATTACGAGGATATATTATGGTCATTTTCAGGTACATTTCAGGTTCATTTTGGGTTTCTATTGGAACATGTTTGAATGCTTTATGTAAAAAATAATAATAAAAAAACATGCTATTTTTTATGTTATATACTGTATTCACCAGGTCTGAAGTGCTCCATTTTATCTGTGATATTTTTATACTTTCACATAATTTATGTAGCACCTAGACCTGCTTCATAAAGACATATATCATTTTTTTATTATGTGGTACCTTGAAAAGCTTTCCAAGTAGGCGTCATAATAAATCTTACTAGTGAGCAAGCATGCTCAACTCTAGAACCATGAACTTGATGCAGTTGATGTGATTAATTCCACCTGTGCTTGTCCTGCTATAACAAGTCCAAATATCTGCTGTAGGAGCCGATGCCTTTTGAAAATAACTAGGTTCATACTTGCAAGTTTATTTCAAGTTAAAGACAGTATGGGAGATTTTAACCCAACATGCTCCACTGCTCAACAGCATCTAATTAGCCAGTGGGTTTAGCAGTCTCCATTGTAGTATTTGTGTCAAGATAGGAGATCTCAGTGGGTCCCCCGATCCTCTGACCCAGATGACACCAGGTTTTTGCAGATACAGACACCACCACAACTTATTCTGCATCAAAAGTGATGATTGATGATATAAACATTGTTTTTTGTTTTTTAGAAATATCCTACACATTGTGCTTTTAAGAGAAAATGGCAGCTTCAGTCAATAATAACACTGTAATAAAAACCATTGAACACTTTTTTTCAGATAAGAAATAATTTATTGTATTACTGTACATAGTAAACATACAAATGAGTCAATGTGACCCAAACATCTCAATAAAGTTACAAGCGCTTAAACCATTCTGACATGTGTCCTTCCAATGGCAAATCATAAAGACATTTGTACATAAAACCTGTTGTGTACAACTGTTTGTTTATTGTCTATAGTGCTTCAAGTAGTGATTGTTGTCCCCTTTTCATCTTGGTTGCATTATAGCACATCCACTTGCAATCCAAGACTTTTTACTTTTATAAAAAGTACAAACAATTTAAAACTAGATTTTCAAAATCCATAATTTAGAAAGCTATATCCAGGATATATAATAGTTCCCTTCTTTTATATTCTGCAGCAGCAGCAGCCTCTGTCCCATCTCTGTAAAGTGCCTGTGGACATGCATCCACTTTGTGCCCCTGAGTCGCTCAGTTGAAGACTCCTCTGTGCCTAAAGCTCAGTGGCTCCAGTCTTTTTGACCAACAGGTCTTTTGCTCAGTGGCAGCCGCACTCCTCCACCACCATGTTCTCATGATGCCTCATGACCATCTTCCCATTCTCGAAGTACAACATGGAAAGCGGTGCCAGGCGTGTTGGCACGCAGGACACACACGGCACCTTGTCTGGGTGGTGAAGTTTCAGAAGGCTCTGGAGAGAGAAGGAGGGAGAAGGTTTGATTAGATCACATGTAGAGAACAATTATTATTAGAGCTATTTCCTGTTGCAGCAAATAAAATAAAGGAGTTGGTTTGAATTCAGCCTTACCTGCATGTATGCATGGTTGGTTGGAGTGAAGGTCTCATCTACTGGTGTAGGACAGCTTCCTTCACAACGAAAGGCGTTGTACCGTTTGGGATACACAATCCACTCGCTCCAGCCGAGCTTTGCAAAGTCCACCCACATGTCCACCTTCCTGCAGAGAGGACCCTTCTCCTCCTCCGAGGGCTTGCTGGCAGGACCTGCTCCAGCCACTCTCTGCTTCTGGGGATGGGTGTGATGGTCCCTCTTGCTCCTGTGGCTGCTCGGCCTGGAGCCAGAACCAGCCGTCACTCTCTCCCGGTCCAGACTCACATACTTGGAGTGCTCTGCTGTGCGGATGAGTGTTGGCATCTGCTGGCTGTTTGGGCTCTGCTTTGAGAAGACCACCATCATGACCCGGTCAGCTGTGGTGTGTTGAACTCCCTCCTGCTGCTCCTGCTCTTCCTTCTCCTTCACCTCATCCTCCTCCATCCCAGGAACAGAGTGATCTCGCTGCAGCCAGCGACTGAGCATCTCCGTCATGTTGAACACCTTCCAGGAGGAAGGGGAGACCATGGAGCTGGGATGAGCTCTCAGGCGGCCCAGAAACAGCCTGCTGTCTGGGCAGTGCACGCCGGAGCAGCGCTCCCTGTGGGAGTGGTAGATGTCCACTGAGGCTCGGGAAGATTCTGTGAAGGCGGGCAGGCGGATACGAAGTTCAGCCAGTTGGACATCGTCGCCTGCAGACATGGAGGACATGTCAAAGGTGACGGACCACCTCTTGCCAATCTGCTGGCAGTCTGGAAGAAATAAAAGTAAAGAAAACCAGTTAACATTATGCATGACTTGTATAAAACACTTTCATCTGACTTTGGGCTTTCAAAATATTTGCCAGCAAGAGCAATTTCTCATCTGCAAACATGATGAATTTGCAGCTTTTATACCCAATAGGTGGTTGCATAAGTGCTAAAATGCATCCATCAAGTTTGATTAGACAAATGATTGAATTAAGATGAGTGAAATAAATCAACACATCCACATTTTGCAGGTATGTGTCCAAGAAAACCACATAAAGTGCTTTTTATGTTTGAAATAGAATAACATACAACCCATGTGCACTTCATGCCATACTGCAAAGCATAATACCAGACCCCATTCAAAAAAGTATTTTTTTTTCTAAAGTTGAATACTCACTCTTAGCGACGAGGCTGATGACAGAGTCGGAGTCGTGCAGACCGGGGTTGTCCTCCGGAGCTGGAGTTCCAGCCCGGTCCTCGGTCAGCATGGTCCGGTAGAGCTGCATCATGTAGAGGGGCAGCCTGTTGGTCTGCTGCCTCTGCACGATGCGTCTGGAACCGACGCTCATTCCACGCAGCAGTGCGTCAGGGTGCATCCCAGCGAAGGAATGAGCTGCGAGACCCAGAACCAAATCCAGCAGCAAAAGCGCAAAAGAGAAATCCACTGCTAGTCCCTTCATAATTCCCAAGTGTGGTGTGTTGTCTCTTCCACAGGTAGAGTGCAAATGCTCCAGGTGAGATTCTGAGACTGGGATTTATAATCACACCCCTCTCTGCTGACGTCTTTTGAAGAGATCTGTCAGAGATGGAGATGGATGGGGGGCGTGTGTGATCCACGGGGGCGCTCAAAGACTTAAACGTGACAAGGTCGTTGAATCGAAACCAACATGGTCTTTGTAGTGGCAGAGGTGTGAAAACTGTAAAAGCGCTCCATTCTGATTGTTATTGTTTTGTATATTAAAGATCCCTTTGATAAGAAGCAATGACAAAAAATTTAGTTAAGGAGATTACGAGCTGCACAACTGCGTTGTGATTAATTGGGAAGTAACATGGGAGTTAATCAGAAATCACTTTCTGTGGCGCAGGCTGTGACCAGCAGGAGCTGCTGCTGCTGCAGGGAGGACAAATTGAACTAATTGGGGCAAAATCTGTCCATGCTGCATATTGCACCTAATTTATTTTGATTGACTATATATGTTTTTGTTTTTTTTTGCCACATTGTGCATGTCCATACAGTTTAATATTTCCTGTGCTCATTAAATGCAGATTAGGAAAATAACCATAAATATTCAACAAAGAAAAGAAAATCATTATTACATATAATTATGCAATCCTGTTAGAAACTGAAGCTGAATAGGAAAGAAATAAAATAATATGCATCAAGAAAACACATGATTCACAAAAAGTGTCAAATGTCAGAATGTGTTTGTTTTTTTCTGTAAACGGACTCATTTATACACGTTTCAATAAATTAATAATTGATTATCCAAGAAAATAAAAAATAAAGAGAAAAATAAACACTCCAGGTTATTTCATCTGTCTAAATAAATGAATGATTATCGATAACATACCACATAAGACAACATTTGATATTTATTTTGTAAATATATACTTGTTTATGGAGCTGATGCAACAATTTAATTATTACACACGGGTATTCATGTTATATGAACCAGGAGAGTTTTTTAAAAGCAACAATTCTGGAAAGCTTCAATGTAAAGATTTACACAACACCATCCGAGTCTAAAACTGACAGCAGCATGAAAGGGAGGTTAATGACGTCAGGCACTCCAGCTGATCGAAGCCCATTCATAAGACAAACTGGACACTTGACCTCAGAGGAAAGAAGAAGGGGCTGATGGTGAACTACAAAGCTTTGATGGTTACTGATGGGTATGATGTGTGAAAACTACATTAATACTTAACTTGTGTTCTTTATTGTCACAACATGAAACAAACGTTTGAAAAACTTTCTTTCAGATCTTTGAGATTATAATTCGCTTCATGTTTTCGACCTGATTGGAACGAAAGTACAAAAAAGGCTATTAAACCTTATTAATGAAAAACAAATAGTGTATATCATATAATCACTATTATTGATGATTTAAATGAAGCACCAACATCACATTGTTAAATGAAGATCGTGGACACACTATATTTACATTTTATGTTCCTTTATTCATCGACTCAAAGAGATTCTGAAAGCCAATATTGCCTTTTTACTCCACACATTTGACAACATTAGCTCAGAGTTAGGCCCCTTTGCAATTTCAGATTATTAGTAGAAAACATAACCCAAGAGATGATCTATTATTATAGATCTCGGCTAAATTACTCGGCTATATAGAGTAGTCGAACCTTTACATACGTTTATTTTAATCAAGTGATAAAATAAATATTTTATTCTGAAAAGCGCCATCCTGCATAATGAGAACTTTTACCATCGTGTTTAAATGTTAAAATTCAACGTCCATGCTTATACATGCTTTTGCTTAATTAAAGTTATGGACACTGTTTCAAAAGACAAGGAAGCAATACAAGCATGATTGCCGTAGTACGCTCTGTGCGTAAATGCGCAAAAGCTATCCAAAATAAGCACGGCCTAATGGGGTACAATATCAGAAGCTATATTATTGATCAATACATCAATATTTAAGTAACTTATAAGAGTCTAACAATTTGGACAGCTCCAGGAAAAGATTTCAAGACGCATGCTAGGGTAACTGACAGCAGCAGAAACAATAATGACATTGGCAGCTGATGGTTGCCCACTTAGTCAAACTGCACAATTGACATCTAAAGGAAGAAGAAAGAGCTGATGGCGAACTACAAAGCTTTGATTCCTATAACTCATTTTGTGCGTAAAAGCGCCAAACTTATGGAAAAATCACCTCTCACAGTAGCTGTAGCAAATAAGATGCGAATTCAAAAATCTGCAGAGACTGCTAAGTGACGGTCCTTGACTAATAAATTAAATAAACAAATATATAAAACACAAAAAAAACAACAACGTGGTAAACAAAATACCAATTCATATTAATAAATAATATATTCAATTGCACAACGTCCCTACAACACATTGTTTTGTTTTTAGTTTAATTCAATTTAATGTTATTTTTGTTAACGGAAGCTGAGTGGCCGCACGCGCACCTGCAGCAGTGGCACTGATTAAAGCACTTCCTCTCAGGTGAAGCTGTTTCTCCGGAGGAGCCGCGCGGGCCGATATGGACTTACGCCAGTTCATTTGTTTGATTTTTCTGGCGAGTCAGAGAATTTCCCGAGGTAAACTGTCGTTTTTTTTTTAACGTTTTAAAGCATTTGTGTGGCTTAATTCAAGCGTCTGTGTGTCAATTAACACAATGGGGCGTTTTTGACATTTCCATTAGATCCTAACTTGAACGAGGCAATATGGCGTTCATTCCTAGGCCCCACGGGTTCACGGTTACTTTTTTTTTTTTTTTCGCCAATTTGACTGCAATGTCAGTAGGTTTTATGCATGAGTTTCAATAGTTAAGAGTTTGCCTGTCATGCGTTTAACCACGTTTGGTTAAAATAATTTGGACCTTAGCCAAGTTTGATTAAAATAGGCCTGTACTAATTGCTCTTTTAGCTAACTTTCCTTTGATATTCATTCCACCCTGTACATTTGCATATCAACATATGACTTTGTTTGCTCTTTTGTGGCCTAAGGTGGCAGTGTGTGAGGGTTTAACACAGTATCTCTTTGGTCTGTAGGTTGTTTGTGGCAAGTCCTGGTGATATAATTTGACAAGTATTTAACAAATCAATTTTATGTTTGATTAGTTTGTGGTGGCTTTTAAAAAAAATGTTTTTGCCCTTGTTCACTAGTGGTGCAAACACGTGTATACAGTATGGACACAACAATTACAGAGGAAACAACAGATATAATGAATGTATAAAACGTAAAAACACAACATGGGGCAGTATGTAAAAAAATAAAAACAAAATCATATGAATTAAGTTATCAAACAAAATGGATAATGAGGACAGTAAGAAGCCAAAGGGAGAAAATAAATAAATAAACCTAGGGCTGTCAGTGCTTTGGTTTGATGCTTTGAAGGAAGGATGGGTTTGTTCAGTATTTTATACTTCAAAATTAGACACCAATGAATGAATAGAATTATTGACATGTTTTATAATAACTACTCTAGTAACAGGACATTGTGGTTTCCTCAGCCTCCATCTTTGTCTTTTGTCCTGTTGTTGGTCTCTGTCTTTGTATGTCTGTAGGTCAGATTTTGGGATGCCAGAAAGACCAGTGGCAGTGTGATGATGGCAACTGTATCCCGGACGTGTGGAGATGTGATGGAGATGGAGACTGTCTGGATGGATCTGATGAAATGGATTGCGCTGGTAGGTTTACTTCTGTCCCTGTGCAAAAAAACTGTGCCAAAGTGCAGAACTTTGGCACCTTAAAGAGAAAAAAAAAATGGCTGGAATGAAAATAATTTTTTTCTCTCTCTCCAGCACTTCCAGGCTCTCCTCAATGTCCTCCGGGCCAGTTTCATTGTGTTGACTCTGTCGGCTGCGTTGATGCATCGGCCCGCTGTGACGGACAAAACCAGTGTCCCACTGGCTCTGATGAGGAGAACTGTCCATCCACAGAAAGCTGTTTGGACTCTGACTGGACCTGTCGAAACCGAATCTGCATCCCCAAAGAGCTGCGCTGCAATGGGCTAAATGACTGCCTGGACAACTCTGACGAAGAGGACTGTGGTGAGATCAGGCCATTGGGCTTTATGGCT
>CAFUXE010001449.1:114435-141157 GCA_903364295.1 Serranus cabrilla | reverse complement strand
AGGCTTTAGCAAACTCAATTTTAAGGCTACAGAGAATTCATTGATATCATATGCAACAACAAGATTTGAGGAATCCATGCCATGTTGTCTTGTCAGGAAGCGGGTAAATTAATGCTCCAAAAAAACAGACATGATGATTTTCAAAGCAGCCCTCTAATCTATTTATATGAATGAAAATGGGCTCTATGGCTATCCACAAGTCCCCACTTTCGTTTCTAATTTTTTTAACTTTAGATTTTCTGTTTCTTTCCAGGTCTGTGTGGTGCGGACAGCATAAGGTGTCCTGAGGGGACATGTCTGAGTGCTGACCAGAGGTGTGATGGGACCCTTCACTGCTCAGATGGCAGTGATGAACCTATAACCTGCGGTAGGTTTGGAATAACTACCAAAATTGGTGGTTTAGTTATCATTGTCAACCTAATTTTCTCACGTTTGTGTTGCATGGATTTCTGTAATGCCAAGACCATTATCTCCTGCAGGCCGTATTTGCTCAATGAACAATGGCGGTTGTAGCCACATATGTGTTGATGAACCCTGGGGAGCTCTGTGTGCCTGTCCTGTTGGATATAAGCTCTCTCCCAATGGAGCAGTGTGTGAAGGTATGTGGGGCAGCACAGTAATCCTTTTTTTCTAAATCTGTTTGATGCATAGCTGAAGCAAATTAACTCCCCCCCTTTCTCTCTGTCTCTCTCCTCAGATTTGGATGAATGTGTCCCATCCCTTGCACCCTGTATGCATCACTGCACTAACACTGTTGGATCCTACTATTGCCACTGCAGAGAAGGCTTTAAACTGACTGGAGGCTCCACATGTCTAGCTACAGGTAATGACATAAGATTTTTGGCTGTTTTTCCAGAGCATGGTGCCGTTATCAGTTGTGTCAACTTTGCTCAGCACCAACTTAGCATCATCTTGAGCCATGACTTACTCAGAGTACAGGACAGGATATTTGGGTCACTAAAAGTTGAGCATCTATAAAACTCAGTTTTTATTGTTGACGTGTAGACAAGGATTGGATTTAGTGTTTTCATTTGTATTGAGATTTTTTAAAACAGTGCGTTTTTTGCTTTTCTTTTCAATGAAAGCGGGAAAACCCCCAGTTTCAATAATACCAGCTTATACCTGGACTAGCCCTTAGTTAGCAAGTCATCAGCTTATGAGGTAAAACTACTCTGGATTAGTTTCATCCTCTGAGAAGATCAAACCCAACAACAAAGAATATGTAGTGCCTTTGTACAAAAGATAATTGTGTTAATTGGCAACTTTGATGGAGTAGAGCTAATGACAAAGGCAAAAAGTTCAACAGGATCAAAGATAAAATGGAACTTCAAATAAAAACATTTAAGCATGTTGCATAAGATAACTTGAAATATTGGTATTAAAAGGATGAAAAGGGGCAAATATGAAGTATTGCATAGTCATCAGGTTTTCTTTCTGTCCATTTATACTCATGATAAATGTTTCAACTTTGCTAACTTTCTGCACTTGGCTTTGAACTTTCTGCACATATCTCTAGAAAGTATAACTTGAAATCCAAATATTCTCACTATGCACATGTCCAGGTAATGCTACCAGATTACTGACTGTGCAGAGGAGATCTATCGGGCTGCTGAATGTGAAGTCTCAACAGTTTGAAGTTATCCAGACTCCAGTGTCCGACCAAGTGGCCTTGACTTTTGACATTGCGCGCGGTTGGTACTTCTGGGCTGACAAGCAAGGCAGCGTTTACAAAAGTGATGGACAGAACAGCTGGACACTCTATACTGGTTGGTGGCTTTTAATATTTGCGCATATATAATATGTGTGAACCATTATTGTATCCATTTGGTCAGCATTCATGCTAAACAAAGATTTCTCAAATTTTTCTAACAGGGGAGCCTGGAATCAAGGGTCTAGCCTGTGATTGGCTGAGTGGAAACCTGTTCTGGACCAATCAGAAGACTGAGTCAATCTACATGCAGTCAGCTGATGGGAACAGTTATTCCACTCTGCTCAGGAAAAACATCCGCCCATCTGAGTTGGTGCTTCTACCTGTAGAGAGGTATCGTTAAGTGATAGTGAAGTATTAGAATAAGCTGTTAAATTGTATGCACTTGGCACACAAGAAAACTCAGCCATCATGAATGTAGCCAAGTAAGTGATGATTCTCTGCTCTCTGCCTCCCAGCATGATGTTCTGGATCAATGCAGGCCACGGTGACAGAGTGACAATAGAGAGGTCATGGATGGACGGGTCCCAAAGAAGCACTCTGACTGTGCTCACTGCTCAGTCGGCCCACAGCCTCACTGCTGACGTGGCTGCCAGGAGGCTGTACTGGATCAGTGACTTCAAGAAGGTGAGTTAATGAAGAAATCACAGATATACACCCTAATGCACTATATTATGTTGTAGATATACAAAATGATGACATATTAGGCCTCTTCTCACAGAAGATATTTGAATTTCTATAGTTTTTTTATGGTAGAATTTTGTGCTGCTTTGTCATGATGCCAGTATTTTTAAAATCCTGTTCGCTTAATTTAATTCTAAGGTCATGAATGAGTTAATATGAATTAAGAAATGCTTCACTTATTTGTCATAATAAGAAGAATATAGAATAACACAACCAATCATCAGTATGGGTTCATTTTTCAAATTATTTTTTGTTTATCCTTTGGATAATGGACCATGAACATAACGTTCTTTTATTCAGTCCATAGAGATGGTGAGGGTGGATGGCACTGGCCGTTACTCCTTCACAGGGCTGTTCAACAGGAGACCGGCTCTCAGCCTGGCTGTGTTTGAAAGTTTGTTCTACTGGGTGGATGACAAAGGACTATGGCAGGTTCCACTGAGCCAGCCAAGCCAGAAGAAATTTATCTCCAAAGCTGCTCTGCCAACATTAGCCATTTACCACGAGCTACAGCAGCCTCAAGGTACTTGTAGTATTTCTTCCTTTAATTTACAATGGTGTTTTAGGTCATGGTTTGAGTATTATTAACAATATATTTGTGGGTCCTCAATCAGGTTCTTCTGCATGTGTTAAGACTCCATGTCAGCTCTGCCAGCTGACTAAAAGCAACCCTGTCGGATTCATCTGCTCATGTCCGGACTCCAGAGTGCTGTCGCTTGATGGGACATGTGAATGTAGGTTTACTGAAGACTTTACTTTCCTGTGATGCCTCGTTAACATACATTGCTGCTGATCGAGAATGCCAAATTATTTCTTATCAGTGAGGCCATCATTAAAATGTCTCAATCTGTTTTGTCCCACAGATCCAAAGTTTATATATGCTACCATCGCCAACATCAACCTGCTGGAGTTTAGAGGCACAGCGTCCAGTAAAATCCAGCTGTTTGCCACTGATGATGGCATCTTGTCATTTGACCTGGACTGGAACAACGACTGGCTGTACTGGGCCAATCAAACTGGTCATATCCAACGTACCAGTCTGACCCAGGTTAAGACTGAGGTGGTCCCAACACCTATGCCAGGTTCATTCTTTGAGTTTCTTTTTTTGGCTTGTACAGATGTTAGCAACTAATGTTACCATGATCGTGGAACTGAGAAAGCTATATTATATAATACTGTATTATCACTTAGCCCAAAATATAACTAATTTAAGTAATTAATCAAAAAAGATACCACACATTTCCTTGTGCCAGCACTAAACTGCTTGTCTCCTCATAGATTCCTGTAAAGTCAACTTTTTTGCTACTAGTGGAGTCGCCCCCTGCTGACCATTAGAAAGAATGCCGGTATAAGACAAGGATGCATTGGCTTTACTGCTTAGGCCCCGGAGGTCACCACTTAGTTCCAACTCAGATTAATACATCAAGAAAATATAGAATAGAACAAATGTTAATACAAATAAAGTTTAATCCATCCCTAATAGTCAGTTGAGTATAAGTCATGAACCAATGGGCTACTTGCTCTCATTACAGCTTTCTGCAGACTTTCAATCAGCTCATTTCTTGTTTTTGTCTCTTCAGTTTGTTTGATAAAAGTAGACTCGAGGAGAGGAAACCTTTATTGGGTATCGTGTGACCAAAACAGCATCGGCATCACTACAGCTGACGGTCGATACCCACAGAAGCTGTACCACACAACAAAGGAGATTCAAGACCTGTATCTGGACTGGCTGAGGGGAGGCATCCTCTGGCTGGAGGAAGACCGAGTCCTCAGCATGAGCGCGATGGGAGGCAAAGCCAAAGAGCTGCTGCAGTTATCAGGAGGTGTAAGAGGAAACATCGCCTACGACCTCAGGGCTAACAGTCTGCTCTGGAACTCAAAAAGGGCAGGTCTGTGTCTCTCAGAGATTGGAGTGATAAAATGTGATTTCCTAAATGTCTCTCCAGATGTTACTCTTCAGCAAGAGCATGAAGCAGTAAGATTTAGAGGATGAAGTGTGCATAATGAAACAAGATAATGGGAGTTTTTCTAGACAATTGTTTAAACACCTCCAGGAACTACACAGTTGTTTTTTCAACATATGTGATTGTTTCATTTCAAAATATACACAAACTCCCAGTAAATATTTCATGACTTGACAGGCCTGTTGAACGAGCTTGCTCTCTTTACAGGTTTGACAACAATGAGTTTGCTGCAGGAAAGAACCCATCAAGCTGGCAGGAGATGGAACATTTCAGGCTCAGTCATAGCTGCCTTTGAGCCCTTCCTGCTGTCCCTCTCTGATGATGTCATGACTCTGTGGGACCGGCGTGATGGGAGCTCCATCCAGGACATGTCTGTGACAGGTCATGTGCTCGGTGTAATGGCTGCACTCAGGGATATCCGAGCAGGTCAGCAGTGACCATCATGGCTTTGCAAGAGTTTTAACTGCACATAGAAAAGCTCTGTTACTCAGTTAAAGGTGGATACTTACTGGCTTTTAGCATTTTGTGGTACAGGATGTTCTCTGATTCTCTCATCATTTTCTCTCTTCCAATTACTATAACGTTCCATAGTGCCTGATACTCCAGTCTGCAATCAACCCTTTCTGCTGTGCCGCCGCACATCAATCTGTCTCTCACAAGCCCAGCTGTGTGACGGCAAAAAGGACTGCCCTGATGGAGATGATGAGGACTTTTGTATAACCACATGTCCATCTAAAGGTAAAGGATTTACATCACATGCTTGTCAGAACGGGCAGTGCATCCTGTAAAACCATCAAACATATTGATCAGTGCCTTGACTGATAACTGTCCTAGCTTTAAGAATGTGTAATAATAATTTCTTTTCTATCGTCATTTCCACTCTTAGAGGATTTCAGGTGCGAGGACCGTAGGAGTTGTATATCCAGGAATCTAATTTGTGATGGTCGTTCTCATTGTCTCGATGGCTCTGATGAGGTCAGCTGTCCGACAATAGCTTCCCCTGCAGCTCGGACAAACACCCTGAAGTGTCGCACGGGCTCTAAGCCATGTAAAGACGGTACAGAGTGTGTTTTATACAGCCATGTGTGTGATGGGGAAAAGGACTGCCGGGATGGATCAGATGAAGCCGACTGTCCAAGTGCAACTCCACCTGCAGTTCAAGTTCACATTCTGAATTGTCGCACAGGCTCAAAGCCATGTCAAGACAGCACAGAGTGTGTTTCATACAGCCAGATGTGTGACGGGGTAAGGGACTGCGGCGATGGCTCAGATGAGGTCAACTGTCCGACTGCAGCTTCGCGTGCCGCTCAGACAAACACCCTGAAGTGTCGGATGGGTTCAAAGGCATGTAAAGACGGTACGGAGTGTGTTTTATACAGCCACTTGTGTGATGGGGAAAAGGACTGTCGGGATGGATCAGATGAAGAGGGCTGTGGTGAGTTTCCCAGGATGTCATCTCATTTATTTGAATTTAATTTGATAAAATGTTTTAATTAATGAATATGACGTTTCCAGTTATATTTGTGATGATGTAATATTTTTGCACTATTTTCTCATGTTTGTGTGTCTAATTGATGGTTTTTATAATTGGTCCTATATTGTATTGCAGTGTTGTCCTCCAGCCAATTGCGCACCTTCAATGAACCTCCACTAAAGGGGCTTGTTTTTGCCACTGATGGGCTCAGATTGTTATAACTGTCATTGACTGAGTGACATTGACACAGTGACTCATTGTCACTGATAACATTAAGGAAATGATCCTATGGAGATAACATTTTTATTTACCTGATCTTGATTCAGATTGTTTATTATGTCAAAGTCCTGCTCAAGAAAAAGTTTCCTTCTGAGATCTCAGGTCTCTGGTACAATAGGATCCTTTGCATAATGTTGCAAAGGATAAAAGTGGATAAAAGTGTAAAGACACTTACATTGGCAATGCCAGCAGGTCAATGGCAAAAACACTTGAAGTGAACGTACATTGACGATGTGTAGTTGCGCACAGGATTACTGTGCAGCCCATTACACAGCTGCAGTGGTCTCATTCAAAACTGAACCACTCTCAAAACCCGTTGTCCCTAATAGTAAATAAAACATAAAACACAGGAAAATAGGGTCAAGTTCAAAAACACTTTTTACTTTACTATGTGATTATTTCTTTATCTTCAAGATGCAAAAGAACAGGCCGTGGTGACAACAAAACCAAATACTCAGCCATCAAAAGAAATGCCACCTGCAACCAAACCTCCTGCTTCGACTTTGCCACCATGCAACAGCCCCTCAGTGCTCTGTCCTAATTCTGCTGCCTACATCTGCATTCCTCCAAACCAGTTTTGCAACGGGCGTAAAGACTGCCCCGATGGTTTTGATGAGAAAAACTGTGTGAAAAGATGTCCCTCTAAAAGTAAGGCTTGAATGTCACGCAGTTCCCTGGTTTCAATGGATTCTTGTGTTCTGAAACTTGAGGTGCTGAGTTTGTTTTCCATAATTTCTTTCTAGACGACTTCCGCTGCAAGGACCGTAGGAGCTGCATCTCAAAGACTCTGGTTTGTGATGGGCGATCTCATTGCAGTGATGGCTCAGATGAGGTCAACTGCCAGAGTGCAACTCCCCCTACAGCTCCAGCAAATGTCCTGAAGTGTCGCATGGGCTCCAGACTGTGTCAGGATGGGACAGAATGTGTCCTCTTCAGTCACGTTTGTGACGGAGAGACAGACTGCCAGGACGGATCAGATGAAGAAGGATGTGGTGAGTATTTATTCTGAGATGTACCATATATTGCCTTTGTGAGGAAGCACACTTTGTTTGTGAAAACAATTTAACACTTTTCAAAATGTTTTGATATTTGCACTTCTAACTGGCACTTTGTGTAATATTTCTAGATGCTGTAGATACGGCTACTACCGTTGAACCACTTACTCAGCCTCCCACCGAGCCGCCCTGCACCAGCCCTTCATTCCAGTGTCCGGGTTCTTCTTTATGCCTCAACCCAAAACTGATATGTGATGGAAAGAAAGACTGTCCTGATGGATCAGATGAGAACTGTGTGAAAAGATGCCCTTCCAGGAGTAAGTTATTAAATATGGCTCTTTGAAAATTAGTTTCCAACAAATACATCACTACCTACTATGTAAATAGGACCTAAAGCACAGCAAGGTTGGTACCACTCATGTCTAATTATTCTTAGCTGACTTCCGCTGCAAAGACCGTCGAAGCTGCGTCTCACAGAATCTGGTCTGTGATGGTCGTTCTCATTGCCACGATGGCTCAGACGAGGTCGGCTGTGCAGGTCAAACTTCTCCTGCAGCTCCAGCAAATGTCCTGAAGTGTCGCATGGGCTCCAGACTGTGTCGAGATGGGACAGAATGTGTCCTCTTCAGTCACGTTTGTGACAGAGAGACAGACTGCCGGGACGGATCAGATGAAGAAGGATGTGGTGAGTTGCCTTTGCAAAGTGGAGTAAATTTAAAGATGCTTTATAGACAAGCACAGTCTGAATGAAGCAGGTGAGATTTCAGTTGATTTTCTGCTATAATCCAAAACATTTCCTTTTAGCTTATAAAAGATATTTCATTTGATATTTAAAACTGCCTGATAACCTTTACTATTTCTATAAGTGTATTATTGAATTAAAGATATATCCTTTAAAATAACGATTTTCACAATAATTTTGAGAGGTTAGTAAAATAAGCATCATTGCTAAGAATCAAACTTAAGAAATCACAATGATGCCAGAGGTTTAAAAATGGAGCTTTAAACTTTAACCAACTGTTGTTTTCATCTTTTAGATGCTGCAGAGATCGTCTCTACCACTGTGACAGAAAACTTCCTCTTAAATGAATCCCCTTTACCTGTCACGCTGTCAACTGAGCCTCCCATAGAGCCGCCCTGCACCAGCCCTTCATTCCAGTGTCCGGGTTCTTCTTTATGCATCAACCAGAAATGGATATGTGATGGAAAGAAAGACTGTCCTGATGGATCTGATGAGAACTGTGTGAAAAGATGCCCTTCCAGGAGTAAGCATCAGATTATGGGATGATTGAGATTTTTTTTCTTTGATCTAAAAGAAAATAGATAAGTGGAACGTTATATTATTGTTTTATTGTTGCTTTTGGACAACATGTGACATGTGCCTTCCTCCACAGCTGACTTCCGCTGCAAAGACCGTCGAAGTTGTGTCTCAAAGAATCTGGTCTGTGACGGTCGATCTCATTGCCACGATGGCTCAGACGAGGTCGGCTGTGCAGGTCAAACTTCTCCTGCAGCTCCAACAAATGTCCTGAAGTGTCGCCTGGGCTCCAGACTGTGTCAGGATGGGACAGAATGTGTCCTCTTCAGTCACGTTTGTGACGGAGAGACAGACTGCCGGGACGGATCAGATGAAGAAGGATGTGGTGAGTGTACATCTTTGAATGAAAAGAGGTAATAAATGTAATAGTGCTGGGTAGAAAAGCATGTTTATTAAACCCTTTACAAAATGTTTTGATATTTGCACTTCTAACTGGCACTTGTGTAATATTTCTAGATGCTGTAGATACAGTTACTACAGTTGAACCATTTACTGAGCCTCCCACCGAGCCACCCTGCACCAGCCCTTCATTCCAGTGTCCTGGTTCTTCTTTATGCCTCAACCCAAAACTGATATGTGATGGAAAGAAAGACTGTCCTGATGGATCAGATGAGAACTGTGTGAAAAGATGCCCTTCCAGGAGTAAGTAGTCAAATTATCGGCCAAAAGTTGTTATGGGACGACAAATGTGTCACTGCCAACTACAATATCTATTCTGTTAATCTGATTTATACAGAAGAAATCTGATAAGATTGCGCTCATATCTTTAAATATTCCTTTTACCCTCCATAGGTGACTTCCTTTGCAAAGACCGTCGAAGCTGCGTCTCAAAGAATCTGGTCTGTGACGGTCGCTCTCATTGCCACGATGGCTCAGACGAGCTGGATTGTCCAGGTGTAACTCCACGTGTAGCTCAAACAAACGTCCTGAAGTGTCGAATGGGCTCAAAACCATGCAATGATGGAACAGAGTGTGTTTTATACAGCCACGTATGTGATGGAGAGAAGGACTGTTTGGATGGATCTGATGAACAAGGATGCCAAGAAACCTGCAAACAAGGTGGTTTCACTTTGAAATGTTGATTCAGTTTTATTAAAGTATATCTCACTAAAGAACAACATACTCTAAATAAGCACGGAAGATCAGCTGTAATGCTGCTTCATTCAAATTACCTTGTGTTTTTACTCCCCAGGTGAGTTTCAGTGCTCCCATGGGAAGATGTGCATTCCTGAGGCTGAGGTCTGTGACGGCACGTCTCAGTGTCGGGACCAGTCCGATGAACTGGACTGCTGGAAAAAAACGAAGAGCTGCGAGCACCGCTGCCCTGACGGCAAGCGGTGTATCCCAAATAAATTCCTGTGTGACGGAGAGAAAGACTGCCTGGACGGCTCTGATGAGGTGGGCTGCGGTAAGTCAAATATTTGAAATATTCATCCACTAGAGCTGCATAATTCTGTCCACCAGTGACAGATAAAGAGCTGTGATTTATGAGTTATAAAAATATAGTGATCGAAATTCAGAAAACCCAAAGAAATGTATTGAATACAAACACAAATCCTGCTATTGGGTGCTACAGCTTCTGAGTTGAACTCTTGGTTTTCTCCTTTCCAGAGCCTGTTTCTGCTGCAACAGTAAAGTCTCCTGTTGTTGAGACTCCTGCATCAACTTGCATCACTCCTTCAGTTCTCTGTCCAGATTCAGCCCTGTGTATCTCTCAAACCCAGCTGTGTGATGGACAGAGAGACTGTCCTGATGGATTTGATGAAAATAACTGTTTGGTCCAATGTAAAAATCCAGGTAAGTCTGAGTACAGTGATGGCTGTGAGGGAAAGGTAGCAATAGTTTACATATTTGTTTGGTACATATCCTTGTAAAAAATCATGCCATATGTTTTTTTTTATTATTATATTTTTTTATTATATATTAACTATAATGCAAAAATGATCATTCTCTAAAAATCTCTCTCCAAATTATTGTGTTTTTATTTATTTTTTTGACTGATGTTTCAATATGATCCACAATATTGCAGAGTACCTCCTTTTTTTGAAAAACCTCCACTGGTATGTTGACACCTTCATGCTCCTGAAATTGACACTTTTTCTTCCTGCACATCAGATGAATTCTTATGCAGTAACCGGAGAAACTGCGTCCCCAAGATGCAAGTGTGTGACGGTCGTGCCCACTGTCCCGATGGCTCTGATGAGAAGCAGTGTCAGTCAGCAGATCCTACCCCTCCATGTAAGCCATCGAGAAAAAATGCAACAGCAACAACAAGAGATCAATCCTAATGACGACCAACTGATACAGATTACACAGCCAATATCACCGTAGCAACTGCTCAATTTACCAAACATATAGCTGCACCTCAGCAAGGTCCATTAAGTCCTACCTAACCACTCAGTGTTGCCCAGCTTGTAAACTCACACTAAATTTATATTACATAATTTGTTTAATCTAGAACACAATCCCTGACTTGACTGTTTCCTCACCCATCTCTCAAAATCTAAACAAACTGTCTTCATAATCTATTAAATGCATAATTTTTTTCTCTGCCAAGCCTCCAGCGCTGTGCTCAGTGCCAGATCGTCCCCATTGAAATGCCGCAGAGGCTTCCAACCATGTAAAGATGGCCTGCAGTGTGTCATGTACAGCCACGTGTGTGATGGAGAGAAGGACTGCCAGGACGGATCCGACGAAGAGGGATGTGCCGCTCAGTGCAAAGCAGGTTTGTTATATTCATTGAGCTGGTGAAAAGCCACTGAAAGCAATGCTGTATTGAGTATTAATAATGTTAAAGGACATTAGTGTGTCAGTCTTTTCCCAGTGATGTCGAAGCAACACCACAAACTTCCTAGTTCACCCTCATTTCTCTTGTGTCAAATCCGGTGTTTATCATTAGACACAACCAATGGTCTTCTTTGAATTTATGAAGAATTGAGTCTATCATGGAAATTTTGAAATGGATCCCTAAATTTAATATCCCTTTAGTCCAGAGCTCAATTTGATCAGGAAACCACCAGGATGCTTATGACCTGTATTGTTTAAGTGTCTCTTTTCTCTTCACCAGATGAGTTCCGGTGTGCTCACGGGAATAGGTGCATCCCACCAGAGAAGGTGTGTGACGGGCAGAGCGACTGTCAGGACCGATCGGATGAAATGGACTGTTCACGTCTGATGGAGGGCTGCCATCAGCGCTGTGATAACAACACTCGCTGTATACCAGAGAGCTTCCTGTGTGATGGCGAGAGAGACTGCGCTGATGGGTCAGATGAAGAAAAGTGCGGTAGGTCCAACATTGTCATGTAAATTATTTTAAAGATGTATTTAAAACGTCTATAAACATCAGATAAATACCCACATTTCTGTTTTGTTCTTCCAAGGTTTGGTATCCTGTGCGATTAACCAGTATCGCTGTCTTAGTGGTCAGTGTGTGTCCGAGGCCCTGAGATGTGATGGATACACTGACTGCAGCGACCACTCTGATGAAATGCATTGTACAAGACCCCCCCGCTGCCCATCACAGCTCCGATGCCCCAACAGCCACGAGTGCCTGCAGAAAGAGTGGCTCTGTGACGGCGAAGACGACTGCAAGGACGGGTCAGATGAGAAGGTAAAGCACTACGGCTGTAAAGTAAATCTGTATGAAGGAGCAGAGGCGAGAATTGCTTCTCAAGTTCTCAAGTACTTACCGTCCAGTGGTAATGTTTGTTTTCCTTGAGTGAGGTTTGGAAGTAGTGTTTAAAACTCTGTCTAATTTGTATCCAGAACTGCATGTCAACACCAGCTAAGTGCAGAGAATACCAGTGGCAGTGTGGAGAGAGCAGCCAGTGCATCCCTCTGTCATGGAGGTGTGACGGGAAGGAGGACTGCCACAATGGCATGGACGAAGACAAATGTGAGCATGTTTATTCTCAAATATCAGTCAGGGTTCTTTTGCTACAGACACTTATATATTGTTGGGTGCATTTAGATCTTTTTGGATATTATAATTTAAAAAAAAAGCTTTGTCTTAATACTTTAATATTTTTATAATTGTATTACAGTCATATTTAATCATTTTTTACAATCTCAATTGGATAAAATAAGCATAATGTTGTTTTTTAAAGTTGCTTGCCTATTCATGATTGCTAAAGATGAAATGCTTTCCAATACAGTCAAATGTATTTTAATCTCTGTCGAGGACTTCTGATGAAGGAACAATGCATCCATGCATCATCTTTCACAGGCAGCCAGAGAAAATGCCCCTCTCACCTTTACCAGTGTGGCAGCGGTGAGTGTGTGGACCCCCAGCTGGTGTGTAACGGCTTTACCAACTGTGCTGACAGTTCAGATGAAGGTGGAGGATGTGCTCAGCGGAACTGCTCCAGCCCATCAGCTCCACAGTGTGACCACCACTGTGTCAGCACGCCAAACGGACCGGTCAGTACAGAGCACAAGGTGTATTTGGTTGAGGGGTATTTTGTGTTCAAAGCTGTAAGCACTGCTTTGTCCCAAATGTAACCTCAGTATGCATTTAGTTTCATTAAGTCAGCAGGCACCTTTTGACTCTATTTGCATATGAATGATGCACCAAGCTCACGAAAGTGCACTTGTTTGACATCTTTGCAGAGTTGTTACTGCGCTGCAGGTTTCAGACGACAGTCCGGCACCGTGTCCTGTGTGGACATTGACGAGTGCAATGCAGAGCCACACGCTGTATGCAAACACACGTGCCTGAACACCCGTGGGTCCTACACCTGTCACTGCCTCCCTGGCTTCTACCTTGAGCCTGACAATAAAAGCTGCAAGACCAAAGGTACTGTAGGTCTAGAACCCTGTCTCTGCTTCTTTTTTTCAGCAACTTACAAATGTCTTAAATGTTCCTGCTGTCAGTTACATTATTGTCTGTTTAACTTTCCCTAATAATTAAGCCTTCACAATGTTCACTATGATGTACTACCTATATAAAGTTTGAGACAAGAGCATATAATTGTAGCATATTAAAATTAAATAATCTAGTGGCTACCCAAATAGTGGATATTCAGTCTAAGCATATATCATAAAGTGCCTTTAATAATTAGCTTCAATGATGTTTTAGTTATGATCTAAACTCTCCACACTGCTTAACAACCCAGTGGATGTCACTGATAAGTTCTCCATTCCCTACAGCTTCATCTGTAACTTATAAATAAAATACTGATAATTATAATTTTTTATTACTTCAAGCGTGCCAGGACTCCAAATTGTGGGGAATCTCAATCTTTATATATATCTCAGGGATCATTGAGAGCAGGTCCTTATTCCACAATTTTTTCCTACAAAAGTAGGAAATATACTTCAGATGTGTGGAAAACTCAACCAAAAGAGATATACTTGCTCTTCAGTGTTTGTGTTGACTCTGGGGAAGAGCCAGACTCACTTTTCATGTTTCCATCTCTAGACGAGCCTTTGCTTCTGGCGTCGGTGCAGTCAGAGCTCTTACTTCAGGGAGTCCACAGTGGCACGTTGAGCCTTCTGTCCTCTGCCAATCGGCCAGTCTTCTCCCTCGACTATCACTGGGCTCTACAGAGAGTTTACTGGCTGAGCCCAGACTACCAAAGCATCCGCTGGGCTCACATGAAAGACTCCAACAGCAAAGGGACGCTGATCAAAGGTATGTCCGTCTCTGGAACTCTGCAGTATAATGAATGTGAATGTAAATACTTTATTTTAGCCACCCTACACAATTATTTTAGGCTGTAAATTAAAATCTTGTTATAGGGGTGAAGTCAGATTCCATCGCGGTGGACTGGGTTGGTAAGAACCTGTACTGGGTGGATGGACTGGTGGGGCAGATTCTGGCTGTAAAGCTCAGTGATACCACAGTGAGATCTCAGAACTACACTGTAGTCCTGGGGGAAGATCTGGAGCAGCCAAGATCTTTGGTCCTGCTACCACACAAAGGGTAAGCAGCCTAACCTGGAGAAAAATAATAATAATGTTTGTGCCGAATGACATTATTTGACTTCATATCCTCACTTATAGCATGATGCTCTGGTCTGAGATCGGCAGCACCCCTCAGATCGAGCGCTCTGGGATGGACGGCTCAAAGAGGAAGGTGGTGGTGAGCGGAGGCCTGAGCTGGCCTGTCAGTCTGACTTATGACCTCCTGGACAACAGGGTGTACTGGGCTGATGAGAAGCTGCGATACATTGGCTCGGCTTCTCTGGATGGAGAAAACATCAAGGTAAAAACATACTTTAACAATCCATGTTTTAGCATCATTTCAGTCTACATCATGACAAAATCATACATTTTCCTATCAACTGGTGAACTGTGATTGTGGTACCTTCTCTCAATAGATCCTCCAGTTGGCTGAAACCCCAAGCCCTTTCTCTGTGGAGGTCTTCAATGACAGAGTGTTCTGGTCCGACACAAAGAGAAGAACCATCCGCTCAGCTGACAAGAACACTGGCAAAGATCAGAAAGTTCTTCTGAAGAGACCAGGGCAGCCGTTTGGACTGAAAGTAAGTCCTTCTAATGCTGAATCTTTTTAACATAATGTATACTTTTTGACGTATCACCGTTGACTGTAACCACTACATTTTAAAAAACTTTTTACGAAACCAACTTTTCAGTAATTTATACTTGAAGCTTGAAAGACTTCAAATTTCATCACAGTTGCAACCCTTTATACGTTTGTTTCCTCTCTCCCCAGTTGATGCATACCCTCTCCCAGCCAGCCATATCCAGCCCCTGTGACCAGCTGCACTGCTCCCACCTCTGCCTCCTGGCCCCAGTGACGACAGGCAAGACCGGAGCACTGGGGTCACCGGGAGCCCCAGCGGGGAAGGGTCCTACGGCAGTTTGTCGATGCCCAAAGGGGCTGCTACTCTCCAAGGACAAGATGACCTGCTCCCTGCCTGTGGATTCAACATTCATCCTGCTTTTGTCTAGTTCCGCAGTCTATCAGGTGAATGGTCACATTGTGGTGTAAGGAGAGGACCTGCAGACCTTTATGTAACACTTCTGTGAAAACATTTTTGAGAAACCAAGTTCTCCATTCTGGTAGAAGGCTTTTTGATCTTCTTCTCCTCCTGCTCACTTTGTCATTTCCTGTTTTTACCTCTCCCTCCCATTACTTACAGATTCACTTGCACACCATTCGTGATGGTGTCGCTCTGAAGAAAATACCAAACGGCCGAGTTTTAGCCCTGCCTGGGGTTACTGAGGCGTCACGTGTGGACTTGTCTGTCCACGGGCCTTTTATGTATGTGGCTGATGCAGGACAAGGATCTGTGGATGTGCTGAAACTGGACAGCTCGAGACAACTGACGCCCTCTGAACAGATCCTAAAGCTTGGGGTAGGTGTAATCAGCTTTCAGATTAAATAGAGATTTCTTTAAACATTGCAAAAATTTAATTTAAGGCCTAAACATCCTGATTTTCCATATTTTTTTAAATCATAGCATTAATTATTAATAAAATGGCATTAAAGTGCTTCCATGTTTTTCCATGACCTCAACTATTTTCAACTTTCATTTGATAGTTGCCCAATCAACAAAAAAAATGTAATCAAAAGTTGGAAGAAAATATTGATTTCAGGCAAGGAAGCAGGACTGGTGTCAATTAGTTTGACAGTTAATTATTCAATGTTGAATACGTATCTTTGACAACTGTTCAGGTGGTTTTTAATTCTTCACTTTCACGCCAGCATTCCAGTAAAAACTGTCACTCTCTGGTGAAATTTTATTTCTGCAACCTAAACTTCTCCGTCCCACAAGGATGATTCGGTCACGGCTCTGGCAGTTGACTGGGTGACCTCCAACCTCTACTGGAGCAGCATAGCGAGGCCTAATCTCCATGTGACTTCCCGCCATGACGGCTACACCACCTCACTGCTGCGGGGATCACTGAAGGTGGAGTATGCTCGGCTCCACTGCTCACGTTTGTTGTTCAATGCTCATCCATCATCTCTTCTATCTCTGACATGCAGGACTCCTTCATCCCGACAAAAACTCTTTAAATCTTCTTTTGACTTTGCTGCAGTTTCTGTCTTCTCTTGTTTGTCTGATATTGTCTCCTGCATTGAAAATATTAGTTTTGAAGGGTCACTTTTGCTAAATGTAAATGGACAAAGAGCAATTCATTATGTTTAGTTGTTATGTTTCAATTATGTAAATTTTAGATAGTTTATTCAAATCTGTTGAAGGATTTATTTTCGATATCAGTGATTGCTAACAAATCTCTTCCAGAGATGTTTCAATGTATCTGGCCTTACAATGCCAAATTTCCAAAAATTATAATGCAATGTTATACTACAATTGTTAAAGTTACCTTGACTTAAGACTAGCGCAACATTTGATCACAAAAAAATACTCTTACTGTTGTATAAACGTCCTCAAAAACCATGCAGGACATCTAATGTGTACAGTACAACACGCCAGTTCATATTATGTACTCTTTTGCATGATTTTCATGACCCTCACATTTATTCTAGCCCCTTTCCTGGCTAGCCTCAGGACACTTTTTTTTTCTTTTCCGTTAGTCCTCTCAGGGCACCACTTCCATTGCACTGCATCCCCCCTCGGGACGACTTTGCTACACAGCATTAGCTGCGGTAGGTGGGAAGAGTCAGGGACAGGTGGACTGTGCCTGGATGGACGGCCGTAACCAAGGGGTGCTGTGGAGGAAGTCGAGCATCCCCACCTCACTGGTCTTTTCCAATCATGGAACCCTGATCTACTGGGCTGACACAGGTGAGGAGCTCAAAAAATCACAAGACTAAAGAACACATTTCAGCCGGCGTCTGTGCACCTCTCTTGTTACTGTTTTTTTTTTTCCAGGTGAAGGTGTAATCAGCTCTATCGGAGTGGATGGAACGGGATATAAACAGTACAAAACAGGGCCAGGTCTGCTCATGTCTTTCACTTTTGTCGAAAACATCCTCCTCTGGGTCAACCTGGACAAAGGTAAGGCTGCAAAAATACCCACTTTGAAAACTCAAACACCCACGATGTACGGGGGGAAGTCTTAGAGCTTTATGTAGTCTCTGTATTCCACTCTGGAATGAATGAATAACTAACTAACCTTTTGTGAATCTTGGCTTTCACCTTCGTTTCATCTGTCTTTGTCTGCTTCAGGCAGTAGATGGCATCACAGAGTAATGTAACAATGAATTATTTAGGCAAACACTTCTCAGCAATCTGTGCTGTTATACTGTTATCTTAAAACATCCACTTATAATCACTGACACCTTTCCCCTCTCCATTAGATATGTTATGTTATTATACGTTCATTAAAATCTTTTCTATTAAGGCTGAATAATGAACACATGTTTATTCACTACCAATCCCACCTATTAGCTTCTGATGGCTACTCTGTAGAAACTTTAGTATCTGATTTTATTTATGCTTATTATGTGTTTGTTTCCAAACTGTGAAGATGTAACCAAAGTGTGGTTCAGTGATGGTTTCCAGCCAAACCAACTGTGGTTTGAGACGAAGACCAGAATGGTGGAAGCCAAAGCCTACAGCAAGGACAGTCAGTCAGGTAGGTTTATATCACATCACAGCAGGTTGAGTTGACTCTGTCAGCAGATACTAGGGGTGGGAATATCTAGACACCTGACAATTCTCTTGTGACTCATAGTGCTTCGGATATAATTTTAAATGTATTATCTATGCATCAAATTTCTTATTTCTTATATACATAAAATACACTGTTAGTAATTTAGCAAATAGTCACACATTGAGAAATAATGTATAGAAATAAGTAAACACTTGAATTTCATTTAGTTAAACACAACTTGAATCGGGGATATAAATGGAGTAAATATTCCTGATCTGCACCTAACACTGGTTTATATTGGGAAGACACAACGGACAGACTGAATTGAAAATAAGAATTAGATTTGCAGACAGTTAATCTTAATTGAAGTCATCAATGACAGAGTCTCTGATGGCCACTAGATGGCGGTTGAACAAAGACAGGGTGCTGAAAATTCCAGAGCAGACTAAATGCAAAAGTCTGAACAGGTTTTACTGAAACGAATAAAGCACTGAGACCGTAAGGTAGATTCACTTTTATAAAGTAACTTATAAAAAAATTAACAGTGACTGAGACTGAGGTGATTCTGATGGATTTAAAACAGTTTGGCTGTTGAAATTTTGAAAGCAGTTTGTCAACACTTAAATTGTCTTCACATATAGTGTATTAATTCCCTCCCAGGTTTATATTAAGCACGAGACCGGCAGCACACTGTCAAACCAGTTTTGTAATCATAAGTCAAGAATTAGCTCCATCTGCACACTTTTATTTTCACTTTGCTCTCTACTTCTGTATGCAGGAAGCAGATAAAGTGTGTTATCAGACACTCGGGGCAGAATGAAAAGACTCGCTTAGCCTCCGTTTGAATTGAATGGATAGTTGAATAGATGGAAGAGCGAAGTGATACCTGCAGAGAGATGGGGATTGGCAAGCTCTAGGAGTGTGTGTGTGCTGCAGTGGGAAAGGGCAAAGATGAATTGAGCTCAGCACACAAACTTCCAACACAACAATCCCACTTTTTCTTAACCTGTCATACACTCTTGCAATCCAAGCATACATATGAAGAAACATGGTTTCAAAGAAAAGTTTGTTGTCTTGTTGATGTTGATAACAACATGAAAGCAAAGCAGCATCTGAATCCAACATACACAGACATGTGATGACGCCTTCCTGAACCTCATCATTGTTGCTGAAGTGTAACTCTCACCATCTGCGCCCCACTGTTGCAGTTTTTAGGACTGTTTGCAGAGACGTAAGCCCCTTCAGCATAGCCACCCCTACCTCGAGAGCAGTGTACAGCACTTTTAATGGCACCCTTCCTCAAGTTATCTTTCACGATTATCCATGCACAAATGTCAACACACCCCTGTTGCACATGTTCAGTCTGGCACTGCAAGCGTCTTTGCAATTATACAAACTGCTTAGGCATTGTACACAGCCAGGAGGCCCTCATTTGTGTATAAGAGACTATTGATTGACATGGGAGGAGTCTAATGAATCATCTGCTGCGCATCATATTTATTCCCATGATACAAGCCATAGTATTTTGACACGCAAGCCTATTTACCCACAGAAAATACATTATTTTGCAAGACCATGTCAAGACACGTTTCTGTTCATCTTTAAACTGCAGGAAGACAAACAACTGTAGCAGGAATCAATGAGGTATCTACAAAACAAACAATAATAATAATAATACCTGTGAGGGAATGAAGGGGGAAAAAAAGGTTAATATGGTCATTGGAAGGTGTTCCAGGCTAGAAGAAGTAATATCAAAGTGTGGAAAGATAAGTAACAAGTCATCTTCAAAGTCTGTGTGCAGCTATTAATGATAAATCAAGATAATTCAAAGTCTCTTCCCATCCACTCATTTAGTTGATTATTGAAGTGTGAAAAACTGTCACTTTGATTCACTCCCAGAGACTGTCAAGGTTATGTGTTATTAAGTGTGTGTATCCTCTTTTGCCTGTTTCCTCCAGGAACTAACAGCTGCTCCAACAACAATGGCGGATGTGTCCATCTGTGCCTGCCCCATCCTGAAGGTCACACATGTGCATGTGGTCGGGGCTTCTACGCTGCCAGTGCCGCTTTCTGTGCTCCACTCCCCAACTGTCCCACTGGTGAACAGTCCTGCTTTGATGGTAGCAAATGTATCAGCAGCAGCAAGTTCTGTGACGAACACGTGGACTGCCCAGACCAGTCAGACGAACAGGACTGTGAGTTGTCATCCAAATCTTTACTAAATCAGGTGATATCCTAACAATCCCAATAATCCCACTGAATCAGTTGGTTTTTATTCACCTCCAGTACTTTGTTTTCTTATACTTTAAATTTAACTTGAAATATTTAAATGTAAACCTATAATGTGCTTTTCCCACATGTTTATTATAGGCCCTGTTTTTGTTTAATTCTAACTACAGCTTGATTTAAGGAGGAATTGTGCTTTAAATTTCTTTTAAAAAGATTCTAATGTATCATAACCACTTACACTGACTTTCTCTTCAGGTCCGATCCAAAACGTTGCATCTTTCGGGCCTAAATCTAGTGATGGCCACCCTCCCAATGCCAAAAAGAACTCTGTTCTTTCAGTTAAACAGGACTTGTGCGATCACCTAAACTGCAATGGTCGTGGTATCTGCATCACAGACGGAAGAACTCCTCGCTGCCAATGTACGGCTGGTTACAAGGGAGAGTCCTGTGAAGAGGCAGAAACTGGAAAAAGCCACGTGGCTGTGGTCCTCGGTGTCTTCTGCCTCATCGCTGCAGTGCTGGGAGCTGCTTTTATTTTGGCTAAAAGGTACTGGTCATGAGAAGAGTGTTTGCTTTTGTGCCCTGGCCATTGACGTTTGGGTGTTTCTGCCCACAACTTGTATTCACTGTTATGTATACCTGCGGCGGCAGCTCTTTCTCTTTCTTTTTAAAATCCGTTCTGTGTTGTCTGAGACTTGTGGACCTCTACAACACTTCAGAACTGTTCTGTGCTACTTAACTTGGTGACCTTTGTAGAAAACTAATATTTGACTTCTTGAATCTCATTTGAACAGGAGAGGCTGGACATCCATCAGAAGTAGATCTGTGGACAAAGAAACTCTGATGGCCAACATGGGCCTGCCATGTGAACACTACGATTCAGACTCTGAGGTAAAACCTCAGGCCACTGAGGAAATGAAGTATGAACCATAAACGTGGCTCATTATACTCCATCAGAGTGAGCTCGTTGAATTAATTTAGGATTCCTATACATTTTGCATATATCAAATGTATTTCATGGTTATTTTCTAATCCTTATTTCAATGCAATAAAGAATGAGACTCCTTTATAAGTAAGTCAATCATCTGCAGTAATGTCTCCGCTTTTCTTCTCCACAGGAGCTGGAGTCCCCAGTAGACCTGAAGAACCCGGCGCTAGCATTAAAGTGTCTCCAGCCCAAATACAACGAATGATGAGTAATGTCTCAGGATGCATTTCTGTTGTGCTGTATCTAAACATGCTGATGGTCCTGTGTGGAATAAAAGTGAGAAGGAACTCAAATCTGACTCTGTAGTCCTTGTTAGAGAGATTTAATACAAGCAATTTGCCTACTAAAATACTATTTTTTGCTATCACATACATTTTAGTTTGCATTGCCGGTATGATTCTATTTCAGTGAGAAACGTTTGTGTCCATCGACAACCTAAATTCCAGCAATCTTATTCTGTCTGTAGTTTATCATTTTGATTTCTCTCTTGATGCTTTGCAGTTGTAGGTCACATATAAATGTTCAATTGGCATGTTATGATATCTAATATCTGATCTTGCATCTGTGCAGGGCAAGGGTAATTATCTTAAATATTACATTTATATTCATCTGTTAAAAGTTTCTTCTGTTTCCTTATTTTGCACTTAATGTTGCATTTCTTGAAATGTTCACATTATTTTCCCATTACCTTCTTAACTCAAAGGCAGACAGACAGACTTGTCAGCATGTTTAATCTCTTCATGTCTGCTCTGTCTGCCTTTCTGTCTGTACCCGTCTGTCACTGCGCGGCACCTCTGCTGTTATTTTATCTTACTAATGCTACTGTGCTGACACTGATTCACAGTTGTTATAACGGTACTTGTCTTCTAATGCCTGTGTGCATTGTCTCTTTTACTGTCTAGTGTGCCTCCACAGATCACCCTGACACCGTAAGAGCTACGCTTTCAGTTAATGTGTGCTGCAGAAATGTCGTTGCAGCTTATCAGAAGCTCTTTTGTGATCTGATACCAGTTTCAAATGCTTCTTTGTGACGTTTTGCTTCCCTTTTTGTCTTTGTTCCAGAGAAACACATTTCACATGAAACGTGTCTTTGTTGTTGTTCTTCCACTTGCATGTCGCCAGACGTTATCCAGGGTCAGTTAGGACGGGCATGCATGCAAACTTCATATCTTTATTGTATTACTGACGATATTCATATCTGCTATTTCTGCCTGGAGTGAAATCACTTGTTAACCCAAAGGTTCACTCAGGTGAAATCTCTACAATAATGTGGAATATTATGTATTTAGAGGTGTGGTTACTTGCTTGGTAAGTAGTGTCTCTTTGTTGTCGTGCTCCGGCTGACATTCCTTTCTTTTGTTTCTTCTCTAACCCTAATACAGTATCTGATCTCTGCAGATACCATCTCCTTGGTAGATTGACTGAAACTACTAGTTCATGACATTGTAAGGTCAGTCTGTTTTGGTCTATTTTACAGTAATCCATTGGCAATACTTTGCTTTGAGTCCCCTATTTAGCATTTATAAGCTGTATATAAACTATTTAATTTAAGTCTTTTACACAATACAAAGTATTACTCAGATATATGGATTGTTTTTCAGCAATTATAAGTTCTCCTGTAATGATTTATTTCATGTTTGAGTTCTTCTAGATTGTCATTCATACACCAGCCTCCATTTAAGTGCCCACAGAAGGAGCTTAAATTCATTAATAAACACTAATGTCTGCTTACAACTAAATTGTGTTGTCTAATATATATTTCTTATATTCATATATATTTTAAGCTCTACTGAAATGCTGGTCGCCTACCATCCCCCAGGTCCTCCTCCCAGGGTGTTCCCAGGCTTCATGGGATATGCAATCCCTCCAGCATGTCCAGGTCTGCCTTGTGGATTTCTTCCAGAAGCATCTGGAGTGACGACATGATCAGATTCCTGAACCACCTCAAAGCAGCAGTCCCACTCTGAGCTCCTGGCTGCATTCAGGTAAGCCCTCAGTTTAAAACAAGAACTTACTGAACATGTTTTTCAGTGTTTATTCTCCAAAATATGTATAGGATTTTTAGAGAATGACTACAAATTAACGAATAAAGATGTTGAAGTTTCTTTATCAGATAAATGAGCAAAGTCAACAGACTAAATGAATTTCCCCTCGGGGATAAATAAAGTCATTTTGATTTGATTGGTTTGATGAGAGAAATTGGGGCATCAACAGAGCTTGTCAGTGCTGGTTCAGAGGATATGGGCTTGACAACAAACAATGGGAGGCTTAGCAGAGCACACACAGCCATGTTGCAATAATAAGATAATGACTGTGGTTTGTGCCAACTAGTTTGTGTTTGGTAAAAGCCAGCCATTGAGCAGTTACTGTAATATTAAGAGCTTTTTAAAGTTCTAAAAAATTGTACAAGGATTTTAATTGGTCAGTTATCTCATTTACTGAAGTAACAAAGTCTGTAGGAATTTATGCATTTAGGGGTCATATTAACAGTGCTAACACCATTGCAAACAGTCCAAAAAATGGCAACAGTGAGGAAAGAGTTAACATTGTTACCTGAGGGATAAACTGTGTCAGCATTAGCAACAAATTACAGAATAAAGAGTCTGACAGTGTGGAAGTTAAAACCTCTGTGGCCTGCTCCTCATCTCTGCTCAAGGCTACATTGGCTCCTTCTTTTTTTCCAGCTAGAAACATAACGCACCCAGATCTCCAACCAGAAATGCTAAATGTGTACCTTTTTTAAGTAGGGAAATTATTTCCGGTGTTGGCCATCTTGGTTTGCCGTATGTTAGCATGCTTACACAGAGGAAACGTCAGGGGCTTCATCAAACTCAATGGGATTTGCTCTCTGTAGATGAGGAATAAAACAATCTGTACTTCTGAGATAGAATTTTCATCCCTGACACTAAAACTATAAGTCTTCCCAAAATGTCATTATTTCCCTGAGAAGACAGAGAAACCCACTCTCTGGCAGTTGCACAACAGATGTATGTGGAGCTGCACAGACACGTGTCCTGTCAGGGCTTGTCTGCTCACCTTGTTTCACTCACCTCCTCCTTCCATTCCCACTCGTTTGGCAAACACACCTACTGTAATTCAGTACAATAGACTTTACTGTAGGTGAGGGCGTGTGTGAGAATGTTTTTCCGCATCCAATTCTCTGGAAAAATGACATGCGGTATTGTCATGTCAACAACATTTTTAAGATTATTTACACATTTTATCTAAAATCTTAAGTTTGTTTCTGTCATTTTTTTGTTCTCTGCATCCCACATGTTTATTTTATGAGCCATTGTATGAATGAGCCACACAAATGTAGTTTATTTTTCCCACAGCATTGACTTTTGTGCGTCACAGTGAGTCACGGTTTAATTAATGCATAAGATTAGTTTGTGCTCTGCTTATGAAATGTAAAGTTGCTTCATTAATGTCATGGATATCTGGTGTGAGCAAGAGTGTGACTCAACCCATTTAAAGATAAGGCAGAGGGAGGGAGGAGGTGATTGCTGTGTGTGTGTATGGAAAGAAAGAGGCAGGTATTCACAGGTCTCGGCTTTCTTCCTCTTCCCTCCCTTCCTTTTGTTACAGATTCCCTCACTGAAAGAGGAACTTCAGATTCTTTTTCAAAGACCCGGGACCTTTAGCACACGCACAGACACCTGAACGACACAACTAACACTCAGCTCCACAGTTCGCTGTTTAACACGTCACGTCTGCACTCTCGGCTTCTGTGAGTAGATTTTTTACATTTCTATCACATTTTGACACGTTCCTCTCCTATTTTACTATTCTGTATTCCCGCCCTGAAGCTAGTGTAATCACAGCTCTGCTGTGCTGGTGGGAAACCTGAATGACGAGATACTTGAGAAGTAAAATAACTTCACCACCACCACGTATTTATCAGTTCACCTGCCACGCTGTATAGCTTTGGATAATGGGCAGTCTTGTCTCTTAGATCTCGGAAGTGACTTTTCCCACAGCGGTCTATTTATTGTATGGGAGGCTGTGATGGAACAGCCTGTTAGTCAACTTAGTGTCATAGACACTGTTGGTGTATTGACATATTTTTGTTATAGTTTGAAGCCGTATAGACTGATTCATTTTATGCATTTGGTTGCATCCTTTAAGATTTATGTTGTCATTTGGAGAAGGTTGATGTCTCTGAGTTGATACCAAGCAGCCCCGGCTCAGGCTGAGTCCTCCCTATATATATAGACTCAGTCCCTGTATACCTCATGTTGTTGGTGATGACACAACAGGAGTTGCTAGGAGGGGTACTTCCTTTTTCTCTTGCGGGAAGAAATACTGCAAAAAAAAAAAAAAATCACATCTTGTCTTGAGGCAAGATGTGCAATAGTACAATACTATTACAAATAGTTTCTGCTGTTAGGCTGTCAGGCATATTTGGTCATTTGTATGTGATGATTTAAAAGTAAAATATGTCTGAGGGCGAGACAACACAGCAGGCAGCTCACAGCTCCATAAGTGAGCGGTGGAAGTTGTGAACAAGCTCTTCAATTACACACGATATCTTGTTTTTCTTATACATGATCCACAAAGAGAAATTTACACACGACTTTGTGGTATTAAATATGTATGTTTTAGGGGATTATTAAGACAAATTCTGAATTTTATATATGCTGTGAATGGGATCCATTTAATTAAAGTAAGTGATGAGAGCATCTTATCTGGACATATTCTGGACTCATATCATATTTGTTTGACCACATTCTTTTTTACAAATCAAGCAATTCTTGCATTTGTGTTAGGAACCCAAAAGCAGCAGTCTTAACCTCTTAAAACCAGCAAGACTTTCAAACCATAAGACCACAAACCTAATTTATTCTTACCCCCAAATAGAGTATTTCCTTAAATTTGCACCCCAACATAACTACTTGTTTAAGTTGAGAGGAAAGAGATGCTTGAAAAAGTCAAATAAATTGGTGTAACTACAGGAAGTGAGGTAGTTATTATGGTGATGTAAGAAGTGATAAAGCTGTGGACCTTGTCGTTCTTTATATCCTGTATCATAACTTCTGCTCTCTTATCTTCACTCTCTTATCACTCCCTCCCATATCTCTCCAGTGTGTCCTCCCTTTACTTTGACACATCTTCTACAATGTCCACCTCTCTCCCTCCTCCCCAACCGAGAGGCATCGACTACAGCCTGCCGACCTGTGGAGAGACTCAGTGCAATGACCACGGTACCTGTGTGGTTCCTCAGGGTGGCGGCGCCGATCTGGTGTGCAACTGTGCGCTGGGCTACCGGGGTGAATTCTGCGAGGACACGGTCAACGGGGCCCTAAGTGTACCGCTCACCCTGAGTGTGGTGGCCGTCATCATCGGGGTGGTGATCATTGCTTTCGTCGTTGCCAAGATGAGGCAGAGGCAGAAGAAGAGGAACAGGTACTGAAATATCTTGTTGTATCTTGTATTTTGTTTACATTTGTAAACATGTCGTCCCTCATAAATTATAAGGCTTTCATAGTGTAACTGAAAATGGTCGACCAGCAACAAGGACAGCTGTTCAAATCTGCCTGAAGTGTGTTTGGAAT
>CAFUXE010001449.1:87252-103112 GCA_903364295.1 Serranus cabrilla | reverse complement strand
AAAAAAAAAAAAAAAAAAACAAAAAAAAAACATTTAGGACTTTAATGCTGTTTAAATAACTTGTTAATTATGACTGCCACATTAAAAAAGCACTTCACTGACTTGAAATATTAGATTTTTTTGCCCTGCAGGAGTTAGAAATCAGATTTAACATGATGGTGAGTTGGATTGCAATTAATACAAGAAAACAAAACAGACTCAATCTCTACAACTTGTGTGTGATTTTTATAGTCTGGCATGAGACTTGATTTGCCTGTTTTTTTACAACACCCAACAACTTTTCCAACAGGTTTCCCAGCAGGTGATCATCTTGAGTCAGACGTGGAGATTACGCTGACTTTGGTTTGGATGTGCCACCGTGGCTATGTGGGAACTGTAAGAATGTCATTGAGCAGGAATCATCTGACAACAGCTCAAATACCATTCTGCCTCTTTGTGTTTGTCATCTGCTCATCTCTACTGCAGTGTATTTCCTCTGCATGTGTCTGTTTCCATTTATCTCTTTGTTTATCTCACTTTGTCTCTCTTTCTGACTACCCCTGCTTTTTCAGAGGTCGACAATCTCATGAAAGTAGAGTATTCTCAAATGCTAAGAAAGTCTCTTCAGAGGGTAAAGTTCATATGTGTATTTCAATGATTCTTAAAACCCTAAACATGATCATCTTAATGCACAAACCTGGAATGCAGAGTGAGAGTGAAACTGAAAAAAACTGAGTGATTCAGTCCCTCATGAACTGAATAACTTGAGAACAGATGATGATACCCAGACCATGTTTAAATTGGCCACTTCTCAACTTGTAATGGTCATTAGCATCTCATTAACATTTAACCTCCTGTGAGGCAGATTTTGTGATTAACTGCTTTGCCTGGGGTCACCAAATAGACACTCTATTAACTTTTATTTTAAACTGAAGAACTGGTTATTTTACTTGGAAGATATGAGGCATTAAATCAAACATGAGAACAGCAGCAGTTTAATTACCAGTGCCCTCAGTAAGATTTTGTTTTTACTATTTGAATGTGTTAAACTTATGACTGTCACCGACAATTCAAACCGTCAACTCGCATGTTCTTTCAGGCGTTGAGGTTGTGTTGTTTTTGTTCAAAGAATTGTTTTTCAGGTGCGGTTTGCGCTTTGACACACAAAGAGCAGTTGGAGGAAGTACGAGAGGTATGTCGACTGACCGACCAGACTGCATACTCATCTCCTGACACCACAGTCCTGTTTTATCACCTCAACCAGCTGAGTCACTGCTGCAGCAGCTGTCACGTGTGATCAGCTGTCATATCATTCACTTTACTTGTGGCACACCTGGGTATTAAACACCCACAGAGGATTTACTGTGAAACACAGTATATTTCCATATCTCACTGTACTTTTGGTGCTACTACTGTGACCATGCTACTACTATTACTATGGCTTATAAGCTCTTTAAGGGGAGAATCTTCAGAATATACATGAAACTGGGAGGTTTGGTGTATGTAAGTGCGACTGAAGTGGACATTTCTGGCTCAGAATATGACAAAAAAAAGGTGCAAACATAAAGTGCAGTAAAATATGTTTTCTTTCCTTTATACTCATCTAAAAGAAGCAAATAAGCAAAATAGCCCAAAGTGCATGAAAACAAATGATGCTTCAGCCTGCAGTGTCTCACTTTAAGGTGCAGAAAATAACTAATGGGTGCACCAATGCATCAACTCAACATAATATGTCTGTGGAAGTCTGTGAGCTTTATAATGACTTCCAGTGACTCAGTTCAAGGCTTCAAGCCACCTGGTTAAAAGAACTTTTGAAAATCTTAAAGCTTTCTTATAAATGTTTTCCACATTCTTCCAAGAAGCTGAACTTTTCTTTATCTTTAACCTTCATTTTAGATAAGTAACTGGAAAATATTACCCTTGGTCAATGGGTTTTTCTTTTAAATCTATTAATATTATTGGATTTTATCTATATCCTTGATTTGCATTTTGACTGGTTATTGTGCATACTCTTAGTATCGTGTTTTACATTTAAACAGGGATGCAGCACAACACTCTGCACTCTGTTCACAGACATGGACTCCTCCCTGCATTCACAGCTTTTCATTTAAGTATCTTTTTTGAGCCCTCTATACTCAGCCCCTCTTTCCCCATAGTCCAACATCTGCATTATTATTGTCATATTTATGTGTATACATTAAACCATAGAGGTTAATAACAGATTGCTCATTTAAAACATTACAAATCATAGCTGAGTACCAGCTACCTGCTCTGGATTTTTATCTCTGAATGTCACAATGATACTGCAGGTTTTGTTTTTTTTTATGAAATCTACATCTACAGTTTCATTCGTCATGGCATTTCCATTGCAGATCACGTCACAATTCATTGCATAATGAATTCACCATGTGTTTTATTTATTGGATATGACTTGTGGATACCAGCGGGCTGTCAGGTACTGTAATAGATTCCCAAAAGTTTCCATTCTGTGTTATTATCAGCGATGTGTGTAAACATACACTGTGTACACCGTGCATGTCAGCAGTCTGAAGCAAAGTGTTGAATTTTCCTCCAATTTTACTTGAGAAAAAGTGTCAATGATCTAGTCACAAAAGAAGGGACTGATGTAATAAAATAGACCAAATATAATTTTTAATTTAAACTTTTGTAATGATTAGAATGATAAACTTTAATTTATTATTCCTCATGTGAGAAAACATGTTAAATCCAGAAATAACTCCAATGGGCTGGAACATTTTCTTGCCGCATGTCTGCTGCTATCTGGTGGCCAATTCACAAAACTACTAGAATATTCTGTTGATGTTCATGAAAGTACAGCTCTCCAAAATTCTGTCTATTTTTGATGTGTGTCTCAGTGTCTAGGTCATAAGTCGCAGTGGCTTTATAGCAAGAAAATTGTTGAAAAAACAGAAATGTTTGGGGTTTCCTTCATGTTTGGTAGGTTTTCATCTTGGTGTTCAGGGTTCTTTTTGCAACTCAGCTCAGGAAAATGACACATTCAGCAATATGGCAGCACTGACTGTGTGCTGACGTATAAATCTGTGATATACCCTTTGGATTTCTGAATGGAAATGTATAGTCTGAGCTGAGCTGAGGTGGAACAATGAAAGAAAAACTTGTGTGACAGCTAACATGGCAGAGTGCAATAGGTTGAGTCACCTGTCAATCATCCAAAACATATTTCTTTAAACTCATCTGACCCAGTTCATAAATAAAAACATATTTCTTTTGCAAATACATGCATTAGACAGCTTTGAAAACCAGCAAAATTAAAACATTGTACATTGTAAATTATTTCTGTAAAAAAATAACAAGTCTTACATTCCTATTTCTTAAAAATATGATTACATCATGCTCTAGTTTTGCACCAAATACTTTCTGCATGCTATTGTGTAGTTTGTTTGTCACGTAGGCCTGATCTGTTGTGTAATCTTTTATGAATATGGTGTTAAATGTGTTAAAAAATGCCAATAATCACATATACAGCATTTTAGTATGTTCAAATTCATACTTACTGTAATAAAGTATGATGGAAAAATATTCTGTTTCAGTGTTGTAATTTGTTAACTCCTGTGTTCTTACGTTAATACCAATATGCTCCACTAGATGGTGGCATGGTGTTCTGCCAGGCCAAATAACAGATCTCAATTCCTCCTGGCAGCATCACATTAGGTTAGACAACATCCAATTTTTAATAAGTGTCATTCTCATTCACAGTCCTTCATCCACACTTGACATTTTTGGTTTATTTTGTGAAGTTGTTGATCTGCATATGAAGTAAAGGCACCAAAAGTAGAATTGAAATTCAGTCAACAAAGTCCACTTATTGTCCTCCATTTATCGTGTCTGCCAACAAACAAAATTAGTAGTTACTACTTTATTATTTTTTCTTCTTTTTACAGAATTAGCACACCAAACAGTATCATTAGACAAAGAAAATACAAACTGAGTAGCTACAATCTGTCAATAGCCTGCATAAACACGACTGAAGTGACACACAGACAACAACAAATGCATATAATAAATAAATATGTGTCGACATGTTTGATTTTCTGTAAAAGTTAGACCAACCTTGCTTAATATTGTCATTGGGTTCCCCCCTTTAAAATAGCATAAATAAGCAAACCTACTTTTACCTAGTCCCCAAATAATTTTCTTTCAATCCCCCAAATAAGAAAAAATAATAATATAAACAGTGGAAATAAGACATAAAGATATTTCTACAATATAGCAAAACTAACTTTTCTGTAAATTGGTAAGAAAAAACACCATTATAAACATTACTGAGTCCGTAATGCTGCATAAACATTCTGCCACTAATGCATTTGTCCTGGTATTTTTAGTAAGGCAGTTGTGGAGATAGCGTCCAGTAAATGTAATCCTGGTAAGCCTGAGCGGAAGTTTGACTTTCCTGGGCAGGAAATTGTCAGCAGTGTTTTTGTTGCTAGTGGGGACTGTTGTGTTGTGAAAATGGCGACGCCTCGTCGCTCCTCTCAGCAGCAGCAGCCAAACTCCCTGCTGTCCTCCCCGCCCCGCGGCTCCTCTCTCCCCGCCACCCCGCCCGGCTCTCCGCCAGCACCCACCGACGATGCCACCCCGCTTTCTCGCGGAGCCGCAGGGGAGAGCGAGGCTGACGGTGAGGCAACCCCTGCCTCTCCCACCACCAGCTCCCCTACTCTGGCCCTCACCGCCAGCAGCAGCAGCACTAGCAGCAGCGCTAGCTCCCCGACAACCACCGAGGGTAGCGGGACCAGCCCAGGCTCCACGCCCGACTCGGTCAGCGGTGACGCGGGCAGCAGCAGCAGCAGCAGTGGGGGCAGTGGCGGTGGTGGTGGTGGAGGTGCAAACGGGGCGTTCAGGGAGCTGTTTGAAGCCTGTCGAAACGGGGATGTTTCGAGGGTGAAGAAACTAGTGGATGCGGTGAATGTGAACGCCAAAGATATGGCTGGACGCAAATCGACGCCCCTGCATTTCGCTGCAGGTAAACATAACGGAAATCACCGGTTAAAACATCTTTTCAGCTTGTTTGTGCAGCTGTCGATGTGCATTTAGGGTGTGGGAGTGACCAGAGAGTAGCTCATAAACATTGGCTGACATTAGCCATTAGCTGTGTGAATGTTTTGAACTACTGTTTTCGAGATAACAACAATCGACTGCACTATTAGAAATGAAATAAAATGCATCAACAAAGTAACATAACATTTGAGTCTCTAAAACATTTCATATGAAATAAGTTACTTGCACACACCATATTTTTGTTTTGATTATTCAAGCAAAACAGTCTAATGTTTACTTCTGGAGTCTAAACAAATTACCCATGTGTCTTTCCCAGTTGACTAAGTTTAAATTCCTATTTAAACTAGTTACCAGTATGATAAAATCATGTTAATGGGAACAATAACATGACTTTGATAGCATAGTGGCTTTGTAGCTTTGGGATATTTTAGGATATTGTGCAGCCATTAGTTTAGAATCTCGTGCTTCTTCTACTTTTATGTTTTCCAACTGTATCGTGTAAACATGTTTTGTATTGCTGCCATCCAATGTAACAGGCCTCAGTCTCACCAGACTCCCAAATAAAAAAAGTCAAAAGAACAGGCAAGTACACCACATAATGGTGTGTATGTGTGGGCAGAGTAATTCCTCCATCTGAGTTACTGGTGCTGTTGCAACTGTAAATTTGTTCCTTTTTTAGATTATATCCTTCGCTGTAGTAGATGGAAAGACAATATGTATTTTGATTTGTTAAAAACCTGTATTTGTGCAACATTTGGGTAGAAACATCTAAAAATAATCTTAAACCATGCAAGGGCAGACAATTCACTTTATGAGTCAAACATTGCAGCTGCACAGTAATTAGACAGCTGCTCAGTGGGTGAGGACAGAAAGACACGATATAGCATGGCCAAATATATGCACAAGAATATCACTTATATCAAAAAGTTGTCTGTTGTGTATTAACAAAATATGAAGTCTGTATATAATTTAAATTAAGACATTTGACAACCCCTCAGGCATATTGGGAATGTAATGATCAGAACAGACCGGACCCATACACACCCAGCTAATTAAATTTTCCTGCAACAAAGAAATCAAGGTGGTTTAAACCCGCACTTACCTATAACTACCGTTCTTTTTCCCATTCTAATCTTAACTGTACATTAATTATATGAAACGTGCTCATCTTCACTCCAGCTCTTCAGCTCCGAACTTCACTGTTTTCAATTCTTTCATCCTTACAAACAAAAAAAGATAATAAAAAAAAGAAAAAGTTGCGCAGCTGTTTTACATCTCTGGCCTTCCTAATCCTCAGCAGTTTGAACAGGAACAGATTCTCTACAGTCCCGCGGCACCTTTGTAGTGAAGACATAATAAGCAGCACTTGTAAGCCACTTCCCCAAACACCTGCCATGTGTGCCTCGCAAAACAAACGGACAACATTACTAAACAGAACAAAAAGCAAAGACAGTTTTCAGATAAGTATTAATTAACTGGAAGAGGAACCAAAATAGAAAACAGAGACCCCAGCCTGCTGTTTCAGTTTAGAGTATGTGGAAACCTCTCATAAATCTTGCCTTCAAGTTGCAGATTTTATTTAATCCTGCACAAAAACTTAAGTGCTTGAGTTTCTGTCTTCTGGGCATCACAGTTCAGTTGTTGTAACCAATCTTCTGTCTCTTCCTTCTCTCTCCTCTCTCCACTGTCATCTCTCTGTGATCTTATCTCAGGTTTTGGGCGGAAAGATGTGGTGGACCACCTGCTTCAGACCGGCGCTAATGTGCATGCACGGGATGACGGGGGTCTGATTCCACTTCACAACGCCTGCTCATTTGGTCACTCTGAGGTGAGACTTTGCACAGCAACTCTTTGATGTACTAGTATTTTTTGTGTCTCTGCAGCACAGCAATTCAAACAAAAATGTATTCCCACAAAATTGAAGATGGAACCATTTTTGCTTTGCAGATTGTATCGCTTGTGTTTGCAGTTTTTTTGCAGAAAGCATTATAACTCACTTGTGTTTCCCGACTATGCTAGTGCAGTTGTATGATACACTTTGTTCTGGGAAAGCAAGCACGCTGAAGATACACACGAGTGCAGTATAAGGAAGTACAAGTGCCCATTAGGGTGACACAAAGGGGAAAAATGTGTACCACTCATCCAATATCCTGCTTGGAACAAAGTGTTAATACTTTAGTAGAATGTAAGGAATTGCTGGTAATTAAAAGTTTTGAGTTGCAAAACTGTAATCAGTGTTTTTAATGAGAGCAACATATTTTTCACATTGAAAACCTGAACATCCACTGCCGCTGCGTCTTTGATTTTTTTATTCACACCTACGCATGTTGCTGTTTTGGAATATCTGCGACAGATGTGCTAATGCGTCTGGCCATTAACCACAGTGATCAATCTGATGTTTACAGTTTCAATTGTTTTACAGGCTTTTAGAGCTTACTTCAAGAGCACTTTGCAACCTTGTCAGAAAAGCACCGTGCTAATGCAACTGTGTGATGATTAGCAGTGCGATGAGAGTAAACACTGTCCAACCTGAAACCAATCACTCAGCTACCACTACAACGCTGCACCTGTGGAAGTGATTGTGTGCTTTGGTTTAATGTTTTTTCTTTTTTTTTTGGTTTAGGTGTGATTTTGCAGTGGGTGGCAGTGTAAAGTCAGGTATTGGGGCCTGGCTCATGCAGTGTGGTATATATATATATCTGCCGGAAAATAGAGGGTTGAAGCCTTCAAGTCGGAAACACTTTAGTGTTGGAAGTAAAGGAGTGTCTGATCCGTGCATTTTATAACATGATCGAGGGTAATATGGAGTCTGAGATTGACAGACACTTTGGTGTGGCATCAGTGCATGAATTGTGCCATTGTGTTAGTAGGTAACAGCATTAGTACAGGCTGAAATATGTCCATAGAAAGTATCCAAAGTTGGTGTTCTTTTTCTAATTCTAAGTCTATATATATAGTGTTATTATTTGAAGGGTTCCTTTTAGAATTATACTGTATTCATGTAAAATTATGTACTGAAAAAAAGATTTTGTAGGATAAAAGATTACTCCCCAATCGGTGGTTGTGAAGTAAATATATTGTGCATTTTCTTCCATTTGTTAGTTATTGTATCTGCACCAGTAGTGAAAAACCTCTCTTTATACATATCCCATTTTGTGGTAATTAGCATAACTAGCACTACTTGGCAGCCAATGCTAAAACAGTGAAAACAGGGTTGCAAATTTAGCAGCAGCCACCAGTCATATGCTGCTACATTTCCTTCACTCACAAGCCCCCTAAAAAGCATGGTAATCTATTGAAGTGGCTGGTAGAGTTTTGCATTCACCAGCCAACGTGGCCTCATAAGTCTAACTGACATGAGTGAGGCTGCATTCACACCAAATCAGAAAATTAGTTGCATGGTTGTGCAGCAGTGTGGGAGTGACTTAAAAGGTCCAATTTGTGTCACATCATGTTGTGAACTTTAACCCCCCAATGTAGCACAAGTAGACTTATATATTTCACGAGTACTGTTCTCTGTCGGAGCGTTTTTTAATGATCTTAACATTTCCTACCGCACTGGACTGAGACGGAGCTATGTGCTGGAGCTTGTTGCAGAAAACGTGCTATCAAATTCACCACAGAGTTGCTCCAGCGAGAATCCATGTAGTGCTGGTACATGGACTCCTGGGTAGTTGGGGGCAAATGCTCATGTTTTTCTATTGTTTTTTAAACTTAACAAAGTCATTTACAGCCCCCACCCCATGGCAGCGAGAGGGAGGGATGTTCACTCTGCTCTCTCATCTAGTCTCTGACTGCCAGACTCTACAAAAGTTGAGTTTGTTTCAACTTTTGCACTGCAGGGTGCTGCGGTTTTTTCTAGCCTCCCTTTTGGCACGGACTACTGCAGCTCAAACACACTACCCACACTCAAATGAATGGGAGGACTGGCGTTTCATCCGCACTGCCTGAATTGGTGTGATTGCAGCCTGAGGGGAAAAACAACCAGGGGTGAACACGCACCTGGAATGTGACTTTTTTTTGCCCTTTAAAGAGTAAATGCAGCTGTTGTGTGTGTTGTTCTCAGGTGGTGTCCTTGTTGCTGTGTCAGGGGGCCGACCCTAACGCTCGGGACAACTGGAACTACACGCCGCTCCATGAAGCCGCCATCAAAGGCAAGATAGACGTCTGTATCGGTAAGCACGGAAAAACACACACTGCAAATATTGTGGGCTAAATAAACACCACTGTGTAATATCTGGTTTCAAATGAGGCCTCGGTTTGTTTTCAATAAATTATCTGTTGGCATTTGGAGGTTTTTTCTTAGACAGCCGTTGCAACGTTCCTTTGGGTGCAATAAAAGTCAGTGGTTGTTCTGTGACATTGCTAAATATGTTTCATTATTTACAGTGATATTGCCGTGGTTGATTTATAGATATTAAATTCTCTTTCGGTTTTAAAGTCTAGTGTTTGTGTGTGTGTGTGCATTTTGTTTTAAATGTCTCCTCCTCCGCCCCTCTAAAGTCCCAACCTGGAGTTCTGTATAATTACAGTACTTTTAAAACAATAATAAAGCACCTGCAGACTGTACACTATGATATTCCATGAAGAATAAAGCTGCAAATAATAAGCTTTAAATTGCAATTACAGTGTAACTGCCTATTCTTAAACCCACACAGGGGACAAAGAAACATTGATTTTTGTCTTGCAATATATTACCAACATGTTTTTTTATGTTAAAAGTGAAGCAACACCACCGGGTCAGCTCAGAACATTAGCAGCAGTTGATCTTAAAGGTCAACTGAAAAATAGCAAGGCGGTGTTACTGATGCCTGAGGAAAATGTGAAGTAGACAAGATCCGCCCCAGCAGGAGAACTGTCTGAGTGGTGCGTTTTAGGACAATCTTTATGATCTTAATGGAAAGGCATTGCTCAGTGCGAGCAGCAATAACAAATGAGTGCAATGATAGTCGGCGTCACCTTGCTGCCAGCGTATGTCTGGAGGAGCTGAGAGCAACTAGGAGAAAAAGTTGCTCCCGTCATTTTTATGTCTACAATAAGCTGCTGCAGAATGTCTGGGCCCTGAGAGACCGCATAGCAGCAGAGGGCTTTGTAGAGCTCCGATGATCACTGTGCACAAACGTCATCCTGTTCTCAGGGATGACACCAGGTATTGATATATCAATAATTATGAAAAAGGACTAAAAGGACTTATCTTTGTGCATATATTTACTTGATTTGTGCATTAACTTTAAAAATAGCTGGAAAGGGCATTTTAGAAATAACACAGAATACAAAGAAAGGACTTAATTCAGTATATATGATGACACGCTCTGTCATGATTCAGGATGCCTCATTTAACAGCCAGACTGCTGCGTGCAAATCTCTCAGTCGGCTTGTTTTTAGCTCCATTCCAGCTTGTTGTTACCTCTCAACAAAATGCATGAGTGCTTCAGACCTTTTGTGTACAAATAGCCTCTCTGCACAGAGTGAACAAAAAAAAAAACACTGTAATGCCTTCATTGAAATTAATTGTGGGGGTTAGATATGATACAGGGCTTCCAAAAAGAAAGTGCTGCGGTATCTGTGGACTTATTCAACACAAAGCTTTGAACACTTGCTCACCGGAGCAGCTGTGACCAGAGGCACAGTATCCTGTCCAGTGGTTTAACCAATCAGATAGCGCTGTGAGCGAGACTGTAGAGTGAGACTGTAGAGTGGCGTGGAAGCAATTTTTTATTATGGCGTTCTTGTCTTTTTTATTTCTATAAACAGTTATTTTCAGCAGTGTCAAGATTTTGGCATCGGCGGCATCAATGTTTTGGTTTCTGTTTGTAGTCCATTTGGTTGACTGCAGCCCAGAGATATGGTAAATGGTAAATGGACTGCACTTATAAAGCACTTTTCTAGTCTTTGAAAAGACTTGCATGAGAAAAGCTTGATGGCAACACCAGAATTCGATAAAACTTTCAAAAATGCGTATATATTTTTCGAAAAAAAAAAAAAGTGAAAGTGCTAAAACGGAAGATAGAAATGCCTGTTCTGAATAAGTTCTGATGTAGTTAACATTTAACTTGCATGACTGTTCAGTTGTTTCCGCTCTGCAAGAGAAAACCCCAAAAGTTTTTGCTCTCTGTGTCTTCTCTCCGTTTTCTCTCGTGGGTGGCAAAAGTTGTCTTATTAGTAACCTCTTTTTGTTGTTGTTTACTCTCTCTTGCGCAATCGCTACTTCTTCTACTGTTTACCGACGGATTAGCCGACAGCAGCACATTACACTGCCATCTTCAGACTAAACCAAGTTTATGCAGCTTTGTTTATTCGCTCAAAACCAGTTTATGAAAATCCCTAATTAGCATTTTCTATAGTTGCTTAATTTCAACTGTGACTGTAATGGAAACACGGCTACTGTGTGTTTCCATCTGTCTTCATGACTGTCTCACCACCTTGATGACCTCCTTCTAAGTCATGAACTACTTTGCTGTAGCAAGATGTTTTTAATGCCACTTCTTTAATTTGTTTTTGGTCGTTAAAAAAGCGCTGACACTGTTCAATTTGTAAACACGTTTCTGTCTGTGGTGTTAGGCTCTTCTCCTTACTCATTTTCATAAATATAAAAGGCAGCCTTGTGCAGCGAGTTATGGGTGTTGATAATCCTTATCATCAAATCTCATAAACGCGCAGCTCAGCATGTAAATGTGGCATTTATCAGGCTAAAAAGGGCAATCCACAAAAAAGTTTGTACAATTAAGAGAGTTTTATTTGACTCTGAGCACTTCACAGAAAAAAAATAGGAGGGATTAGGATAAAAATACTGTCCTGCTCCTGCAGGATGTCGGAGTTACAATCTGCAGGCTTTTGGAGGAAGCAGGTCATGCGGAGGATGTTGTGGTTGCTGCCACCACTTATCCAAACACTCCACTAACTGTTCGAAGGCCGCACTTAGTTTTGCTGCGCTCTTCAACAATGTTATGGTGACATTCTGGGGCTGGTGTCACTGAAGGACACAGACGGCTCAAACTGTTGCCATGCGCTGCTCAGATAAGCCCGGTGGTAATGACTGAGTGCCGTCATGTCGGAGCGCCTCCAGACCTCTGAAAATACAGTCGGACACATTTTGTGCAGCAAGAGGATGATAAATATGTTATTCGCTGCCAGTTCAAAAAGCAAATATTTTTCAGGTCACATTACCAATTTGCGAGATAATTTGAAAAGCTGGCACCTTCACTGCTCCCACTCTAAAGCAACACATTTGGCTCCCCTGTGGCACAAAGCAAAACGGCTTCTATCATTATTCTCAGGTCCTGGATGTGAGCATCCTTGACTGTAGCAGCAGGGGGGCGTTTTTCTGCATTTCCATTTAAAAAGCATCAAGAAGACTAAATATCCTTCTTGATGCATTGTGCATGTTAGTATTGTGAGTCTGATGGTGGGTTTAATAGTGTGCCTAAATGATAAAGCGCTTAGATGGCCTATCAAAATCACATGTTTTTTGCATCCAAGCAAACTGGTGCTAATCAGAAAACAGAAAGTAATTTTTGTTGCATTTATGTCTTTGGTTTGCTGTCCTAACTGCACTGCTACAAGGCATGTAAACAAACATCACATGACCTCAAGCAGCTTGTGTATTGGACAGAGTTCTGGTAACCCTGCCAGGTTAGAGATTTGGCGACAGAACGAGGGGCGAATCAAGTGTGATTCGACTGTAACTTCAGCTCAGCATGATGGACGCTCTGTCCTCTTCGTTTGGTGTTTAGACAACTTGAGTAAGAAATTAATCTGTCATTACCAGACCTGCATCTCTCCGAGCTCAGGGTCCGGAGAAAATCTCATCAACAAACTTTGGATAAGAAGATCTTGGAAAATCCGTCAGCAGCGTTTTGATTGGCTCTGGGTTTAATAACCCACCGCCTCCATAAATGTCAGTTTAGTACACAGTTTAACTGTGTCCTCAGTTCTCTGCAGCGTCATTTGACTGGTTATTGATATAAACATCCACACTTTTTAAAATGTTCTACATGCTCTGAAGTCTAATTAGATGTCAATGAAAGCTCTTCATTATCAATCATCTATTTACATCTGTCTCTTTATATCCTCAAACCTCTGCTTTTTGATTTTATTTTCATGTATATTCTATTTCTTAATTATTGATTGAATTGAATTGAGACGCATTGGCTAAATTATGACTAATTATGAACTATTATTTATCTTATTGGTTAAGTGCTGAAACACTCTCTAGAAATGACAGAAAACTGTGAAAATTGCCCCTCACAGTTTCTCATTGCCCGAGGCGAGCCCAAAATTCGATGATATCGAAGGTACAATGATATGAAAAAGAAAAGTAGGGCAGTCCTCACATTTGAGAGGCTGGAAGCAGTCAATGTTTGGCACTTTTCCTTGATAAATGACTGAAAAAAATGAATCTATTATCAATCATTGTTGATTATATTTCCATTGATCGCCTAATAGTCTCAGCACTAGATTGGGTGCAGACATCCTGTCAGTTTGAGATGTTTTGTGCATTTATTTGTAGGCTAATGCTCTGCAGCTCTGCTTTATCAGTTTGCACCGTTTGTGACAGCACGGGAAAAAGAATTTCTTATCTTCATCATGAAGAGCGGAGGTTTGACTTTTGCCCAAATAAATGCCTGCAGCTCTTGTCTAAATGTTTGCTTGTGTAAAAACCCAACACACACAAAAAACAACAACTTAAAGCGATATTCACAGAGAGGCTTTTAGAAGCCAGCAGCAGGGAGTGTTAACACGGCATAACACTGCACCTGCCTGCTGTTGTGTGCAGCTTTTAATCTTCAGCAGCGCTTTGTAAAGTGGAAGGATTCTCTGTCTTTATGAATGTCTGTCCTTCGATTTTCTCAACAACCGTTCATCCGATCGACTTCACACTTGGCGAGCGTATTTCTGAGGAACCAAGGACACACACACACACTGTGTAGTGTACTAAGAGAGGACCACTATTAACGGTTCCACCACTGAACGGGAACATTTTGTCACAGAACATGAACAGAAGAAGAAAGAGACTTTCTTGGTGGCGGACTTGATCAGCCGTTTGAACACAGCTTCTTTCATTCATTTAACCATCTTCTTGGATGTCACCATAAACAGGGAAGAGGCTGTGTGTCACAAACTGCTGTGAAAACCCCAAATGAGACGCACTTTCTGAAAGCGTTGTGTAGCAGAAATAAAAACCTGAGTAATAATGACATATACAACATGTCTTAATCAGAAAATGCTACATTTTGAATAAGGACTAAATTGGAATACATGACATGTATCAAATTAATTAAATTGTCAGGCAATTCAATAAATGATCATAGAGAAATTAAGAATAAATAGTAATAAAGTAGATAGCTGAAGAAACATTGTTGCTGACAATTTAAATACTTTTTTAAATCGCGCCAAGCAACATTTTTATATTGTGTAAAAAGTTTTCATAACAGCACATATCAGACAGCATATACACTGATATGATATGCCTTTGATAAGCCGATATCAGCAGATAATATCAGTCAACAGATATATCTGTCGGGCTCTACTTTTAATGGGCACTTCTGCTTTTTCCATATTTGCTTTTCCACTTGAACACCACACCTAAGATGAGGTTGTCACTGATTGGACATAGACGTAGCAGATAACAGTTGCAAATCTGCAAACTAATCCTGTCCAAAAAGGGGGATTTAGGCTGTCCAGAGAGGGCTTTTTGCAGGTATTACTGACAAGCCGTGCCCATTAGGGACAACGCTGAAAGCACAATATTAAAACTTGACAACTGCAAATGAATGGGAGACATCGGCGCAGACAGGATTTGTGAAATATTCAAACCTGTGTACGTGTGAGTGAGTATGGCGGTGCGGCTGTGCATCACTCTCTGCCTCACTATGGGCGTTTATTTATTCTCTCACTGTTGGGTATCAGAATCGGTGTGTGTGTGTGTGTGTGTGTGTGTGCTCGCTCATGTGTGTATATAGGATTGGTGCAGAGCTAAATCATATTTTTGTTGAGGGGTGAGTGGGTGACTAAGGTCTGCGTCAGTGCTGGGGCAGAGCCGCACACATGCGCATACATGCACACACACACAAACACACACACACACACACAGACCTGGTTATTGTTCCTCCTCTCTGCTGAGTTGGAGCAGAGTAGTTTGAGGTGTACACAAGTCAAAGGGCATGTGCACCGGGAACGGCTCAGCAATCATAATAGTTGGAAGTGAGATGGAGAGGAAGGCAGTGGAGTGTTGACATTAGCGCCCTCAAAAGAGCTAATTTACAAAAAAACTGAGCGCAGCCACAGTTTGTTATTCAGCTCATACCTGTTCAGTAGTCGCATGACTCTCTCTTCTCTTCTCTTCTCTTTTCACTCCTCATGTCTTCTCTTCTCTCCTGTGCCTCTTTTCTTTTCGTCTCTCTCCTGTCCTCTTCTCTCTCTCTCTCTCTCTCTCCTTTCCTCCCATCTTCTGTCATTTTTTCTTGTCTCTTCTTTCTTTTCTCATTTCATCTCTCTTCTCATTTTCTCTCCTCTGCCTTATGTTCTTTTTCTCCTTTCCTATTCTTTCCACTCCTCATTCCTTCTCTTCTCTCTTTTCCTCTCTTTCCTGTCCTCTTCTCTCCCTTTCTTCTTTGCTGTCCCTGCCTCTCCCGTCACTTCTTCTCCTCTCCTCCTTTGTTTCTTCTTTTGTCCCTTCTTTCCTCCTCTCGTCTTCTTTCTCCTAATTTCTTCTTTCCTGTCCTTCCTTTGTTTTCCTCCGGTCCTCTCCTCTATCCTTTTTCTTTCCACTCCTCATTTCTTCTCTTCTCTCCTCTGCCGTTCCTCTCCTCTCCTCTCCTCTCCTCTCCTGTTTTTACTACTCC
>CAFUXE010001449.1:70345-87155 GCA_903364295.1 Serranus cabrilla | reverse complement strand
TACCCCCTCCTCCCCTCTCCTCTCCTCTCTCTTCTTGCTCTCCGCTGCACCGCTCAGTCAGTCGGAGAGGCGAGAGTCTCTCCACTCGCACTGCCCGCCCGCCTCGTCGCTGCTGCTGCTGCCGCTGCTACCTCGATTAGCCGTAGCCACTCGTCTCTCCCTCTCCTCCCTCCTTTTTATTTATTTTCTCAGCTTAGCCACAGCCTTCCCCCGCTCCTCCACGGAGGTGTGATGTGTTTTGTAGCTGGTCACGTAGCCTCTTTGTAAGGTCCGCTGTTTATCTGGCGGTGTGGTGTAGCGTAGCTTTCGCTGCTCTTGTTGTGGCATGTCTGTTTACATCAGCAGCATGGCTCGCAGGGCAGGGGCAGCCAGGGGCAGCCGAGAGAGCAGCGCTAGCAACAGAGGTGGAGCAGCCGGAGGAGGAGGAGGAGGAGGAGAAGGAGAGAAATGTGAAGCAGGACGTGCGGCAGGAGACACAGCCAGAGGTGGAGGAACAGGAGGGATAGCAGTGGAGCAAGTGGGAGAAAAAAGAGGAGGTCCAGGAAGAGCAGTTTATGGAGCAGGATGTGGTTCAGCAGCAGCAGGAGGAGCAGGAGCAGGAGGAGGAGGAGGAGGAGGACTAGGGGGAGTTGTGTGTCGGGGAGTTTGCATGTCAGTCCAGGAGCTCAGCTACTGTCTGTGTCTGCCCTGTTGTTGTACAGTGTTACTGCAGCATGGAGCCGACCCCAACATCCGCAACACTGACGGCAAGTCTGCCCTGGACCTGGCTGAACCCTCCGCCAAGGCCGTGCTCACAGGTCAGTGCCCCGTCCGTCTGCGTGTCTGTTACCACACAGCTCAGCACCTGTCTGTATGTCTGTTGAATTCTATTGCAAAATGTGTTTTTGTCTGTATCCTTCCTCTTCCTCGTCCCTGCTCTTTGTCTTTTCCTCAGAGGTTGCACGTTCCCACTTCTATCTTAATGTTTTGCACACAACTTTCAACCAGCGAGCATTTAATTTCTTCCAAGGCTGCAGGCAGGATCACCTTCTGTTCCCGTCCATCTATCATCCTTTTATTTTGCAAGGCTGTGCTGCTCATGTACTCACTACGCGTGTTATTGAGTCTTTGTGTCCAAGGCTGTACACACATCGGTCACTTCATCACAGTTTCTTGGTTTGGCTCTCTGCCTCTATCCAAGGCTGTAATCAGCGGTCAGAGGTGTTTGTGTCTCTGCTTTCTTTCCTCCACACACATTTTTCCTCCTTTGACTCGTTTCTGGCTGAGGTTGCACTCATTGATCAGCTGCTCAATAAACCGTGTATCCGTGTTAAATTTTGCTCTTCTTCTTTTTTTCTTTAATTCCTTCTGTGGAAAAAAAAGAAGGGAAAAATCAAAACAATGACACAGCAGACCTTTACTTAGCACTGTTTTGTTTAATTCAGCACAATGCTGCAAACATTGACAAATTGAAAATGCATTTAAATGCAGTTTGAGACTGAAAGAACCCATCCATTACGTACTGCTGTGACCTCATGGGCAGGGGCGCTTTGGAAACAAACCTTCTTGATGAGTTGGATTTGAGGGTGCTATAAAAAACAAAGAATGCTTCATCAGAACAGTATATAATTGGGCGAATGAGGACTCATATGACTATCACATATAAGGTGGATAATCGAGAATTGTTTGCTGGCTAAACTGTCCAATTTTAATGGTAAACCAAATAATCCCAAATAATAAATAAACGAGGCTAATGCAAAATATTAAAAGCCTCTATGCTTGGAAGAGCCAGCTCTTTGATTTCATTGCTTTGCAACCACCCCGTCTCCACAGTGCACTAACACTAGGTGGGCTGGCTGTGATGAGTTCAGCTCATTCAACTCAAAGGGAGCTGAAACATTTTTCTGAATAACATGTTTTTGTCTTTTGTTGTTCTGTTGCTGAAAGTAGTAGAATGATCATCATTAAGCTGCTTAAATATAATGACCTGATTGCAGCGGCTGCATGATGATGAGTAGGGTTCGCCAATATGACTGCATTTACCGTGCAATGGTACTTATAGGCCCACTGGGAGAGATTTGACATTTATTGTGGGAGCGAATCTCATGCAAGATCTTGAGTCTTGCATATCCAGCTGGCTGCTAGGTTTTCAGATTTTGGCAGACAAAGAAGAACAGTGTTGTAAATATTGTTTTTGATTTAGGGCTTTTATTTGGAAGGAATTTTACTTATTATTGTGATTCCAATATTTTTCACGTGAGGTGGATGTTTTTGTTTGTTGTAAAATAAAATAAGAAAATAATCCAAATACGAAGAGCTGTATGGTCATTTTAAACCCTACATCAATCAAATTTACAACTATGTACCGTTACTGTGATATAATATATAGAATAACACAAGTTAGTTTCTAAAGAAAAAAATTGGGCCTGCAAAACTATCATTTTGCTCCCCCTTTACCATTCCAATCATGTCGCGAAGCTGCTGAAATAACACTGCAAATTAAAGCTATTTTTTATTGCTTTGTTATTTGGCATGGTGATATTTAAAGCTGTCATGTGACCTCTGACGTCATGATCTCCTCTTTACATACATGGCTACTTTATGCTGATAACATGCAATTTAATTCAAAAACCACATATTTTTCTAATGCATTAAAATGTGCTATGTCAGCTTACTTCCTATTTCCGCATACTGAGGTAAACAGGCTTTGAAATACATACATTGGGTATCACTGTAAAGCTGAGACTCTTGTGGATTCAATGAGCCCAGTTTTCTTCATGTGGGATGATGTTAGTCCCTGTAGTAGCCTGTTCCTTGCACTGAGGACATTTCTTGAGTCTCGACCTCGATTTATAAAACGAGCTGCTGCGACCTCGAGGATAATCACAGCCTCATGAAACTTTGCAGCCACAAACTAGAGACCTAGAGCATTCAGAGGATGTATAGCTGTCCTATATATATTGACAATAATGAGGTTACTCAGCAGTCTATCCAGTCCTCCAATTGCTTGAAAATACAGAAATCTCCAAAATGACAAAAGTTGCTGCACAAAACTTATGGGACAAAGTTTAACATGGAAATGGACTTCAAAGGAGAAATATAATTGTTGTGAACCCTCATACACCTTAATAGGTTAAATTAATTAATTAATTGATTGTTTAAATCATGTTTATTAGAGATTTTTGACAGAGCATCTTGACTCACAGTGCTGAGTGCAGCATCTGGAATTAATCTTCAGGTTCACAGCTCTCAGACGATGTCCACCTCTTCCATGTGGTGTTTATTGTTCACCTGCTATCCCCCCTTAAACATCCACTGTGTAACTGGAATGCATTAGCTCCATCGCTCAAGAACCAGGGAAAGCCTTCATTATCATCATCAGCGCTGTCCGACTTGGGTTCAAGCCACTTAAAGCTTACAGTTTGCATTCAAAGCATATCAATTCCTCACTCTTCCAACTAAAATATTCAGCGCTTCGCTGCATTAAAACTGCAGACAGAAACTTTTACAGCCTTACAGGCGAAAAAGAAATGCTTTAGTGGCCAACATGGGAAACTTAAACTTTGTGTGAAACTCAAGACTACTAGTTCTTTCATTGTAACAGGCCCTTAAAGGCAGCAGGACTCATTATACCTATTCAGTGGTCGAGGAACCACTGGGACAGTTACGGCCATTAAATGAGGAACTAATTAAAAATATATGGCTTTTAAATAAATAATTTTTAAGGACATTTGTTTTCAATTTCCCCTCAGTGAGACGGAGAAGGTACAGAAACTTCCTGCAGGTTTCTCAGCCTGATTTCATCTTTCCTCTTTACAGACGAGGATTTCTCACGTTCAGGCTTTTGATGAATTTCTTCCTCGTACCGCGTTGCACGTGTTCGTATCGGCCCGTGAGTCCTTATCTCTCTCTCTCCTCAGATAGGAAAGGTTGAAAGACGTGGTTGTTATTGAACTAAATTAGTGCTGTTTTTGTTTGCGCCGGTCGATGAGTAAAGAGAATATTAAATCTAAATCTCTTTCCGTGTTCCCTGTCTCTCTGTGGGTATTTACAGGCTCCAAATCAGTTTTCCCAGCACTACTTTCTCTGTTTACACTGTGTTACATCACCAATTTCCATCAATTGCCTCTGTGGTAAATGAGATAAACCTCGAGATACCAGAGCGAGGAGCAGTGCAGTGTCGAAACAAGTGGAGGAATTTCACTGCAGCCACCAGTGTAAAAATCATTGTCCTCGCCTGCTGGAATTGAAATTAGGTTATTCGGAGTGGAGTTATTGAACATTGCCACATATTCTGCAGTTAGCCCTTTCACCCCGGCTCGGTTTCCGCCATGATACAAGTTTTACATCGAGCTGTGCAATTTCTGAGCTGGAAGATTTAGACGTTAGAGGACATCTTATTGATAGAAAACGTATAACAAACATTGCAGACTTAATTAAATGCATGTGTATAGGACTCAAAGCAACTGACTGAGAAACACTCAAACACAGTCGTGCTTAACAACTGGAGTGCAGCTTTGTTGTGTTTAATTGGCATCAAAGATGGCTCAAATTTAAGGATTTAAAACCAACGATCAGTTTGACTCTTTCTAATACTGAAACAAAGATGTGAGCAGAAGAGCCTCTGATGAGTAGAAAGACTTTTTTCATCAACGTATCCACTGTTTTTATCTGTTAGACCAGTCGAGGGAGAGAGTCATAACTTGGTCAAATCTGAATGCACAGGCATGATTGATGTATTTTTAGATTCAGAGTGACCTACGCTGTCTGGGAATGTCATCATCCCTAATGTCAAAGTGTCTAAATCTTCCTTGATATAGAGAACAAAAGGGAACAGTCTTATAATTCCAAAACTTGCCTCAGAATAATCACATTTTAAATCATTTTCAGCATCAGAGTAATACAGTAATAGCTGTCCGTCTCAACAAACGTACATTGCACTGCTACTAGTTCATTTGACGTACTTTTAATGATGCCAACATGCCAAAAATGTAAAGAAATACAGGCTAAGGAAAGACATATAGTTGTTAGCCCGAAAAGTCAGATACTGAAAACCCCTGTTTAGGTCTCTAGGGCTCTATACTGCGAGTGGATCTTACCATAATTACATTTATGTAGCCCATTCCATTAAATTAATGTGTTTCTTGGATGTATTCTAATAGTGTATATGACAACTTCAGCCTTATTCTTTCAGCCGCAGCCCCGGCGGTTTGAAACGGACTTGGTAGCAAATAAAAAATGAACATAAAAACATAATTCCAGGCAGTAATGAGGCTTTTATATCTCATATTACAACAAGGACAACGCTTTAGTGCTTTAATCGCTGCGTGCTTCAGGGTGATATGGGTATAAAAACTCATACAGTCTGTGCAACCTAAGGCCACAACTCCTACGTGTCACAACTTCCAGCTCAAAAGCAGACAGAGAAGTCAGTCTCTCCAACAAGAATCTATGTTTTTGTTTGTTTTCCAAGAAAAATCATTGATCAGTATAGTATTTAGCCTCAGTGTGTTGACTTTGTGCATTCCAGTCATCTAGTTTTGTTTTGAGGTTGAACCTCACAAGACATACATTTTAAATAGATTCGTGATGCCTGGTCTACTCGCTCCAAGAATCTTAAACCTCTATAAATAAAATAAAGGGGGTATGGGGTTAAAACATATTTTATTTTACATAAATGATGGGCTTAAATGGGCATTTTCCAAGTAATTTTAACTTGGCATAGTAGGAAAAGCAAAGGTGTAATTAATAACATTAATGGTGGCTCTGTTCCATTTAGGTGATTCATTTAGCCAGGCCAATGAGCCAGCATGCATAATATCAGGACCCTGGAACTGGATCACCTAACTGGAATGCAGCCTTAATTGAGGTTATTAATTACACAGGTCTGTGCTTTTTCCTGCTATGGCATGTTTTGAAGCAGGCATGTTAAAAGGCCAGCAGATGATGAATACAGATGGAGCACAGTGGTTGAAGCATGCAGAATATGACTAAGTGTTCATTGTTTAACTCGAGCTTAAGCCTGCAAAAGAAGCAGATGGGTGTGTTTTGAAATTTTAATGGAAAAGACAACAATGAGACGTTTACAAGCACGGCTAAGTGTTATCTTCCGTTTTCAACATCTGCTGTTTCCCACAGGCCTCCGCCGATGCATTCAGGTGAAAATGAGCAGTTAACAGAGAAACCAGTTGATCCATAACACCCGCGCTCTGACTCTCCCCTCCATCATCGGCACTCTTCCTCCTGCAGTGGCTGCTCTGTATTCTCTCTGCGGTTCACGTCTGACAAATTTACCACATCTTGTTAGTAACGTGAATTATGCTTCTAATGGCCGGCGCTAATTACCTAAACCACCGTCCTGTTACATTGTCTTTTCACCCAGCGCCACCCCGGAGTGATTCCACTGTTGTAATTACTGTTGGTGGTGATGCACTTAATGCGATGCTTAAAGACAGTTTTATTATGTCAGGTTTTGGTAGCGGCAGAAAATTTGAGCCTTTAGATGCTCTTTCCAGGAAAAAATCCTAAAGAGTGTAAATGTTATTATAAATAATTATGTGTGTGTTTGCATATTTGTAGCTTCTGTGTAATCTACAGTGCACGAGCCTTTTCTTTCCTGTCCTATATGTAATTTATCTACGATTTAGAGGTTCTGCTCTATTCCTCATCTCTGCCGCAGGCCGGCGCAAGCTTTCAGCTCCAGTCTGTGGTGATGGAAGTTTATATTGACCCATAAATTAGCTCTACTGCTCCGCCACATCCAACAAAGTGCTCTCAGAAATGATAGACTCCGTTCCCTGTCAGCCTGAGATGTGAAACGGAAAGACAGAGAAAATTCGTTTTTTTTTTTTTTTTTTAAAGCTGCTTCAAACAACCCCTCGCACTGCATTTTAATTAAGTTTTTCCATCATACAGTTTGTTTTCCTGATCAGGGTAAGCATACGTCAGAACAGGGTATGGCGGTGGTGATTGTCAGGTCTTTGTTGAATCCCTCAGACGTTACGCAGATATGTCTTTTTCCCAGCGCAGCAGAGGAGCTCTGCAGTTTATCTCAAGTATGAGACACCAGGATTCACACCACGGCAGGGGGCAAACTCTCATGCACAACTGAAAAATTTGATGACTCGGGCCTGGGTGGTGTTCTTCTCAACTTTGTTTGCAGAAGTAAAATGAGCTGGTAAGGACTGGTTCATGTCCTATAGCTCATCCAGTTTAGGACGTACAGAATTACCTGTTAGAATCTGCTGTTACGATATAAGTAGCACAATAAATGACCAATTAAGTCAGATAGAAATGTAAATTCTTCAAATCTGGTAGAAAAAAAACCCCAGAGGTAAAACCTCCTCATTACTCTGTAGTGCTTTTGTAATGTAAACGCCTCCAGAGTTGCAAGTTAATTATATTGTTCCTTATCGGGTTACAAGGACGGCGTGCACAGATTTGCTATGAGATTAGCCTATCATTAAATGGTCACTGGCTCCTGGAGCTTAATGCGGACAACCCACAGTACACAGCATTTATCAGATGCTGGAGCAAAGTTGGTGTGTTTACATCTGATTTATAGTCCTGCGTCAATGCAGAGGAATGCTGGACAAATTTACATTTTGTGACCAAGCAAAGTCATTTTTAGTACAACCACTGCTCTTTGTCACAAAATGAGTGAGAGAATGATGCATATTATAGCATGTCTTATCAGTTATGCACAACACACTCATTTAGTGTTTCGATGAGCAAAGTGTTTCACAGCATACATAGTATATAGTGGACTTAAAGCGAGAGTATAGAGGAAGAAGTTGGTCGTGATAGAGAGTGAGAGAGAGAGGGATAATCATTTAGATATTGGGATTATGGGGCATATTTTCAGGGAGTCTTTCTTGGAAGACATTCATATTGTTGCACTCGGTCCTACCACTAATACCCCTTTTTAACTGGGGCAGTTCGAGGGCCAGTTCAGAGCTGGTACCTTATCTTGAACCAGTTCCTCGCTTTTCGACAGCCAAAGAACCGGCTCTCTGCCAGAAAAACTGGTTCCAGAGTGGCACCAACTCTTTGCTGGACTCAAAACTGCTTCACAGTTACTGAACCTAACTTCCGGGTGCAGCCCCTTGTGTAGCTACATCGTGATCTATGTCACATTATACAGAAACAACATAACTATTTAACTTCTTACTTATGATTATGTATTTAACTTCTTAACAATTTTTTTCTAAGTCTAACCATGTATTGTTTTCCCTATCCCTAAACAACTAGCTTTGTTACCTAAACCTTAAAAAAAATTCTGTTTCACAATGTTAACGAGGTAATACATAATGCAACCAAAGCAGCTAGTAGGAGCACTTATTTTGGAAAACACTACTTTGGGTAGTATTTGAAATAAGGAGCAAACAAAGAACTTGTTGGGCTAAATATAGCTTGAATAAACACAATGTAAAGACGTGTTACTATTTTGTTACCGTTGCTAACCAGAACCAGACTTACAGTTTCCCCTCTTCTTCCAGTCTTTATGCTAAGTTAAGCTAACTGTCAAGGTTCTTACACCAACGTGACAGTTTTATAGAAAGCCTGATATATCTCAGATATGGGATGAATATCAGACTGCAGATAACTAATAGAGAAAACACACAGTGATGATGTGAAAAGGCCCAGAAGAGCTAACTTAGGCAACAAAGGGATCACCAGGAGGATTTTTCTTTCCATCCGTCTTTCCTGTCCTCCGTGATTGATCTTCCTCCGGCCGGAAAGCAGTGATTAGGACACTTTCATCAAGTTGTTTCTGCCCTTGACGATTCTTTCCTTTCTCTCCTCATCTCTCCATCGCGTTCTTTCTTCACTCATCAATTACGACGTCGTTTAATGAGCTTGCAAGTACAGCGTGTACTCCATCCTACCCTCATCCTTACATCCGTCTTGGCGTCGATCTTTCCCTTTGACATGTCATCTATACTCTTTGTCCCTGTGCCCCCTGCTGTCTCTCACCCGTCTCCGGCTCCATACCAATCAGCCCCTCCATCTTTTTTCAGTGACATTTGTCATTTATTCTCTTTCTGCTCTTCACTTGAAATGTCTAACTCTGCCACAACCTCTTTAAATCTCTGACAGTACCATGATTCCAGTGTTATATCAGTCTATGAAGTACACGGAGATAAGCCGTTGGTGTATCTGAGACCTCAGCTAACCCTGAAAAGATTGTGCTTGCACTCATTGTTGTGAGGTGGAGGTTTGTGATCAACATCACTGCCAACAAATAATCGACTTATCTACTGAAAAGCTTTTTGTCCACTTTATTTCAGCCAAATACTTTAAGATCCTACCAACAAAGAAAAAATGTTTTGGTATTAATCAGCCATAGTTGATTGTCTCTGCATCTTTTGTATTAACCTTAGCTTTGCCTGTTTTGTCTCGAATAGGAAACTGTCTTGCATAAACAATATAGATTTTATTCAAAGAAAAACACCTGTTGGAGAAGAAGAAACTTTTCAGATGTAGCTATTTCAGCCTCAGGCTAGATGACAGACCCAGTGACAGGAGCGTGGGTTGAACTTTGAGCCACTGAGGGGGAGGAGGGCGTGACTAACAATACAGGTATTGCACAAAGGTGAAAAGTTCTATGTTGTGTTGATGTGCTCACAACTTTATAATAAGAAACAACAAGACTTACATGCTTAAAGTGAAGCAGTCAACAGGAAAATGCTGGATTTTTAGGTAACGTTCTGAAGTCTTTAGCCATGCAAGGAACTCTGTAAGGCACGAGCATGTTAGCATGGTTGTAATGAAAATGCTACAACTAGAAACCACTACAACTGGAAGGGAACTCTAAAAGCGCAGACCTCCGCCAAGGCATTCTGTATCTTGCAATGTTAACATTTCTACTTCAGGAGGCATTTGTCTGAATTTTTTCGGATTATTAACTAACTTTGTTAAGATCACCATGTTTCAATATCTGATAGCACTGGACTGGATGCTGATTTATCTACAGTCTGGACAGTAAACCCCAGGAACTCTTTTGCATTGCATGGAATTTGTTTTGTTTAATTAAAGGTTAAACATTAACTGATGATAATGAAAGGTGATCAATTCACAGTGATCTAAAACAAAAAATCCTCACATTTTAAAAGCTGCACTGAGCATTTGGAATTTGTGCTCGGCAAATAGCTCAAATTATTAGAACTTTTGAAAGTTGGTGGTTGATGTTCTGTCAATGAATTGATTAATGGAGCGTTCACTTCAGCTTTACAAATGGTGTTTCTGCCGAAATAAGCTACTGGAAAATGACTTGTATGCAATGGATTTTGGCCTATGAATGTACTTTTTGCAAAATGAAAAAGAAACAGCAGAATTTTTTTGCAATCTTAGTTATTATGCACACTCACCAGCCACTTTATTAGCTACTGAGATGTACCTAATAGAGTGGCCATTGTGGTCTCCTGCTGCTGTAGCCCATCTATTTCAATGTTGGACGTGTTGTGCGTTCAGAGATGCTCTTCTGCAGACCTTACCATACCAGTCCGACCCTTCTCCTCTGACCTCTGGCATCAACGAGGCATTTTGGCTCACTGGATATTTTCTCTTTTTTCTGACCATTCTCTGTAAACCATAGAAATGGTTGTGCATGAAAATCCCAGTAGATCAGCAGTTTGTGAAATACCAACAACCATGGCACGTTCAAAGTCACTTAAATCACCTTTGTTCCTCATTCTGATGCTTTGAACTTCAGCAGCTCATCTTCACCATGTCTACATGCCTAAATGCATTGAGTTGCTGCCATGTGATTGGCTGATTAGATATTTGTGTTTACGAGCAGTTGCTCAGCAAGTGGCTGGTGAGTTTATTTGGTGTTGAAATGAGGTCTTAGAAGAAGATGGGCCCTTGAGTTGGTACTTGCTGTTCGGTGCGTGTCGATGTGCTGCTTGCTATGAAGTGGCAATGACATGGAGAAAAGGAGGGCGTAGGGGTAAGAGATGTCAGGCATTATGTTGAATGTCTTTCAGCTAATTATCAAACAGCTTGTTACAGCTTAACAAAGTTGACAGAGGTACAATCAAACCTTTTACATTTGGATCCAACCACAACTTACATTGTGTGTGTATATATATATATTACAAAGCATTGTTTTGATGCTGTTGGTACGCATGATGTTTTGTTCATTAGCTGCACAGAGGTGTCAATTCAAGGCAGCTATTTTGTGTGCTGAATTTAAATGAAGTGGAAAACCATGCCCACATGGTACAGCATGATCTGGCACCAAAAGAGAGGGTCATTTTATTATTTTGCTGTTAGATATGGAAGTTTAAAAATGTCTTTCTGGAAGCCCATATTTTAGTCCAGCAGATAAAGAAAGGAAGCATTTATTATTGCTGCATACTAAAAAGGCAAGAGAGAACACCAGTGGAAGGGATAAATGGAGACGGAAGAGAGGCGAGAACAGAGAGAGTGAGAAACAGAGTCCATTAGCTGCTATTAATTACCTCTGATTGGTATTCACAGACTGGCTGCTTCTGAGCCTCAGAGAGATCAATTCTCCACTCTGGACCTCTGTCAACAACACACACACAAGCATACACTTGCTTATTCCTCTGGCCTCTCTTGTTTTAACTCTTACTCACACATTTAATCACACAAATTCGCCATCTGATGCGAACAAATCGGCATCATTTCAGTTTCACTATATGTAGCCGTTTGCTTTAGGTTAAGTGCCAACCAGGCGACAGGACTGCCAGCTTCACACCTAGGATGAGGCTTCAGACTCTGTGTCGTTATGAAGTGTTGTTGCCCTTTTGATATGAAAGATTATCTCCTTTTAATTGCCACACCCTGCCCCTGACCTTGTCTGGTATGTGCCCAGCCTTATTAAACATGTTGTGCATTTTTATAGTTGGTGAAATGAGCTGCATTGTCACTTGCAGGAAATCACTGAAGGTAATCTGACAAATGTTGACTTGTGAGCCTTGATGTTGTGTCTCATTGCCTCTCATGCTAAGGCTGTTTGTTCAGGCTGAAAACAAGCAGCAGGTAAACCACAATGTGAGCACCAGTATGTGTTCCTCATACAGTAGGTGGATCTCTCAGGGTGTGTGTTGAAAATTGGTATTGACAAAACATGTCTCTTACTGTTGAGAATTAGATAAATCTGATGTGAAGGAATATGATTCAAATACGGACACCTACAGTGCTTCTGTAAAGGTAGCCTTTGATTCTTCTTTCTCTTTTTTCATTCTTTTTGATGCAAACGTTGCTGCCCAGTATAGGTTAGAAAGTGCAAAGCAATATCTGTGTGACCTTTTTCCACACTGCTGCTTGCGAGTAAAGGCAAGTGAGTAAAGGTCCTGGATTCCCCTCTTGGTCCGAACAATCCATAGCTGATGTATGATCATAGACTATATATAAGAGGTGGATGTAGCCACCGTGACATCACCTGTTGGTTTGTGAACCATTTTGGTTTTCTGGAGCCAGGAGTGAACCTATTTGGAGGAGTGGGTGGAAGTAAGTTATCAGATTGCACAAGTGGTAGCTAGCTTGGTTTGCAAAAGGCAAAAATGAACAACCAGCTGACTCCTTGAAGTTTCTTTTAGCGCAACCAAACACTGAACAGTTTTTCTTTTTTAACTTAGTGACCTTTCTAGGCAAGAAAAATGTTCCAATTAACTTTCATGAGCTGAACACCCTGTAAGAGGGTAACATTCTAAGAAGAAAACACAGAAATGTGCTGTGGCACTTCCAAAGCTTTTCTTTTACTCTAAATGGGACCATCATTTACAAAATTGTATATCATGCTGTATTGAAGAAGAGACCATAAACTCATTACAGAAAATGTTTAATGAATTAATTAATCAAGTAAGAAGTAGGATCATTTTTCTCATAGACTTCTATACAAACCGACTCCTTTTTGCAACCAGTGGAGTTGCCCCCTCCTGGCCATTAGTGAAAAGGCCGGTTTAAGGCACTATTGCATTGGCTTGTTTCGAGGCCAGAGATTGCTGATATGTATGAAATCATTTTTGGATTAACAGACTAAAAGTTTTTTTTCTTCAAAGTGTGCTTGAATCAATAAATGAAAGCAGCTGGGAGCAGCAGAAGAAACATCTCTAAGTGGCCACTGAGTAAAAGATGAATGTGTTATATATTCTCATTTTCTTCCCATTACTTTTTATTGATGAATTCTAATACTTTTACTTAAGCAATGACCTAGTTGCCCCATGAAAAAATCAATTGACTCATTGTGTCTCATCTTATTAATTTTGTAAAGCATGTTTGAACATTTTCAGCTTTAGAGGCGAATCCATTTCCTGAATTGAATAAACAAAGCATTCGTCTCACTTTACATGAGAAGTCAAAGTTGGCCACACACTTGGGTTTAAAACTTAAACTTGAGAACTGACGTGAAAAGAACTTGATGTAGGAGACTCCGAACAGACTCCTGTGTGTTTCGACAATATTAGCTTTTTTCGTCAAAACCAGTGTGGTTCAGATATGACAGTTCCAGCATGATTCCCCAGGTGGTGTAAGTTTTCAGCTCCGTGTCCAGCTGTAACTTGGATCTCGTTCATCTCCAGCCTGTCAGGAAAGCAGAGTGTGAAAACTTGAAGAGGCTGGATGAACAAGAATTAAACAATGTTGAACAAGTTTTTTTTTCTTTTCTTTCAAGAATTCCCACTGTCATCTTGTCATCGTTAGCTTTTCATCCTCAGGAATGAGTTACAGACGGCAATAATAGGCTGTCACCGACAAAGAAACTGCGGCTGCAAAGATAGGCTGATATGAGAGAAAAAAAATCTCCAGAGAATGAAATGACTTTTAATCGTCCTGCTTTACAGTGAAGACGCTCTTTTCTCTTGCTGTCTTCATTAAGCTATTATTTTTGCTGCTTTCCTTTTTTATGTTATGGGTGGTTCCCTGTCATAATGAAATTAGATGTATATCATTTGAACGTTTTCTGAAAGGATTATGACTGAGAGTCATTGACCTGCAAAAGAGCAACTGACCGGACTGGTGACAGCAGTGTCTCAGACAACACCCTGCCCCCATTCTCATCCACACTGATGAAGTACACAGCCATGATTTACTAAGATTGCCGTACTTGAAACAAGTATATTTGCAGTTGAGAAGACTATGAAACTCACAATGTTTCCCGCCATTGAGTTAGCTCAGCAGAACTCAGCTAGACACAATTTAAATGGACAGCTAAATGACACCATCACTTTCCACAGACTCACTTAAACTGAAATAGTGAAGTCTTGGATAATCTTGGTGGGGAAGTCAAAGACAAGTGCAAGACTGAACTCCCACACAGGGAAACATTTACAGCTTCAGCTGAGCCAAATTCGACCCCAGACATCTGGCGGACGGCCAGAGGCGGACATAAACACAGACCATAGTCACCCTGACATCAAAACTAGGAAACAGATTTGATCTGTTACTAAATCTCCATGAGACAGAAATAGTGATGGATGCTGATAAGAATGGACATCGGAGAGCTATGAAGACTTTGGGCCAACAGAGAAAGGCAAGAAAGCCATGACTGGGAATGGAGTTCAGGAAAAAACATCTAAAGAGATGGCTCAATCTGTAACTTGTGTTGTGGGTGATGCTATCAGAGATGGAAGTGATAAGACAAAACACAACGCCTCCCAGGTGTTAATCAAAGTATTGTAAATGTGGGGGGCTGTGATGCTTGCAGAGAGCAATCAGAAAAGGTAAGACAGCTTTTCACTGAACTGTTTAATAGCCTTGACAAATTGGAAACCCAATTGTTTGTTAGTGGACTGCCGGGAACGGTCAACAGAGGGATTAAAAGGTTCAGCAGACTTTTATCACTGAAAACACAGCTCAGCAAAACCTGTTGGATAACTACTGATAACTTTCTGTTCTGGGGATGTAGGCATCTTTTCAGGATGGATGGCCTCCATCCAAACTGATCTGGACCTATAGTACTTCTGGACCATTTTTGGTTCAGCCATTGACCAGACCTAATCATACACTATGAAAGAAGTATATTGTCTGCCTCCACCTTGTTTTTTTTAAACCAGAAGTGCCAACCAAGCAAGAGCACACTAGATCCAAAAATCAGTGAAGACAGTTCCAGCCTCACCAGCCCTTTCATGGATAAGATTGACACCCCTGAGCTAAGGTATTAGCTGACACTAGCATGGTAGCTTGAATAGCATGGTTCAGAAATAAACAGCTGATTCCATAGGTTGTCTTTCATTACAACCAAATGCTGAATAAGACATTTTTAGGCAACCAAAATGTGGAAAAAACAAAAATGGACACAATTGATACACAATGTAGTTACACCCTAAAGCATACCCTGCTTAGATGTCTATTTTACTTGACATTGCACCATCATCTACAAAATGTTTATCATACTGCTTTAAAGAAGACTTGAAACTAACAATTGTGACTATGAACTAATTAGGAAAATATTTACAGAGGTAATAAATCAAGTCAGAAGTAGGGTCATTTTCTCATAGACTTCTATGTAACTTCTTTTTGCAACCAATGCAGTCACCCCTGCTGGCCATTAGAAAAAAAAACGCAAATTTTACAGTCTTCCTTGACTGCTGTTTGATCCGATTATGATGCTCCCTGAGACACATCATCCTCATACGTCAACATGCTAACAACCAGCTTCATGGATCAGTCTTCCACTTCCTCCTCCCGTCACTCTTCCCTGCCTCGCCCCTTTTGAGATTGACTGAAAAAAAATATCAGAGTTGTTTTTCTTTCTTTTTTTCCCCTTTATGTGAAACACGCTGAATAGGAAATATGCTTTACAAATACACTTGCCTTGCCTTTTGTACGGCATCCCTGTCGTCCTGTCATAACCAGAACTGGTACTAATCTAATTTTTCACTGCCAGACAGGTTTTCATCTCCTGGAATCAATTAGAGTTTGTGTCCACCCTGCGTCGCTTTTCAAGCTAGCAGTGCTGAACAGAAGCTTTGGGAAGCATTTGTCCCCGCTCCTTCTGTTACTGCATGACTATTAAAAAAAAATAATAAAGAAAAAACAGTTTGAAGCGTGGTGTACTTTGACAGAAATTGTGTGTGTTTCCATTAAAGCTGTATTCCTGTCATGCTGCGTGTTGAAGACGTGCTGTCAGCAAGTGCTTCCACTCTATTGTAAATAAAGAGAAAAAGAAAATTGTTGCTTTGAAGAGAGGTCCGTGGTGGGCAGGCTGCTTTAACATAGCAGAAAATTAGCCGGCGCGCTCTCTCTCACAAGGGTTGGCGGAAAGTGATGAGAGATTTAAGAGAGCGAGGGAGAGGGACTGGGAGAGATCGAGAGAAAGCCGAAGAATGAGGGGAGAGAATCGTAGAGTAGAAGCAAAGGAAAAGGAAGAAAGTGGATAGATGTCGTAGAAGGGAACAAACGCAGGGAGTGAAAGCAAGTGAAGGAGAAAAGATGAAGATGCTTACTGGCTTGGGTGACAGACGAACAGAGAGATGAATTGATGCGACATCAAGTGAATGCCAAGGAACTGGAAGAGAGGGTGTGTATGTTAACAGCCTAATCATGAAGACAAAGAACTGCTGTGGCTGCTGTGAAGGCTTCGTCCTGCTAAAGCTGCGGGAGCAAAGGACAACCTGCACCTGTGTGCACCTGAAAGTGCCGCTGTGTGTGTGTGTGTGTCAGAGAGAGAGAATTGTGAGTTCTTGTGTCTGCAAGGCCGAGTGTGTGGAGCTTTCTTCCTCTTATCAGTGACATGCTCATTGATTACCATGATGACTGCTGTTCGATTGGTCCCCAGTGATAAATGAACCTGAGCCCTATTTCCAAAATGACCTAGCAAGAGACGCAAAACAAAGTGACTGTTTCTTGTGTGTGTGTGTTG
>CAFUXE010001449.1:47097-57557 GCA_903364295.1 Serranus cabrilla | reverse complement strand
TCAGGGACAGCTCTTTTACTGTCCCTGATACTGAAAAATCACGACAGCAAGTAATGTGTTTCAAGTGTGGGCCGTTCTGCTTTTTCAGTTGATTGTGGAATATATAATATGTGAATATGTTATTACTACATTATACTTCTTTAGCAAGGCTCCAGAGTGTGAACACTTTGGTTGCACATGTAACCAAAAAATCTGTCAAATGCAACTGCAAACATTTACTGGTTGCACAGATGTGCCTGACATTGGTGCCTCTGATTGGCTGTTACCTTTTGGTTGACATTGAACTGTAAAACAGCTAATACAGCAAAGCAAAATGCTTAATGGACAAAGCTGGTTCCAAAAGTTCATCTGGGCTTTGCTTTTTACCCCTTCGAGCCAGGGAGGAGGAGCCAGGTTGGAATGTTTTGTTTACAAACAGTAAGCAACAATTCCTGCATAATATGCCTTTAAAACATACTTGTAGTGCAAAATGAAGAAAAATATGGTATCATCTGTGGATGTAGCTGGTCTCCCCTGTCCTCGACAAGTTTCTAAATCTTGACCCAACATCAGGAAGGGGTCTCGTTCTACCATATTCAAAAAGGCCTTGAGCAAAGGATGACCAATCCAATTTCCATGGCTCTGATACACTGTACTTTGCATTCATTGCAAGTGTGGGCCAAAGCATGGCTGGGGAACTCTTAATGTTCTGGATTGAAATGTTAACAATCCCAAAAGAAGTGGTTTCACAGATGTCAGATCAGTTTTGTGTGGTTCGTCTTCATCTTCACGATCCATTTCATTATTCCGTTTACAAGCAATGCGTGGTAGATGATGAGCAACATTGCATAAACAGCCTGAAAATCCATGGTCATTAGTACCTGGCTTCCAACAACTGTTGCACAGTTCGTTAGTTTACAACACAATGATGCAAACGCTTGCCACACTGGGCTGTCACGCCAAGTCAAACCAGCACATGTGTATGGAAAAGGGGCTGTGGAGTTTGTAGTCTGACTCACTGGATGAAGACTTGGGTATAAGCCTGCCACTTGTCTTGTATCTCTCTTTCTTCCTCTATTTCTGCGATCTACTTTGCAGGGATGTTGTCATTGTATCTTGGGTTTGGTGCCACCCAAGACCATTGTGATTGGTTAAAATAAATACAAGCAAGCCAAAGCATTGTTTCCTCAATTGCAGAATGAAAAAAGTACAGCCTGACATTTCTCCTGCATTGACAGCACTGTGCAGATAGGTCTGGTTATGCAAGACCATAAAGTGTGTAATCTATTTGTAATTAGCTGTATGCTTTGCTTGCTTGACAAGAACCAAAAAACGTGATCCGAGTTTAACAGTCAGCTAATGTCGCACATGGGACTTCAAGCTGTTAGATTGCATTTAGTGTAGACTGAGACCTCAGGGCTTGAAGAAATGCTGGACATGCTAAATGAGACACCAGGTAACACCAAAAGTACACTGGCCAACAGAGGAAAGAGCTTTGTTACATCTTGTTCCGCTTAATAGAGATAATTTTGTGACCGCGGCATCCGCTCATGCATCCTCAGGGAGTCCTGAGCCTCAGGTTGAGCTCTGCTGGGTCACAGCAGTACGTCTGGCTTGTGACTAATTAGTCTTTGGGATGAATAAGTGGGGGAAAAAATTCTAGTTTTGTGTTTTCTAGCTTCAGTTGAAGTACTCCCTGTAGTCCTCCATATCACTGTTTTCCAACCAGACTCAAGTGAAGACTGCTGCTGACCTGGTTTTTCCTTGAGAGCCGAGCGAGATTGAAGCTCCGCTCAATGGTGGAAATTGGCCAAACAGGTTTGGGATCCTTCAAGACTTCTTGCAGATGTCTCTTGGGGCTTTACAGTCTTCCCGTCAGAGCAGAGCAGCAGCTAACAACATCCCAATTATCGTGAAACTGAAACTTTCCATTAAAAACTACAGGCATGTTATAGGATGACTTGCTGAACCTTTGCAATAGCAGACAAAGTTGTGTGTTTGTAGAAGCAAGCTATCATGGAGAAATAGTTTCAAGATTTGATTGGTCAGAAGAATTTTCCAGAAAACAGAGATTGCTGTTACTTATTGGTCACCAAACCAGGCCCCACTGTATTTTTTTGGGGGGTTTCTATGACAACTATTGGGAGCAGCAGGGAGCCAAAGGGAGCCTTTTACTCTGTGCTCTTGGTAACTGTCATATAAATGTTCCAACAGCCTTGAGGAGGCTCTTTCCTATAATTATGGGTACTTCAGTGTTGTTGATGATGCTCAGCTGCAGCTTGTATCCATCATATCACCATCCTACCCGTAATTGTGAGGGAACATCCTCTGGCTATTATCTGTGCAGGTGGCCTGCTGGGGACGTGATACCCCGAGGGAAAAACCGTGTAATTTAAAAATTCGATGGAGATGCAAGGGAACAAACACAAGAGATCATTGAATTTTAATGGTTCATAAGTAGATGAATGCAACCAACCAGGCGGCCAATAAAAAGTGTGCTCAGACATATACTGAAATGACCTCTCCTGCACAATCTGTATTTGTAATACTCTTTAATTGCTCAGACTGAAAGCAGCCATGCACAGTAGATGGAATATATTTTCACGCCAGTGCAGTTTTATCCTCGTTATGGTGTTAGGGTAATTTAATGGGGTGATGGGGGATTTACTTTCCCACTGCTAACAGAAATGATTGAGTGAATTCTGCGTAATAACTTCAGATATTAGGTGAAAGTGAGGGACAACAAAAACTTTCCTACTTGTCATTCTTGTCATTTGACTAAAACCTCTAATGGAAGTCAGTCGGCTGGCAAGGATGAATGTGCCACCATTAACAGCTTTTATTTGGATTCACTTTGGACTTACTTTGACCTTTTTTCCTTAAATGGGGTTCAAATAGAAACCACGCTTTATTATCTGATTAGTTTCGGTACGTGGTTAAAGTATGATGTAATTTAGTTGCCTGATAGCTGACTGAATGTCAACTCATTACACCTGGTTTCCATCTTCAGTCTGACATTGCCTCAACTGCAGCCCACTCAGTTTTCCTAAACCAGTGATTACAGACAACATGTCCGCCTGAATCTAACACAATTTTAAATCAAAAACTGATAGCAAGGCATGCCAACATACTGGTTTTGCCAGGTTTCAGGAGCAGCAAGGGAAAAACTCACATTTTGTCAGACAATATTGAGAAGCCATGCTGTCTATGTAAATACATGGCTCAGTCCAGCTGTTTGGCTCATTGTTTGTTTCCCTGTGGTCATATTGATAATTTTTAAACTGAGAAGTTGCTGATGAGTCAACTCTATGGAGCTGTGGGATTCAATGGTCTGTACCAATAAGATACATTTTGTTTATTACCTCCGCCAGAGGTCATGTTTACAATGGCGTTTGTTAGCCTGGTTGTCTGTTTTTTTTGTGTACAAAATAACTCAAAAAGTACTGCAGGAATCTGGATAGGATTTTCAGACAATGTGTGTATTGGGACAAGGAATTAGATTTTGGTGGAGGTCAGTGATCCAGAACACCATCTGGAATTTATATTGAGAATTTATATTATTGCATCAGTGACCATATTGTCTTCACTAACTGCCGCCATCTAGTGGATGAAATATTTCAATGCCAGTGTGCTCCCAAAATACATTACATGGTTTCAATATTTTATATACTTTTACATTATTATAATATCTTTCAAGTGTGCAATTTTCTATTGTGTAACTGACCCTATTGCCTTGGCGGCGGTCTGTGCTCTCCGAGTGCTTTTTTAGTTTGTTATAATGATGGAGAAAAATGGCCATAGAAAACAATTTTTAAGGGGACATATTTGAAAAATTGACTTTTTTAGCGCTGATGCACATGAACTTGGATATCTGGAATGCCTACGAACCCATAAGCTGTGAAATAAGACAATATTTTTTTGTGGACTGCAGAGATCACATAATGTGATTCAAAAGCCATTCAGATTTGTCTCCCCCTTCCTATGTCAGATGCTGGCTTATTAGAATTTACCTGCATAAATATTTCCAGCCACAGCTTGAGGAGCACCTATTTAGATAAGGGGTGCCTTATTTATCTTGCACAGCAATCAGAACAGACTGGGCTTTTTCAACAGAGGGGCATATAAAGAACGGTACTGGAGCATGTCAGACAGATGATGAACACAGGTTTGTTCAGACAGACAGTATGATAAAAAATTATGTATTTTTTGAACATTAAAGCATGTGACCCTGTTGACCCTGAAAATGAGCACAATATGTCCTCTTCAACTCAGAGCGAGAGGCAATCTAGACAATTTCCTGTGACAAAAGCACAGACGTTTGATAACAAAGAGCATAAGTAGCAGACAATTAGATTAAAATATAATAACTGTTATATAACTTAATGAGAAGTGATTCAGAGGGAGACAGATAACGGTGTGACGCAGGAACATTTTGCAGATTAAATTCATGCAAACATGCAAAATTTGACACTGCTGGCCGGCACATTGAGCATCACTCAGATGACACACACACACACCTACACAAACATACACACACACACACACACACAGACGAATGGTTAGGAGGACAGTAATGATAATCATGGACAAAACAGAGCGTGTCAGAATCGTAATGATTGGTAATAATGATGGTTCCCTTAAAATTAAACAAGAAACACTTCTTTTCTTCTCTCTGTCTCTCTCTCTGTCTCTCTCTTTCTCTCTCTTGCCTCCTCCTTCTTCCTGTTTTATTTTAATTAGAAGTGGCAGCACAGGCTCTTCGTCTCCCCTCTCCAACCACACACTCTCATACAAACACACAAATCTGGAGCATAAATGTTGATTGCAAATGTCTCTTGGTTGAATTAAAAAGCTCTGCTTGTACACAGCAGGCAGACATGAAAAGAGAGGGTGAGCAAACAAGATGGAGAGAGAGATTCTATGGCCAAAAGTATGTGGACACATAGGGTTCCAGTTAAGGGAAATCTTAATGCCAAAGCAGGAAAATGATATTTTTGACTATAAACGCAATATTCACAGGCTTTTGACAGTGTAAAATAAAACAAATTGTTTCCACTGCGCTGCTCTATAGTACTGTATAGGACAGTATTATAGAGCAGTATAACATCCGCCTCCGTGTGTGTGTGTGTGTGTGTGTGTGTGTGTGTGTCTGCGTTTGTGTGCTTGTGTGTGTGTCAGATGATTGAGGGCCCATCAGAGTGGGATATTATTAACACAGCTGAGTGGAGAGCATTATCAGGCTGCCTCTATTGAAACCTACCGCTTTACTCCCACACACACACACACATGCACACACACCGGCTGCAGACATTGCTGCCTCAGGAAAATAAAAAAGTCATCACACACAATCACACACAGGCCACATAGACTCATTGTTTTCCTCTCTCTTTCATAACGTTCAATTCTTCCTTCTCCAGTCCTCGCTGACATATGCTTCCTGCTCCTCCAACTACTGACTGGCTGTCCGTAGTTGGAGGTGGTAGAAATTCAGTTTTGCAAGGATTCTATTTCATGTTTTGGACTCTGTTTAGCCCCGTCTGTTGTGAATGTGTGTTTGCCTTTGCTTGCTTGCATGTTTGTGTGTGTGTGTGTGTGTTTGTGAATATTATGAATTTTTGGATCTATATCTTACCAGTGAGAATCATCGCACCCACTCGCGTCCTAGCTGGCAGCGACATCAAAGAAACAGACAACCGCAGAGCAAGACCGAGATTCAGTTTCAGAGAGAGAGAGAGGAAAGAGAAGAGAAAAGACTTTCATTGAAGCCTTGTTTAAATGTTGATTGTGGGAGCTTATCCTGCTGAGAGCACCGCGCTGACTGATGGTGTTTATCATGCCGGTCGACTGGAAACATGCACTGTATCTCCAAAAGTCAACTTTTCAGGAAAATAATATGGAATATATGTGACTTTATGAAATCTGGCCCAACAACAACATTTTGTTATATTTCAGTTAACCACACAAAGAGAGATAAATAGAGGAAAACAGATTAAATTTTAATTAATTTAATTTGATGTTATAAATTGTCTTGAAAATGAACTGATGGAATATCAAGCTTCATGCTTCTTTTCATTTAATTCCAATTAATTAACCAAACAAAAGTATTTATTTGGGCTATACTGAATATTTTCCTACATCCACCAACCAAAGTGTCAGCTGATGTGTTTGAGTTCCACAGGCTTTTTTAGTTGTTGTTTTTTTATTTAATAAATAAAACTCACAAAATGTCAAGAAATGAAATAGTCTTACAAATAAAGCCTCCTGTGGACAGCTGCTCGTGTTTACTTCAACCACCGAGCTTGGAGCATCCGTGTGTATGCTCCATGCCCATTAGGCTTGGGTGGTATCAATTATTTATATTCCTCTCTGACATTTCACCGGGATATACACTCACCGGCCACTACATTAGGTACACCATGCTAGTACATGGTGCCTCAATTCTCCGTGGCATAGATTCAACAAGGTGCTGAAATTTTTCCTCGGGGATTATAAATTGGTACTAAGGGGCCCATCGCTTCAATGTTGGACGTGCTGCATTCAGAGATGGTCTTCTGCATACCTCGGTAGTAATCAGTGGTTATATGATTTTATCATCTCCAACCAGTCAAACCATTCTCCTCTGACCTCTGGCAGCAACAAGGCATTTTGGTCCAGAGAACTGCCCATCACTTTATAGAGCTCTGAAAACCCAAGAGATTAAGATTAATTACTTTATTAATCCCACAATGGGGAAATTCAACCTCTGCATTTAACCCATCCTTTCTTACACACAAGTGAACACACCATGCAATGAGCAGTGGGCAGCACATCTCTGCGCTCCCAGGGAGCTGCGAGCTGCGGGATGCAAGCCTGATTCCTAACCTCCAGGCCACAGACTGCCCGGAGATGGATGTGTGTTAAAATCACAGTTAATCAGCTGCTTGTGAAATACTCAGACCAGCCCATCCGGCAACAATAACCACGCTACGTTCAGAGTCACTTGAATCTCACCCAAAGACTTGGTCCATGTTAGGGGACTCCCCTTTATCATTGGGACTAAACCCAAAATGTTGGGTTTCTAAATACCCTGGGATACCGTGATACAGTGAAACCACCCAACCCTAATTATAATGCTACTGTAATGTCCCTATCAACAAAAACAAATCTAACCTGATTTAAAGTTTCAAACAGACCTCTGATTTTGCAAAATAAAATGAGAGAATATTGCTCGCCAAAAAACAAGCAGTGGATGATAGTTTAGAGCCCAGTCCTGCTGCGGCTTTCAAATGTTGTTACACCAAATGCATTATGAATGAAGCCTTGAAGCTTTGAACTATTCAGTAGGACTCTGGGATTTATTTATTTGTTTGTTTATGTTATGTTTTCAGCTATAATAGGACGTATCAGATAACCTTTTGCTACAGTTTGTCAGTTCTGGGGCTCCATCGTTTCCGTGACGGCACTGTTGGAAAGACAAATTGCACTCAAAGCTGACATATATAAGGTCGGCTGTTGTTTGAGCTTTTACTCTACAGTCGAATGAGGTTCTTTTCATTCCGATGCTGACACCTCTGTGTGATCCCCCCCTCAGATTACACTTGAGGCCGTCGTGGCTCTTGTCTTGGCGGAAGTTCGCTCATGTTTACAAATCCAGGCGAACACAACACAAGGTCGTAGGAATGATGAATGATTTTTCTCAGCGGCGTCAGTGTGTGCATAAATGTAACCTGATGCCCTGTCTGAGAGAGATATTAGACTTCTGCTGCTTTGAAACACAGAGTAGAAACACCCCGAGGCGTCTGTTAACTGTTCAGGTGACAGATGACAAATAGGTTGAAGAGAAGTTTTAATAAAGTTTTGTCAGTGACAAATTTAACCTCTTGCTTTCATGCAAGCCTGTGGCTTGTTGTTGTCTGAGGGAGATGTATGCAGCTGCAGCTTATTGGTACAAAGGCAGTTTATCAGGAACCAATGGCTGTCAAAATGTTGCTTCCCAAGCTGGAAATCGATAAATTAAGTGCAAAAACTACTGAATTTACATTATTCTAAAGACACCTACTGGAGTTAAGTAGAGCATTAAGTTGTGATTAATACGTATATTTATTAAAGCAGCCTGGATTATCTTTTTTTAGACGCCATTATCTTACCTAAGATAAAATGTCCTGCAGGGTCAGTTCATTCCTTCATTCTTCTTGGACCAGGAGGTCAGACAGATATCAACTGATAGATATTATTGTGAGATATTGGCCACTAAAGGCATGTCAGTATCAGTCTGATATGTGCCATTATGAAATGATAATGATAATGCAGAACATGTTGCTTGGCATGATTTAAACATTGTGTTTGCTATTCATTTTCTTTAGATTGTCAGCAGTTGACTGAAGCTGAACAGTAATGATGTTTATTTAGCTATTTATTATTATTTTCCCTTAGTTTTCATTTATTGAATTGACTGATAATGTAACACATGGTCAAGTAGCTCTCTGGGTGCATTTGCAGAGTGGTGATCAGCCACCATATCAGTTATTGATGAATTTTTCCCCTCTAAAACTAGAACCGGCATTGGTCTAAAACATCCCATGTCAATTCCAGATGCAGCTTTTGCTCTCCACAGACCATTACAGTTTTCCTGCATTCAACCAAAGCTCGCTCAAACATGATTGGTCCCGAAACCAAAATTTTACCTGAATGGCACCTGGCAGCAGACATCTAAAAAAAAAGGGGAAAAAAAAGAACTATAACTGGCTTGTCCATCTGAGACAGAAATTAAGAAAGACGCCCACTGTTGCTTTCGAGGAGTGTTTTTCCTGAAGTTACTTTCTGAGCTGCTGAGCTTTAAACCTTCTTTGGAGTCCTCAGCTCCTCAGAAAAATCTGTGTTTAGAGCTGAGAGGCTGAGCAGATAGACAGGTGATGGCTGAGATATCAGTGTGTGTTTCTGTGTGTCTGGCTGTGTGAGTGTGCATGGACACCATAAGATGAGAAGACTAGCTGTAGGTTATTTATCTTCCAAGCTGTTGGCCGGGCTGAGCTGTCAGTGCCTTATAGAGTGTGTGTGTGTGTGGGTGTGGGTGTGTGTGTGTGTGTCAGTCAGAGGAATAGCACACAGATTCACTAATATGTTTATTGATCCAGTCATCTGACACTACTCATCTTGTTAGCACGTCCAGCAGCTGATGTGCAGCCCTGACTTGAGTACTAAGGCAGCTCACACCAAACACACATTAAAGGGATATTCCACTTTTTGTTTTAGCAGAAAAGTTTTGTTTTTAACCAACCATTGCTCACAATTATTTCACATTTAACTGTATTTTAGCCTATTTGCTAATCTTCTAAGTTAGTGTCTAATGAGAAAAGCTTCTACAGAATTTTTGATTTATAGATCCTCATGCACTGGTGGGGGGCGAATCTCCATAAACATATCTGCCAATAAATGCAGAATCTGTCAGCAAGTGTTTTCAAATGGAATTTGTGAGACAACATGGGAAGTATGCATGTCATTCAAGTGGTTTGGCAACAGCAACACAAACACCAAAAAGGCTTAATGCTGGAAATCCAGACGCATAATTAGGGAAGAAAAAGAAAAAGGCCTTTGGGAATATCAGCCTTTCTTCTGCAGACAGAGTGCCTAAAATTATAATACTTGACTTACCACCAACCGAAAATCTGTGAGAAAACTCGACTCCAAAAACTGGATTATTATTATTGATGTATTTATGCAAGCAGCCTTTTAATTGTCTCAAGGTTGGGCTTATTTTCACAAAAAAAAAAGAAAAAAAGAAAGTTGAATCACTATGAATGTATCATGTTTTTTTATGTTAAATCTCAACCTGAAAAGTAACTAAAACTGTGAGCTAAATGTAGTGGAGTAAAAAGTGCAATATATGCCACAAAATGTACTTGAGTAGAAGTATAAAGTTCCTTTAAATGGAAAAACTCAAATAAAGTACACGTTCCTCAAACTTGTACTTAAGTACAGTACTTGAGTAAATGTACTTAGTTACATTCCAGGACATCATTTGCCTGAATGATTCTTTTCAGATCTCCTCACCATCCAGTGGATTGTATTAGTTTAGTTCTGAAACTTAAAGAGGTGTTCTAGTCCGTATAATGAAGCAGAGACATCTCATATTTCTGTCATCCTACTAATCACTTATAGAGAATCTCCACACCTTTGAAATTAGTTTCTTCACGGCAGATTTTCATTACACCAACATGCATTTTGTAAACGTGATATTTCATATTAACCAGCGTGATTAATTAACAGATTGATGCTGCACCTCTAGTTTCCACACCACAGAATGCGCTAAAGATGTATTTATAGTAATATTCAGTTCAGGTGCAGGCAGCTATTTATTTCACCCACTTGACAGACTTTCCATGGTTATTTCTTTTTAATGAAAAAAGTAATTTAATCAAAATGTTGAAAGAGATTCTGTTCTCTTGATACAAGTGCAGCGATATATAATGTTATGACCAATTTAAAGGCACCCAGATGAAACA
>CAFUXE010001449.1:3597-44362 GCA_903364295.1 Serranus cabrilla | reverse complement strand
TCTGTTTAAGGAGATTTCATGTATGTAAATGTACCGAGGACCTGATTACTGCTTTACACATGTCTGTTTTTCTGTCTATTTATAGCCACAATTGGCAAAAACAAGCACACACACACACACACACAGAGCGACACTGCATTTGAAATGAGGATGATGACTAACTGTGTACCATGTCCTGCTCCTTCCAAATGCTGCTGTCACATCCTGTAAATACGAGTGTACCATCTGTCCACCCAGCTCTGCCTCTGTGCCTCGCTGCTGCTGCTGCTGCTGCTCAGCTGAACCAGAGATCACCAAAGATGATCTATTTTTCAGCATCTCTCTTGACATCTGGTCAACACTAAGCAGGAGACTGGCTTATAGCAACGTAGCACCTGGTGCAAAATGTTCCCTTTTGTCAGATTAAAAAAAAACAATATTTTCTGTTTTTATGACCAAAATTAAACAGATTCCCTCTTTGATAAGTGTTCCAGTATCCATTATCCTGTCTGTGTAGTCTTTTGAAACCATTTAGCATAATTTCCAAAATAGGCAGCCAGCTGTGACAACATGATCATTTTCTTAATTTTTGTTTTATCGAAACAAACTAGTTTTAAAGATAGAGTTTCCCCACTTTGAAAACCAGTGCTTTGTAAACAACTTTTTTTTGATGTTGCGAAGGTTTTGCATCATGGCTTATGAAATAATGTTGTAGTCTGACTTCTAAAAGAGAAATCTTTCTCTGGACGTGACCTTGGGTTTACCTCGTTATGGGTTTTATAACAGAAAGAATCTAGAAAGTACAGCAAGTGAATTTGGGTATTAAAAGTTGGATACACCAACTTTTATTCCTCAGCCAAGCGTAAAAAATCAATATTTGTATAATGGAGCATTTCCACTGAGGTTGGATGGAAACATCCTGGTTACTAATCCAAAGTTCTTATTGTGAGCAGTTTTTCATTGAACTATTAGCTCCAGAAGAAATAGCCGACAAGGCGTTAGTAGGCAGATACCACTAAACTTTATGGGAGATGTTATTTGGATGAACTGACCCTTTTATCTGGGAATTGTAAAACTTTTTTTCAACGTAGATTCACAGAAATTCTAGTTGAGTTTGAAGGCATATAATTGGTGGGTCAGCTTTTCGCTAATATGAACCGACTCTTGAGCATGAGTGCTTTTGAAAGATCGCAGGCCGAATGTCATGTGTCAAAGAGACGTTTTATCGTTAGCTCAGTGTGTGCTATCTAAAACTCTGCCTGCTGCATGTAGCAGCTTTAATCCCAGCCCTACTCACAATTTGATCTCCAGTACATCCAGCGCTGTAAAATGGCTTTTATATCATGACTTAGAGGCAGGTTTCCCATTACTTCTTCTTGTAACGAGTTCAATTCGACTGAATAATGGGAACATTCTCGCTGCTGTAAAATTCCTCCACCAGTGTGGGTGTCACTCCAGCTTTGAAGAAGAATGGCCTTTGCTGAGAGCATAGAGAGAAAGCACTGCATGGAGAGCTGAGACCATCTCATCTTAGTCCTATCTGAAAGCATTCAGAACTGCAGCTTTTCATCAGTTTTATGGAGGAAATATAGTGGGGCTTTATAGCTGGAGACGGATTCAGAGGTGGAACAGCCCATTTCTCTCTGAAAAGTCTCACCTGAAGGAGAGTCGTCCATCTGGCTGCTCAGCGAGGACCAGACTGTGTACCTCCCTATTGAACTCTTTGTTTACAGGGCCGATGTTTGAAACCATGATGATAGGCTGTCATGTTGCTGAACGAGCACGTCGGCTAACATTTACTTTATATTTCTGTCTCATTTTTCCTCCCACTGTGTGCCTCCTACTTCCCCTTCCCCTTTTTTCTCTCTCCTTTGGCTCTTATTGTCCCTGTTTGTCTCTTCCTGTCTCTCCAGTCGACTCCCCTCCACCTGGCAGCAGGATACAACAGGGTGAGGATAGTTCAGCTGTTACTACAGCACGGAGCAGATGTTCACGCCAAGGACAAGGGGTACGTACAAATATATTCAAGTAAAATTAGACAGGCATTTTGACCTTTTGAAGAATGAAGCTGTAATATTGCAGTGGGAGGTGTGTTAGCAAGTAGGCTGGGTAATATATGAGGAGCAGCTTTCCATCACTGACACAACATCAAGAATCCTCATTATGTGACTGGACAAACACACCATGCAGAGATTTCTTAGCTGTGTTTCCATCATCAAATTTCTATGTGCTCTTTGAAGATTTGCATTAGAAAAGCTTGATGGAAATGCTAAAATTTGATGAAACTTTAGAAAATGCGCAGAATAAGTTGTGCTCGTTTGAGGTGGTTTTTCATTTCACATGACTGGTCAGCTGTTTCTGCTCTGTCAGTCAAGACGCGCTGACAGGAAACAACAATTATACTTTTCCCAACTCTATTTTCTCTTGTGTATGGCCAAAGTTGTCCGATTAACAACCTCTTTTTTTCTTGTTTTTTTCTATCTTGTGCAATCTGTTCTTCTTCTCCTGTTACTGGCAGATTAGCCTACAGCAATAGATTACACTGCCATCTTCTGACCAAAGTACGTTTATGCAGCTTTGACGATTTGCTCTTAACCAGTTGATGGAAACGTCCCTAATTTGCATTTTATTTAATGCAACATTTAAAATTTTTTCTTCAAAATTTGCTTTAACTTTAATGGAAACACATTTATTCTTCTAATTTTCAGTCTTGATTGAATGACTTTGAGTTAAAACAGGGTCATGCACTTATCGAGACGTGCTTAAAGTAATACTTCAAAATCCTTCAAAATTATCATTTACATATCAATTACTCACCCCTATTACTTTGAATTCCTGATCAAAACTTTCTCCCTTATGTCTCCAAGGTTAAGAATCCAAAAATATGATATTAAAGCCTCCATTTACAAACTATCACACAACACGTGCAGTATAATCCAAGTCTCATCTATCCTGCTAAAGCGTGAGACGGTTCATGCCAAAGTGTTCTAAATAAATAAAATATAGTTTAATACACAGTAAGATTTGAGTGAAAATGAATGTGTTTTGGATGTAGTGGAAGTACTCCTGGATCAATGAGACTTGGATTGCACTGTACAACTTGTATGAGAGTTTGTAAACGCATTAAAATTAAGCTCAGAAGATTTAGGCAGACAAATATACACCCTGCTGCTGAGAGAGCATAATGAGGTAAAATGTAATTAGAATTTCATCCCGTAGAATTCATGTGGAGAAAGTATGGAGTTTCACCCGTGGCTCTCAGTATGGTAGGGTTTAGTGCTAATTAGTAAATATTAGCACGCTAACATGCTAAGCTAAGGTCGTAAACACTTTACCTGCTGAACATCAGCATGTTAGCGTTTAGCTCTGAGCTCCTCTGTGTCGGGCTGCTAGTCTTGCTGTAGACTCACGTTACTGTGTTGTGTTTTGCTCCTCCAGCGGTCTGGTGCCTCTACACAATGCCTGCTCCTATGGACACTATGAAGTCACCGAGCTGCTGCTAAAGGTACACGCACACATGCTAACTCAGTATCTACTCAGCAAGTGGCACTTAATCCTAATTAATGGGATAATATTTTGCTAATTATTTTAATGGCTTTGAATTGGGGTATAATTGGTGGGTCAGCTTTTTCTGTAATATGACTCTTGAGCTTGAGAGTTTCTGAAAGATCGAATGTCATGTGTCAAAGAGACATTTTGTCTGTGTGCCGCACATAACATGTACTTAAGCAGTGGCACACTGCTCTAACGAAAATGGAAAATAAATAGCAAGAGAAGCAAGTTTGCTGTTTTTGTTGTTTCATTAAAAGTAATACACTTATGTACTGGCTTCACCAGTCCTGGTGTTAATAGATTTACTTAATGGATTCATTGATTAATTTAGTCATGTTTTTTAGAGATTTATGACCAGAGTGACAAATTCATCTTCAGATCCATAGCTTTCAGATGATGTACACTACTTCTATGTAGCATTTGTTGTTGACCTGCTATCTCCCCCTAAATATCCACTGCCCACAAACTCCAATTCTCAATAAAGGGGGCAGAATGATAAGGGCTTTACAAGGAAAGGTGAAATGAAAAGACGATGCAAACTTTGCTGTTGCCTCCCTGTTATTTTTCTCCTCCTTTCTTTCTTCCTATAACCTACTTCCTGTTTACCATATTCCATTCTTTCAGCATGGAGCGTGTGTTAACGCCATGGATCTGTGGCAGTTCACCCCACTTCATGAAGCGGCGTCTAAAAACAGAGTGGAGGTCTGCTCTCTGCTGCTGAGTCACGGTGCCGACCCGACCCTGCTAAATTGCCACAGCAAGAGCTCCGTGGACATGGCGCCCACTCCTGAGCTGAAGGAGAGACTCACATGTGAGTGTTCATTTACATAAAGTGCAGCTGCGGCGTATGCGGCGCTGCTAAATGTGTCACCGTGCTGAATTAATGAATAGGCTGTTTTAGAAAGGCTGTATTTACGCCAGTCATGTTTGGAGCAGTTGATTTGAACTCATTTGAGCAATCAAACTGTTGAAAATGTGAGTCTCAGTCTTTGATAAGAGAATTGTTGTTTTCTGAAGCTGAAAACAAGGAATTATGGGTTTGAAGGGAGGCAGATGATAACATCCGACATAAGAGTAGCACGTGCTTGGAAAGCTGAGAAGAATGAAATGAAGTCTCGAATGGTGTTTCGACTCAGCTCTTTTTTTAGTGTACTGGATAAAACACCACAGAAGAAGAGTGCACAGTTCATAATTCTTAGAAACTGTTTGAAAGGGAACACAAGGTTGAAATCTTAGCTTTAAAAAGTCTACTGTAAGAAAAAAGAACTGTCAAATGAATATTATGTTCAAGCTGTGCTTGGCTTTTAATTGAGATTTGTAGATAAAAATGTTTTTGAAAACATTGTTCTGGCCTGAGACATCATACTATTCTTCCTGGCCATTATTCATCATTCATTGCATCCATGTTTTACAGCCAAACGTAACACCTTTTATAAAAGTCCTTCAAAATCTCACTACATAGAGGTTAGTATATGAGGCTGGAGAGACATGCGTGTAAAGTGCAACTTGACAAAAAAAAAGTTGTTTCAGATTCTTAAATTTGATTCTTTTCAGTTTTTCATGGTATTCTCTGATAACAAACTGAATATCTTTTTGTTTTGGACTGTTGGTTGAAAAAAAGAAAGACATCTGAATATGTAAACTTGAGCTTTAAGGAACTGTTTTACTATCTATGGACATGTTATAGATGAAACTACAACAAATGAATCTAGAAAATAACTGTTAGATTAATTGATCATGAACATACTGCTTAGTTGCAGCCTCACAGTCAGCATTTTTTTTTTCTGGTTTTGCCTCTAGATGACATTTTGTGACACTGATAAATTTTATTTTGGTTTCCCGGTTCACTTCTGCAGGAAAGATGTCAGGAGACACTTTCCACTTATTTCCACTCGTCAGGGATTTATTTTCTCTGTGGCAGCAAAACTCACACAAACTGCCAGAAACTCCTTTAGGTTAAAGCAGCACTCATAGAGCAGACTGACGCCAAAAGATGCTCTCCTGTGTGTGTGGTGAATACAAATACCTTTAACAACTATATATCATGTTACATGCCTTTTGCATGTGACGTGTATCTGTGCAGCCGTAAAATCTCTGCACCCTCATGCATGTGTGTTCCTCGATGGAGCATTTTGCTGAGGTATGATATGTTAATTAAAGAGAAAGAACGCTACAATTAAATTAAATTTCTCTCTGTCTGCAGAGTCAAAGCAGACAAGATAAGTCTTTGTCTGTGCCAGAAAGCAACTCTTTGAAAGTTAATTAGTGAGTCGGCTCTCTCGCTGCTGCACTTGTTGCTTTGTCTTTGTAATGAGGCAGATCAAAACGAAAATCTAATGCTACATGAATCGAAAGCCATCAAGAGTTTATGTACAACTGCAGGACAATTGCTCCTGTTTGTTGTTTGATGAGGTTTTGTATTTGAAATGTATCTCTGTGGGAGATTTGCAGCAATAACAAGACAGGAGTCAGGAAAGTAAAACTATGCTTATTGGCTGCATTAAAAATAGTAATAATACATTTTTGCAATAAAGAACCAAGACCTAACATGTTAATAAGTGATCTTTAGAGTTTTTTTCACCTTTGCACAGAGCCTGTCTGACTCTTTCCCACTGTTTTAAGTTTTTATGCTTAGATAAGTATTACCTGTCTATTGCTTCATATTAACCTCACACATCATGACACTGGTATTGATTTTCATTTTTTTGCAAGAAAGTAAATATATGTGTTTCCCATAAAATGTAATTATTCCTTAAAAAACTCTTGATCTAAATGTAATAGGTTGTGTTAAATGGGCATATGATATTGTCTTATATTGGTCGCTGGCCAATGAATTAAATCGAATCAAAGTCGTACCACAGTAGACTTTGTGACAGCGGCTAATATCATATTGTTGTCCAGTGAATCGATCTAATTTCGTGTCATGATGAAACCTGTGATTTACACCTCTAATGTCTTAACCCACACTGATTCAAAACCGCAATCCTCTTGCTGTGAGGCAAAAGTGCCAACCACTACAGAACTGTTTCAGTAGAAATTATAGTCATGATTTCATATATTTAAAAAAAAATTCCAACTAAATACTTTCTCCTTCCTCCAGGCGTCTGAAAAGCATTTAAATGAAACAGTCACAGGAAGAAATATCTCTAATTGAACTCGCAGCACATGTCCACACTGAGGCTATTAGCTGTGATGAAAGCTCAAAAATAGACATTTCTTCATCTTTGCGGGGTCACAAACCCCAGCGTTTGCGAGGCACTGTTGTCAACTAACAAAGGATGAAAAACGGCTTCAAGTTTCTGTTAAAAGAATAAAGTGCAGAGGCAGCGTCTGCTCCCCATTTATCAGTTTTTTATATTTGTTTTAACTCTTCTCTCTCTCTTGACCACGCTCCCTTGAAGATGTGTGGCACTCAAGCCATTTGTTTAAACGTTTCATTATAAATGCATGAATGTTGGCGCTCAATCGGGAGATAGCCTTAAACAGACTGCTTTTTATGCAGCCTGAAATGCTTCTGAAGCAAAATAGTTTGTTTGTCATTTTCAGTCCTCGGGGGGATAATCACTTGTTTCCGCTCCGACTCCAGCGCACAGACTGTTGCATCAGAAGTTGTTAGTTCGCTGGTTAAAACTTTGAAGTAATCTTTCTGAAAGATTGGTTTGCTGCAGGGGCTGCAGCTAAAAGAATGTGTTGGTGTGTTTGTTGTCGGGTGAGAATCTCGTAAATCCAAGTTTGGTCAAGTTTGTCATTCAGTTGAAGCAGCAGACGCTCCTCTGTGGGTTTAGATGCTTTCGGGTTTGTAGAAAACCTGTCAAGATCAACTCAAAATTTCACTTAGACTGAGTCTGTTTTCTCTGCTCCTGACATGTTGACATTTTGTGTGTGTTCAGATGAATTTAAGGGCCATTCGCTGCTTCAAGCTGCTCGCGAAGCTGACATGGCCAAGGCTAAGAAGACCCTGGCACTGGAGATCATCAACTTCAAACACCCTCACACACACGAGACTGCACTGGTGAGATGAACACACACACACACACATGCACAGATTCCTACACTGGTGCAGAGATGCTAAGAGGATGTTTGTGTTTGTGTGTGTTAGCACTGTGCCGTAGCATCGCCGCACCCCAAGAGGAAACAGGTGACGGAGCTGCTGCTGAGGAAAGGTGCCAACGTAAATGAGAAGAACAAAGAGTGAGTGCTGTTTTAATCTGCTCGTAAACACAAAGTGAGAACGTTATTATCATGCAAACTGCACGCTGACAGCAAGATGATCGATGTATAAACCACGGCAGACTTGCATCTTGCACTTGCATTGAAGCAGGCAATAGAGAGCAAACAAAATGACATATTTTTGCAGGCCAACCCGGAAGTAGCATCGCCTTGAGGTCTATTGGGAATCAGCCTATAGGATTTTCTATTGGATTTTGGATCATTGCAGAAAATATGCTCTGTGGCAAACACACGTTTCTAAAGCTTTAGCGTTTTGTTCTGCAGGATAATTTTCAATGCAACCGACAGAAGTAAAAAGCTAAGGTTGCATGACTTGAATGACTTTTTTCGTTGTTTAACTACTAGTATTATTCAGTTAAATTCTAACTGTAAAAAGGGTTCATCGTTAGCATCTGTAGTGGCGACAATCATTTTAACAGTAGATGCTAACGGTTAGTCGTTAGCATCTAGAATATGTAACTTTGGATGAAGCCAGTAAAACCTTTTCCCTCTGTTACCCTGTTTTTCACTCTAAATAAGCTAATGGCTGCTTGTCAGCTTTGTATAGAGAGGAAATGAAATGACATGTTTTTTTAATGTTTCTGATGGTTACACATTTTGTTCAGCAGGATAATCTTCACAAATGAACATCACGTTTATGATGTTCAAGGCATCAGTGTAGCTGACAGAAGTAAAAGCTAAACATCAGAATTCACAAGTGGTGGTATTAATGTATTTTATGTCGTGCAGCAAAACGCAAACATCTCTTAAGCTTGTGTTGACTACAGATCTTATTTCAGGCTTATAACCAACAACCCATTCAAAATCCTCATGGAGTTGAGAGGATAGGGCGCTAACATGCTAACTTACTTCCTGGTTTAAGACCTCCTGTGGCGCCCTGTCGGTGGTATTCTGTGGGACACCAGATGAGCGTGTTTCTGCATGTAAAAGAGAAACAACACAAATAAATGAATGTTGAACATCCTCCTTTTCTTCCTCCTGTAGTTTCATGACTCCTCTCCATGTGGCAGCAGAACGTGCTCATAATGACATAATGGAGGTGCTACAGAAACACGGTGCCAAGGTAATGCACAGGATTTTCTAAAATCACTTTCATCATCCGCCTTTTTTTTTTTTTTCATATCTTCATTTTCATCTTAATCCATCTATCTATTCATTTATCTCTCTACATCCACTCTAATCCTTTTTAAATATATGCAGATATGCGTTTTATAATGAAGCTGCTCTGTTTGCACGTCCATTTGTTTATTCACACATAAATTAATATCACAAATGTTTTGTAGGTTAGGGGTATTTCTCATAATCAAAAGCATTCACAGTGTGGTTTGATAACAGATAATGACCCTTTTAGTGTCAGAGTGAAAACATATCTCTACAATGTGATCTGAGTCGATCATCCATACCAAATACAAATCAAAATAATTGCAGTAAATGCTTCTGCAATCTCCTTTATTTCTCCCTTTAACCAAACCCTGTGTAAACTATGTTCGATCCAGCACCCAAACAAAACATACATTTCTCAATAATCATAATAATAATACATTTTATTTATAGAGTGCTTTTCAGAATACTCAAAGATGCTTTACAAGTCAATAAACACATTTTAAAAACACAGTCACACTTAAACATATTGGGAGCAATAAAAAGAACAGGGAAATGTAACACAAAACAACTTAAAGCAGTCCCACATTAAAGGCAGTTTTAAAAAGGTGAGTTTAGTAAGTTTTTTGAAGGTGGGCAGCTCAGTACAGTACAGCAACTATATAACAAAGAACACTGTGCATGATCATATATTTTCATATTTAGCTCCTAGGCGTATTTATTGGTTATTAAGAAAGTTTACTCACTACATCCATAGAATAGATAAATATTTTGTGTTATTGGTTATTTTTTGTAGTGAAGATTGGCTTGAATGTTTAAAAAAAAGTATACAGTGGTATTTAAAGGTTTTTTTTGTTAAAGAAGTGAAACAGTTTTTAAAGAAAATGTTCTCTAATGGAATGATCTTTCAGTAATACAGAGGTGTTTGTGTTTGCAGGTGAACGCCCTGGACACGCTGGGTCAGACAGCGTTACATCGCGCAGCGCTCGCAGGCCACCTTCAGACCTGCAGGCTGTTGCTAGGATACGGGGCAGACGCCTCGCTGGTGTCACTGCAGGGCTTCACTGCTGCTCAAATGGGAAATGAAGCTGTTCAGCAAATACTCAACGGTATGCCACCCTTTGTGTGTGTGTGGGTGGACGGGTGGGTGGGTGCACAGATGTGTAGGTGCTGTGTTTTTGGTTGCTATGCACCAGCTGGCAACCGTGGGATTAACTAGTATTGTTTTTGAAAGGTCAGTATTGATACTTTGCAGATTGAGTCGAGGCAGAGTGAGCCAACTCACCTGTTCATGTTACAGTACAGCAGCATTTTCAGATCAAAGATGCACTGGAGAGTTTTCTTTGATTCTTTTTTTTTTTTTTTATAAAACCCACAGACTGCAGTAAGTTACAGCCCAGCCAAGAAATAGTCTGGCACATCACAGTCTGTAAAACCACAGCTTGTCAGTTTTTGTTGTGAATCAATAAGTTATTATGTGTTAATTAGTGACTTTAAGAGGTGCCTGTAAGTTGTTTTTCCTCAAAGAGAGCCAGACTCACTTTTTCCACTTACTTCAGAGTGGTATCAATCTTCTCATCTCACTCATGGCTTAAAAGCACATAAAAGCATTTCCAAAATGTTGAACTATTTCTTTAAGTAAATATATTTGCAAAATATTATCCTCATTTTCTTTTAGGTTTAACCCCTTTGGACCCCACAACCAACTGTTTTCAGGGGTAGTTTTCTTCATAAAATTGCCAGAATTTCACATTTTGTCATTGCAATGAACTGGAGAAACAGAAATTGGTGTTGGTCCTTGAATTACGCATGTATGAAGAGCGCTCCCATCAGGAAAATAACCAAATCTAATCAAAATCACCTTTTTCTACAGGAGTCATTTGAAAGGTTTGCCCAAATAAAAACAGATCCTGTAAAAAAAAACAAAAAACATTAACTTCTTGGTTCTTTAGAAGTTTCCAACATTGCTAACAATATTGTGTGCACTCCCCAATAAAATGATTTATGTAGTTCATATTGTTCCAGTTTTGTTTAAAATAAATGATTGTAGAATTTAACATGGCATATTTCTTTTTTATGATTTATGGCATTAGAACTTTGTACCTTCGCTTCCATAGAGGTGCAGGACTTATACATAGCAATGAAAAACAAGGTCACAGTGAGTAAAGTGTGACAGGAGCTGTAGCTTGTATGATTGTTTGTGCAAAGCATTTTAAATTTGAATGTGTCCAATGTTCTGCTGTATGTTCTGCTCTGCAGAGAACGTTCCGGTGAGAAACTCAGATGTGGACTACAGACTCCTGGAAGCTGCTAAAGCCGGAGACCTGGACACAGTCAAGGTAGTTCAGTTGATTTGTCACATTTTCTAAGTGATAGATAGTAGACTCTGTCCCCTCGCTGAGAGTTTTTAGCGACATGAATTAGTTTTTTTTTGCATTGCGTGGGTACTAAGCGGTTAAATGAGAGCCAGCGCATTCTTCTCCAAACAATCAATACTGCCTTAATTTGCAATAGGCATGGGAAAATGAACATGACCTCAGTAGCCTTGGTAAGTATAATGACACCAGTCTTGGGAAATAATTTGCTCCGAGGGAGCAGAAATCTTTTTTAATTGCCTCATTAAAGTTTGGAAATAATGCAGAACTCTGTCCAGGAAAGTGTGTGAAACTTGACCGGCCATGTGATTAAACAGAGACTGAGTCTTATCCTCCCTGCACATGCCTGGACTGGCATTCCACAGGTTGTACACACACCTGTTGAGCTCAGTGAAGAAAACATTATATATGTATGAGTTTATTGTCCTTTAATCCGTAAGAACCGGAGAACGTGTGTAGTGTAAATTTGACAGTGACTCATTGACTGTAGCATAAATAATCTTGTCTTTATTTTAAATGAAAATGGAACGAAATGTACTGACCTTTGAGACGGGTCTCGTTGCTCTGATGGAGTCCTGGTCGTAGTGATTTCTGGTAAATGTCAGGTGGATATTGTTCGCTGTGAATCAAATGTTTTCTGTTCATGTCTTTGTATTTGTGTCCACATTGATTCCAGTGCCATTGCAAACCTTTTAAAGGCCAAATTTCCCATCTCAAGAGTTCTGACCACAGCACTCCGTATAATCACCGCCAGTGTTAGCAGTCTGATTTTGCACCGGGCCCACTCGTGTTAAAAATGTAGGCGCTCATGATGCTCTGTAATATGCCTCGGATAAAACCACCCACCAAATGTCAGGACCTGGTAAGATCCGGCAAAGTATTTGACAGAAGTATTTGGTGTCGAGTGAAAATCGTTGTGTCTTTACCCACCGAGACAGACTGTAATGGGGTTATCCAGATGAAGAGGGTCTGTCAGCGACTGAAGTGTGATGCTTTGGCAGGTAGGCAGGGAATCGTAGCAGAACAGACAATGGAGCTCTGGTTGGGCTTTCTGTCAGTCTCTTTTTACCTGATGCACACACACACTCACACACACAGACTGAGGTTAACAGACTGGCTGAGCTACTGACTGACAGAAGAAAAATAACACTTTGCACTGTTCCCGGGCTCGATTCTGTCATCTGTTCCAATGTTGAGGAGGTTCAGACTGCGCCTGTTGGAAGGATGGATACCCTCGAGGACGGGTGAAAGAACACGAGCATTTTCTGCTGTTACATTTACTGTATTTTGTAACATTATCAAAACGATGAAGACAGTGAATCATTTAGCAGCTACAGAGCCTCAAAAACAGAGCTAAACTGATTTTGGACTCAAATGCTTCAGTCGGCAACAAACGGGAAAGTTAATGTTGCTCTGTAACTGCTGGATGTGTAAGTAATGCTAACAGTGCTAACAGGTGTGCCAAATTAGTGTCAGCGAAACCGTTATTATAACATTATTATGCAAACAGACGTGCTGCTCGGTTGGGAGCGTCAGACACATGGCAGTCCTGGAATTTAAGACCCTGTTGAGTAGAAGATGACTCAGCATATTGTTGGTTTCTATTTTTACTTGAGATGTCACACCGTGGACGAGTTTGAGAACTGTCAGAAAATCATTCCTTCATTGATAAAACAAGGTTTGGAAAACGCTTAGTTTTAACTGTAATCTTTTTATATATAATACTCCTTTATATACTCCCACTCTGAAAGAGCCACAATCACAATTGTTTATTTACACAAGGCGGGTTTGAGGGAATAGAATGACTCATGTCCAGCACTTCTCACAAATCTCAGATCAGCAATGCTGATCAAACATAAAAACAAGAGTCTTTGTTACCGGAGTGCCTGTTGTAGTTTTTTTTTTGCCTTGAATGTTATCAGAGACACAGTTTAGTTGCTGTTTAGCTGTAATCTGAAAGAATTTGAAACCAGTTTGAATGAATTTATCTAAAAAGCCGTACAAACCTTGATAAGCTCAAGGCCGTGCTGTTTCATTGGTTCTCGATTCCCATCTCTAATCAGGTGTAGAGCGCCGGCATTTCGTCCACGTCAGCCTTTTAAAGACATTCATCAATGTAGCTGTTCAAGGATAAAAGCAAATGAAGTATAAATGTGCAGCCCTTTGATCTGCACATTCATACATTTAGATTGTGAAAGTCAAAGCCATCTATCCAGACTCAGTGCACGCAGAAATCTTCTTGTCAGCTGAGCATAAATACATAAACACATATTTTTTTCACATGCAACCCAGCAGACTCTTTATATTGATATAAAATAGATGCATATCTTAGTGACAAATATTCAGAAGCTCCTGCACCAACTGGAATTGAACCTTAAACGACCTCATGTCGTTCCAACCGAGTCTCCGCACCGCATTGTTTCTGTTGTTTTGATCCGCGTGAAAATTATTCACACAGGTGTAATCGTTCCCGTCAGCTTCAATCAAAACTAATGGCGTCATTTTTATTGTACACAGAATTGACATTCCACTCGCCATGGTTCCAGCTCCAGTTTTATATGGGTTTTTTTCCTGGAAACGCAGCTCTCATAAACAGAAGCGACACCGCCTCGATGGCAGTTGAAGTGCGGGATAATAGCTGAAGATTGAGGAATACGTCTGCCAGCAGGGCGTTTCATTTTATTTCCTGTAGAATAGGATCCTAGAGCCTGGCAGAAGGAAACTTTAAAATAAATTTCCCACTGTGTCTCCTCTTAGTACTGAACTGTGTAATTGGGTCTGAAATAACAGAAAAGCAGAAAAGCACGGCTGTTATTTGCTGTGAACAGCAGGTAGCAGGTGTCTGTCTCAGGTCAGCAGATGTGAATCAACTTCACTTAATAACTTCAATATTGCTGCTGTTGTTCCCCCTTTTTCCCCACATATTTCATTTCACGGACACATTTTTCATCATGAATCATGGTGGGTGGGCAGAGGAACAGTGTTACTCTTTTCTCTGTTTTTGTGTCTCTTTCTGGCTGTCTCTCAGAAGTACCGTTTGGTCTTGTTGGTTTTGGTTCGTTGACTCTGTTTTTTAGGGAATAAAAAGGGTGATGTAAGGTTTTGAGTCTGGGTGATATTTCTGGTATACATGATTTATCACCTCTACATAAGAGGTTTCAAACGACTGTTCTAATTTGCAAGCTCACTGCTTACTTACTGGAAAAAGTGTGTTTACTTTTTGTCAATTGCAGGCCAATTTATATCTGACATAGGTTAGACAAGACCAACAGCCCGGTTTATAAAAAATTAAATGGTCTAAAGTGCATGGCACAAGTGAATTTAACCTTGTTAATTTGTCATTGGCGTGATTTACATAAATAAAGATCATATTATCATATCCCATTCCCTTTAAAAATCACACAGCAGAATAGACAAACTAGTGAACCAGGAAGTTTTCTGCCTCCACCTTCTCCAAATCCTCTGTTCCAACAATTCTAATTGACTCGATATAAGCAACTGTGTGTGTAACGAGCAGAGTGTATGCACAGATGGGCGCGAGTACATTTGCAACTTACGCATTGTGGGTGCAGGGCAACTGTGTGATGGCTGCACTGGCCTGGAATCAGCGATGACAGTTGTGCTGCGATATGCACCGCTTCCTGCTGGGTGTAAGAAAAAGCCCTGAGAGTATACAGACATGGTCATTTGGTAATTAGAAGTAAACATTTTTCAAGAAATGTTCTTGTCTACTGCGAGGGTCAAAGGACAGAGGAAGGCTTTACAAATAAGATTGAATGGAATTGAATTGAACATAAAGTAGAGCTTAGGTGGATTGGAATCTTATTGGTTTTGGAGGTACAAATTTAGAGAAAAGGTCAGAGGCTTGGCTAAAAAAAGGTAATACATAGTTTCTAGGTAAATCTAATTTTGTTAACATGAAGAAAAACTTAATGAAAAATGTATTGAAGCAGAGAAAAGTCAACTTCAAAGAGATGTATCCTGCTGAAAAAGATTAAACCTGAAAAATTCAAGGCCGAAAAGAGAAACGTCCCTGGTTCATATTTGTATGGAAATGACATACGGTGGGTTTTCCCTCAGTTATCAGAGAAAAATGATGTGTCCTGTGTCCTACTACTCCCCTTTCTCTTCTCTCAATTTTTCAGATCTTGATTATTGATTATTACGACTCATCATCCGTCTTCAGTTATAAAAAATGGTGTTATTGCACTTGCAAAAAACTCTCCATGTTCACATTGTGCTTGATGAAAAACCTCTTGAAGTGATCTAATCTGAAAATCAAATCTGTCTTTGTCCTTTTAAAGCTGAATAATAGAGACAATATGTACTACGTGATTGGTTATGCAGCCAGAGATCATAGATGTATTTCCTCATGGCTCTATGTTGGATCAGGTCTTTAATTTAAGAGAGAGATATTCGTTTTAATCTTCCCTGTTTGTCTCTGTCTCCTTCCAGTCGTTGTGTACGGCTCAGAATGTGAATTGTAGAGATCTGGAAGGAAGACACTCCACTCCCCTTCACTTTGCTGCCGGCTACAACAGAGTGTCGGTGGTGGAGTATCTGCTGCACCACGGGGCCGACGTGCATGCCAAGGACAAAGGGTGCGACTTACGTTTTACATTACAGTAAACGCATACAGGCAGATTCTGTATTACATGATGGATTAAAGGCTCATGGTGACCTTATTGAATGCAATATTTGACTTTTTCTAACATCAAATTCTGCCCGTGTTTTCCGTCTTCAGTGGTCTGGTCCCCCTCCATAACGCCTGTTCATACGGTCACTACGAGGTGGCCGAGCTGCTGGTCAGACACGGAGCCTCAGTCAACGTGGCCGACTTGTGGAAGTTCACGCCGCTCCACGAAGCTGCTGCCAAGGGCAAATACGAGATCTGCAAGCTGCTGCTCAAGGTTAGACCGTTAACTGTATAAAAGACTTGGACGTAGCCTGTGATTCTGAAAAGTGAAGCCACTGTAGAAGTGCCTTAAACCAGCATTCTTTCTAATGACCAGCAGGGGGCGACTCTTCTGGTTGCAAAACGGTCAGATTGTATGACAGTCTATGAGAAAATTAATGAATTTCAGGTGTTTTTTATACAGCATGATGTTTATTTTGTAAATTACCATCCCATTTAGTGTAAAACAGACAATACAGCAGGGTACGAGAATGTGTATGGAGTCATTCGAAACATATCCATGGATATGTGTACATTTAAATAATCATGAGTAGTCTGATTTTTGTTATTTCTGCTAAATACATTTTATTTAAGCCTGTTTTTCACTTGCCAAATTAGCATCCAAATGAATGTTAAAGTTAGCGTGAATTATGGATACACCCTGATAACCAAGGTAGCTTGCTGGTTGTTAGATCTGCACTTTCCTCTCCTGACGTCTGACTTTCAGTGCCACAAATAAATTATAAGCATATAGATGTGCGTGGGCAACCTAAGTAGCAATCATTTCGTGATAAAACTCAGCTGCCAGGAAAATCAGACAAATGCTGCATATTTAAAGCCGCATAAGGTATACAAATCAACAGTATGGATCAGACTTCTGTGGAGTAACAGTCATTAGAGTTGTGAAATTGGCTCATCAGAGAAACTAAAAGGTACGACTTCCCACACTCTCTGGGAGTTTTCAGCTCAATCAAGATAAATTCTAAGCAAACGGAACACAAGGCTGTAAATATCTGTTGTGTTATACCTGATTGTCACATCTCATAGACTCTAAATGAGTCCTGTGAAATGTTGCAGTTTTACAGCTGAATGTGTTTTGTTTTTCGTATCATAAACACCTCCAGACAAGACTACATCACCGCAGTGTTGTTGCCATATGGAGCCGCATAAATTATTATCAGAGGAACACACAGGATGCACGCAGAAACCCAAACACACATCAGCTGCAGGGGAAAAAGTGCTCCTTCAAGAATTTTAATTCCTTCACTGTCATTGCACAACGAGATTATGTTTGGAACAGTCTGTGTCGGCTGCACGGAAGAACATCCTAATAATGAAATTAAATACTTACAGAGCAGAATGCAGCAAACGATAAGCCAAAATTGCTACAAAATTGGAATTGTACAAGGCAGGGCTCAACAATAAGGATAGCCCAGGGCAGGTAACATGCCACCATGAGTTAGCAAATTCAGCAACTCACATGTCCATTTTTTCCTGGAGCTGTGATGAAAGTAGCTGCATATTGATCCATCTAGCTTTTTTCACATCACTGTGAAGAGCCGCATATGTCTATATATATCAGTGTCAATCTACCACCAGGTAAAGTTCATGAGCTGAAGTTCAAGCAAGCATTTCAGATATTCTGGAAACAGGAGTTTAGTTGGGTGGCATTATTATTGTTATTTTATTTTTTTTGATAACCACTTAAACAATTGGTATTGGGGCAAATAAAAAGTGACTTTGGGCAAGTAGATTTTGGAACCATTTGCATGGCTGGGCAAATTAAAGAGAAACATTGATTAGTTGGCATTAGTGGGCAAGTGTTAGCTTACAACAAAGGCTAACATTAACATCTTACGTTCAGTGTTAATAAGAACGTAATTGCCATCCATAGTATTCAAGACGTGCAGCACAAATGTGTTGTAGTGCAGCACTAGAACCATGGTTGTGTTAGTTAAAAAAGTGGCAAAAGAGGAAGGCTAAAGGCACAATAGGTAGGATTTTCCTGTTGTTTGTAAACACTATATTCAAAGTTGGCCCATCCTCCCCAGCTCAATGACACCAAATTAGTCGGCAGTTTTTGTGTCCAGACAAGAGAAATTAGTGGAGCTTCTCAAGCTTCCAACTCAGTTTCATGCCAAGAACCGTCCCAAACACAGCAAAATGAAAAGAAAGGAGAAGACATAGGCAGAAGAAGGGTCTCTTCAGATTCAGACACCACGATACACTTACTCACTATAAGTGATTATCGAGAGGGATTACTTTTATATGAGTCTATACATTGTTTTTTAGGAAAGTCCTGCTCAGTATACCTTTGTGTATTGTAATAAACAGTATAGCATGAGCTGTTATGTGAGAGGCATATAAAACAAAGAGAAATCAGCAGTGAAGGAGTCCAACCAGGGAACATTTTATGAAAGTGACGAGGTCAGAATGACAAACTAGTGAAAAACAAAGCGCTGCACGCAGCAGTTCATAGCAGCAATCACTGATCACTTTGAGGCTAACTGCAATTGAGCAGCGGCGGTGGTGACAAAGTAAAAGTGTGATGATACAGTGAGTGTGTGTGGAGGTGGTGCATGGTGCAGTGGAGCTGCTGGGATGACAGTTATGGTTGAGTGGAGTGGGCAGTGTTAAAGAAGGTGACAGCTCGGGGGGAAAAAGCAGTTTGAAATGGAAACACACACTTCACAAATAAATCATGACTAAAACCTGAAGCAGAAGAAAACATCCGATGTGTGTGGAGTGATGAGGAGACCGCACTGTTCCTAAAATGAACACATGAAAGAAACATTAATGCCATATTTCCATCACGTTCTCCACATTGTTTTCAACTGTTTGAGGTTTTACTGGCGTCCTAATTGCGTCATCTCATTCGTGTTTCTGCTTCTGCAGTGGCAGTTTTATGGCACCTGACTGTGGAATTAGTGCCGGCAACTGTTTATTTTGATGCACCCAGCTCCTAATGTTCACATTGCAGTAGTGGATGGAAAAGCACATTAATTAGTATTTTCTTTCCTGTGAAAACACAGAGGTCTAGTCTACTATGTAACATTCTACATATACAGTATGTGTGAAAGGCAATTAAACACGTATATCGTAGATTGCTTACATGGCCAAGACTTGTTTTGTTTCCAGTCTGCAGCCTCTACTTCCTCTACTTTGTTTATTAGCCATGAGCAAAACAGAGCCATCCTCTGATGAAACTACATACATTTTTCATAGCTTTCTTTAATTGCAGCAAACCACTTAATGGAAACTTGGAAACTTGCCTAATTCACATTTCTGTTTTGCAACATTTCAAAAAATTTGCTTCAAATTCCTTCAAGAATTAAATGGAAACCGTTCAATTCGTTACAGTATACACTCACTAGCCACTTTAATAAGTGTGTACCTAATAAAGTGGTGGTGTGATCTTCTGCTGCTGTAACCCATCTGCTTCAAAGTTGGTTGTGTTGTGTGTTCAGAGATGCTCTTCTGCATCCCTTGGTTGTAACGAGTGGTTATTTGAGTTACTGTTAAACCAGTCTGATGATTCTCCTCTGACCTCTGGCATTTGGGTTCACTGGTTATTTTCTCTTTTTCAGACCATTCTCTGTAAACCTTAGAGTTGGTTGTGCATGAAATCCCAGTAGATCAGAAGTTTGGGAAATACCAACAACCATGGCATGTTCAAGGTCACTTAAATCACCTTCAGCAGGTGCTCTTCACCAGGTCTACATGCCTAAATGCATTAAGTTGCTGCCATGTGATTGGCTGATGAAATAATTGTGTTAACAAGCAGTTGAGTAGGTGTACCCAATAAATTATTGATTAGAACTATTGATTGTTCATAGTTTTGGCACTGGACTAATACAGAGTAAATGAGTAAAAGCAGATGCAGATTCCTCCTTGGAGATCACTGAATGGTTTGATATGCGGTAGCACTTACATTCACCAGACCTCAAGCCATGTGAACATCTGTTGGAGATTTTAGACTGACTCCACCATCAGCATCACAAACTAAGTGATTAACTTTCAAAGTGGTCATGTTAATCCCTCCAGTAGAGCTCCAGAGACTCTGATGATCTTTGTTAACGAACATTTAAGCTGGTTCAAAGACGTGGGGTGGCCCTCAACTTCCTAAGGCACCTAATGAGGTAATTTCTTAAATTTGACACCCACGCATCCGCAGCTTTTCACTTGGGCTGCAACACTGAGATGCATTTCTGTGCTGATAAGGAAGGTGTTATTGTGCCTCCAACGCTAAGCTAGCAGGAGTTTATTACAGAAGTTGTAGTTCATCCTCGTTTGGTGTAACCTCAGTAATGGACTTAATGTCAGTGTGCGAGCCTGTTGTGGCCTCATGTGCAGATATATCCCAGTAAGTGCTCTCAAAACAGTCCTGGAGTTCAGAGATACAGCAGCTCCCTCAGGCCACACTTTGACTGATCTGGTGGTTGCAATAAGAGTTCTGGAGGCAGAGGTTAGAAACACGCCACAGATGATCGATTCTTCAAGGTGGTGGGAAGGTTTGGCATTTTTCCACTCTGGTTGGAAAATCCTCACACTGTACTAAGCTTGTGATTGTGATTCCTGTGTACACATGGCAGCGCCCTCATTTCCCCTTTAACACACACACATGCACAAAAGTAACAGAGTGTTCCCGCACTTTGGTGTTAATCTGCCATGGCCCCGGGATGCAACTGTTCTCTCTTTTTGAATAAACTATTCCAGAGTTCAGCAGTGGGTTTTCTTTTGTCTGCTCTGTTTGTTGTCAACTTTCTATTGTCCCCTTCCTGTGTTGGATTTGTGCTCAGAATAAAACTCTGCTGATTTGCTCCCAGTGCTGTGATATTCTGGAGGGATCTTGTGAGATGCACAAAACGTGTATTAGCATTTTCTTTGTTTGGAAAGAAGGGCAGGAACATAATTAATTTCTCCCCAATTAAAGGAGAATCTCTCTTGTTTGAACTTGCCATGAAATATGTGACCTCACATGACTTACGATCTGTGTGTGAGGTATCGTCTTTTTGCAAGAGACCAACTGTCAATCAATCAAGCAAGCAGTGTGACAGCTTCTTGTTTTGAGCTTCTGTTGAACGTTGTGCCTCAGTAAGGAGACTTTCTTTTCATTGTTTAGTCACTGTGTGAGTTCACAGTAAACACCTGGCTCTGCTTGTGTTTGTAGCTATGATAGTGTCAGGACTTTGTGGATCGTCCAAACTGAAGGATCTCTACAACTATTGGATGGATTGACATGACATTCGGAACTGATGTCCCATAGATTGTATATGAAGGTGGACAATGTGTCTCCATTTCCTTCTACTGGACAAAATTGAAGCCAAAATAACCTGTATACGGGTGCTGCTATCTTCCAAGGGTGACATCATTTGGAGCAAGAGGCTTTCTAGTAGTGATCTAGGTTGGGGCCAAAATGTCCCGGTCCAGACTTAATCACTGTCAGCTGTGAGGTCACACCCCATTTTTATAGCATCAAGGAACAGAATATAACCAAACTTATCAGAAAAAAGGAACACTTGAACATCAGCATGATAACAACTACCTAAAATGACATAATCCATCCTTGGGAAAAATTTGACATGGCCCATGTCCCATCCACTAATATGCAGACGATGGGACGATTGACATGTACTGCAACTAACCACCAGAGGGTGATTGAGATGTTTACCTTCACTTTGGGAAGTTGTCTTGTTGCCCATCTTTATATTCAGTCTGGAGGAATGGTCCAAACAAATATTGGTTGGATTGCCATGACATTTGGTACAGATGTCCATGGAGCCAAGACGATGAATCCTCATGACTTTGGTGATCCCTGATTTTTCCTCTCCTGCCACCAGCAGGTTGATTGCCAAGAAATTTGGTTCAGACGTTTTCCCCTCAAGAGGCTCCCTTAACTTTTCATCTTCTCTTTATCTAACGCCATCATCAAGTCAAATGTTCACTAAAAATCTGCAAAACTAAAGACACTTCCATGCAGCTCTGATTTGGGTTTTGCGCTAATTAGCAAATGTCAGCATGGTAAGCATTACACCTGACCTGTTATACCTAACTATTTTCAGCAAGTTAGCATGCTACCGTTAGCGCTTACATGTAACTGTCACTAAGTACAGCCTCATAGAGCTGGTAACATAACTATAAACTCTTGATGTTGTTTTTAAGCAACCCAAAAATGTATAATGCATTAGCCTTTCCGAGCCAGATAATCATTCAGAGAGCTGACAGCTTCAAGAATTGTTCAGTGTTGAACTGAATATCGTCTGAATCCAATGGAAGAGAGACAAAACCGACATGTATTTATATGTAAATGTCCCCAATTATTACTTAAATGGGTCTCTATTCTAATTTTCCTGGATAGAGAATAAATTACAGCGAGAATATGATTACAGCAGCAGCACCGAGATAATAGAAATGCAGAAGTAGGACAGAAAAATTTAGAACATGAATAGGTTCAAAAAAACTTTGAAAAAGGGAATACAGCCATGAGAGATGTATAACGGACAGTTTCAGGCCAGCAGTGGATACCCATGGGAGTGGTCCCACAACATCAATTTTTAATGAGCAGATTTTCAAAACTTACAATGAAATGACAAGTTAAATCGTAACCTAGGAGACAGTTGAGCGATGAAAATGTCTGCTCCCCCCACCCCCATCTCCAGGGTATGGGGTGTTTTCCACTTCACTGGATGTCCTGTTCTCACCTCCCTACCTCCTTTTCGTCTCTCCCTCTCTTCGTCTCTCCGGTGAATTACCTTCATCCTCTCCTCACTCGTCACTTGTCATCTTCTCATCCTCGTCTAAGTGAATTGCTTCCACTGGGGTTCAGACGATAAGGGGTTTAGGGGACTGATATTTTCTAGAATTACGTCAAGGATAGTCAATGTTTTGCACCAACATTCAGTCTTCAGATTTTGTCTTCGTTATGATAAAAAGAGTTCTGCATTTTGATTGTGAAACACTGTCTACAGTATATATATATATATATTAGCATGCATATACACTGAACTCAACATTTTGGCTTCCTCTCCAGCACGGAGCGGACCCCACCAAGAAGAACCGGGACGGGAACACGCCTCTGGACCTGGTGAAAGACGGCGACACCGACATCCAGGACCTGCTGAGAGGAGACGCCGCGCTCCTGGACGCTGCTAAGAAGGGCTGCCTGGCCCGGGTGCAGAAGTTATGCAGCCCAGACAACATTAACTGTCGGGATACTCAAGGACGCAACTCAACACCTCTGCACCTCGCAGGTAATATGCATGTAAAAGGGCTAAACACACATTCTCAGGTCATCTGAATAAGTAAGCCCATCCATGATTATGTAAAGCTCACTTTGCAGACACATTAATAAAATGAAAGATAAAGCCAGAGGTTTTTAGTTACTCTTTGGCTGAAGTTTACAGGATTTATGTGACTGTTGTATATTTACTGTTGCCAATCACTGTGGCTACAGCTTCTCAGAACCTCCTGGGGTTTTTGGCTCAGTGCAGTGCCAAAAACAAGGCAATAAACACACCCAGACAGCTCAAGTCTTGAGGGCAAAAACACCTCGTTCAGACAGGCGGGCTGGGACGGCTAAGTAATTTATTTAGGATTTTTGATAACTAATTTTTTTATGCAATAGGTTCAGCATGCAGGTACCTTTTTAATAATTTTATGAGGACACTCAAAGGTTAATATCACCATGGTGTACAAACTCTGTAGTTTATGTAATTGATGGCAATATAACAATACTATGTCAGCGTATGATGTGCATGAAAAGAAGCCGATTGGTTCGCTTAGATATAGATATATATTTATATTTGCTGGGAACAGCCAGCCTCAGCATCCAGCATCTGCTGTGGCTCAAAGGGGATCAACATGTCTAAAGTATAACGTGGAGACAATGCAGAGCCTTAAAAGTTATCGGCAGGATCTTAAAATAAGTTCTGAACGGCACAGGGAGCCCATGAGGAGAGGGAAAGATAAGGACAATGTGTTGTCTGTTTTTATTTATTTATTTCTGTTTATTTCCACAGTATAAAGTTACAGGAATAGCGGACATTAATAGGCATTTTTGTAAAGGTGCCAGTGCAGCCATCTTGGCTGTTTTTAACTGCAATCTCTTGGCAGTTGTACTGACTGAATGAAACAATAGACACATAAAATATGTTGAAACAGGAACAGCAATACTTTACATATCAAAGCACATTTCATAAGAACCTTTAAAAGGACAACAATACATTAAAGTATTAACGTCATGTTACAACTGATTCCAAAAAAGTCGGGTAGTTAAGTTTTTAACGATAAAAAGATTATCAGTTTAAACATAAAATATGCGTAATTGCAGTTTCAACAACAAACATATGTCACAAAGGATTAGCAAATTGTCAGGGTTGTATTACAGAGCATGGTAACTCACTTGATTGTCTTTTAACACTCATTTTAATTTCTTTTAAATGAATGAACAATATGTGCCACAGTCTGTGATAAGTGTTGGCTGTCTGAAGGCGATCCTCCTCTTGCCACACATCCAGTATATCTATCATCAGTTGGTTTCTGCTGTGTGCACATCCTGCCAGGCTGAATCTTATAGAAAAGACAAGCGCCTGTAAATCTAAAAAGATAGTCCCAGCCCAGTAAATTAGTATTTCTTTGGCAGTAACAATGCTGTTTGCTGTTTGGCTTCCTGTCAAGTACCTTAAGAGCCTGGCAGTATATTGACTGCTCAGGTTTGAATGTTGTACTTGAGGCTTATGCCTAGCTTGTCAAACAATATAGCATTAGTAATTGTTAGGAGTTGGACAGCAGTGTTTGGATAAGCTGGAAACAGGCAACTGATTTAAGCCGACCTTACACTACGAGCTATAATGTACTAACGGGATGACCTTGGATGTTAAACAAGAACTTGATGAAGTTTTTTTAATCCTGATAGCAGAGATACTGTTGGTCTTCAAAGGCGCGCACACACATTCTCATGTATTTATTCAGGATTGTTAGTCACGATAACATCAGCTTCAGAGATAACAGCGCCACTCTGCATAAACACACATAAACATAGGACAGAAATGTCTTTCAAACCTAACCTTTAAGTGTCATAGCAAGAAGGGTCGATTTTTAGATGATGTCTTATCATGATTCCCAGGAAATGAGGAGCACAAACTCTGACATGATGCAAGAATTATCTTCATGCACCACAAAGGAGTTTCCTGACAGCTTGCGTAAGGTTAGAGGAAAGCGTAGAGACGGACAGAGCGTCATACTCTGAAGACCACGCCCACTGGTGGGGAAACAAACTATCACTCTCCATTGACTTTGTATTGAAAGATGGTGCTTCTTTGACAGTTTTGGCTGCTAGCAAAAAAACAGAAAAGGTCATAAGCTGCTGTGTGATGAAATGTATTAACACCAAGTTAAAGAACCAGATCTTAAAAAACAGACACAGACAAAAGGAACTTTAAGGAGGACAAAAGTGGATATTAGCTAACATTAGCTTAATGACATATAGCTAAAATTAGTCTGCTAACAGCCATCTTGTCCTCTCTGGTAGACATGGAGTGTTAGCTAGAAACAAACTTTTTTTATTGGCTGTCTAAAAGGTAATGTTACATGTCATGATAGCACAGGTTTGCTCCTTGTAACTGTTTTCTCAAGTCTATATTCACATTTGTCTTCTTAAAAGTTTGTTTTTTCACTTTGTCTGATTTTTAAAAGTTAACTCTCCGTTCTCTATCCTGTTGGTAGTACAGTCGACCACACATCTTACCTTTTGACAATTTTTCTGGTGTTTTGCTAGCAGACAAAAGGGGATACCATCTTTTAATACAAAGTAAATGGAGAGAGATGGATTTGTTTCCCCTCCAGTGGGGGCTTTAGTGAACTCTTTCTCTATAGTGCCTTAGTCTTAAATTCATCCCCTAGTTGCCACTTTCTTGTCATGAATTGGGGATTGAACCGTGGTCAGGTTAAATGCCTTTACCTTTCTCTCAAACTAAACACTTCCTGGTGCTTTTTCCTCCATATATTCCTCTTCTGGTGGGAAAACTGACCAGAATAAAGTATACTGTATGTTAATTTGAGAGTGTTTTGCAGCATGGCTGACACTTCTCAAGTTAAAAAACGGTGAGAAAACACTTTGAAGGTCTGCCTTTATTTTTTCATAGATCTGACCACTTAGACGCACACCCACGCACCCTCTGCCTTGATGTACTGGCTTGTAAAAGGAAAAGATGATTATACGCTGTCACACTGCAGAGGATGTAGGCTGACATGTCTGTCTGTCTGTCTGTCTGTCTGTCTGTCTTTCCTTCTCCCTCATTACCTGACTACATTTTTGTTTCTCTCTTTCTTTATGTATCTGCTTCTATCTCTCAACCACCTTCTGTCTTCCTGCTGTGTTTCCTCTTCAACCCAACCCCCCTGCGACTCTCTCCAGCCGGATATAACAACTTGGAGGTAGCAGAGTATCTGCTGGAACATGGAGCTGATGTGAATGCACAGGACAAAGGAGGGCTGATACCTCTACACAATGCTGCTTCATACGGGGTAAGACACACACACACACACAAACACAAGTTCTTCACTCACACGGCAGACTTAAGTTCAGTTGACAAGTTCACTTCAGAGTTGCTGCTCTTGTTCTTTTTGATATGTGCTCATATTTATTTTAGGGTGCCACTTGTATGAAGTAAAAGTACGAGCTCTTCAACTTGCTGCTGAGAAAATGAGTCGATCAAGCTTTTGTTGATAGAACTTACAATTATTAAACAATCTTCTAGATGATTGAGTCATTTTTTAAATGAATTTCTAAAGCAAAATATCAAACGAAGGATTTTTATTGAGTGTTTGACTTCCTTTTCTTTTAGTTGTCTTGTTGTTATCCACTATAACGCTGCTAATTCCGCCTCGTTTACCTTGGGTGAACATCATGAAGTGTGCTAACTGTTCGGTCGGCGTTAATGCATATTTGAGGTTTTAAATCCACAGAAGCACAGTGCGGGTTTCTTGCACAACTTTACCTACTTCCAAGGTGCATTAGGAAGGAGGAGAAGTTTAAAAAAGGTCAGCAACACTAGTAGTATAGTATATTAATCAACTTCAGTATGAAGTTGATTAATATACGGAAAGTGTTGCAGGAGATTTGACCTAAAATCATAGTAAATGTGGGATGTGTATGACAATTCCTGAATCTTGTAACTTATGTATACTTAGTGCTAATGGAGGCTGAAAAAAACGCAGATTTATTTATTTTTTAAATTATAAATCTTATTATTCTTAGATTCTCTGCAGGGTTGCAGTGGTATACATTTTTATTGATTATTAATACGTTTTTTACACATACTTACATTTAATGAAGGGCAACAGCACTGTCCGACCCTAAAAAAAACTCTCAGTTTTGTTTTCATTACAACTGATCATAATAATAATAATACAGTTGCAGCCGTACTCTGAGGACATGCGTGTGTAGGTTTTTCTTCTCCTGGAGTCCTTGGTTGTGTCTCAGCCACATTCTGCTTATGGCTTGACAGCATTCTGCTACTTAAAGAGTCATGAAACACATGTTTGGATGAAAACTTGATGAGCTTTGCGTTTTGAATACTCACACATACACACTTACACACACTTTATGCATCCCCCACCGGTGCTCAGAAACAAGCTACATTGTGTTTGACGCTAAGACAAGATCTGGAGACAGACGAGGAGGGAAAAGCGCAGGAAGAGAGGGAACGGAAAGACCTGCGGGAAAACAAGAATCATGATGGAGTTAATAATTCACACAGTTTCTGTTCCAGAGAGTCCCACATAATACATCTTTTCAGATCACGATTTTTATAGCACTCACTCACCAGGCTTCACACATTTGCTTGTTAAATGCTTTTATTGCTGTTGTCTCTTTTCCTCCTCCCACCACCTCCTCTTCTTTCTGCTCTCATTTTTCTAAACTCTCTTCTCTAATTTCCTTTGCATCCTCCTCCTTCTTCCATCCTCTGTCTCTCTGTGTCCATCACCACCTCCTCTTTCCTCTTCTTCACCTCCACCTCTCCTCCGTCTAGCACGTGGACATAGCCGCCCTGCTGATCAAATACAACACGTGCGTCAACGCCACAGACAAGTGGGCGTTTACTCCGCTCCACGAAGCGGCCCAGAAGGGGCGGACTCAGCTCTGCGCTCTGCTATTGGCTCATGGAGCCGATCCCACCATGAAGAACCAGGAGGGGCAGACGCCGCTGGACTTGGCAACGGTACGAGAGTTCTACAGTATTAGTCCTCATTTCTTCATATTACGAGCCTCATACTTGTTATGAATCAGCCCACGGCAATATCATTAGCTTCAACTGATGTCTGACTGGTTATGGTTAACTATTTAGACAGAGGAGCACGATGAAGGGAGAAATTGCAGAAATTGAGAAGGTCGAGCAGGTAGCGTCCAAGCTGCTTGCACCCTAATGAGGCTTCCTAGTAAGCCTCCTAATAGGGCTTCTTGCTTGCCTGTAGGTTCCAGGGTTTGCAAGTTTTCCCAAGAGAACACGTTGCTGGTGCTCACATGCGCAGGAAGTGAAGTGCAACTTGGGATCAATGCACAGCTACCACAAAAACATGCTGGTAGCTGTGCATTGATAAGGAATAAAACCTTGTTATTTAACATAGTAGAGGCAGTAAATGCTGAACAATATGTCAGGTCATTTATTAATACCGTTGTCATTGGACCACATTATTGTAGGATTAGTGCTATTATTGTTGTCATTGTTCACCTCTTTGTGTCTCTCTCCCTCTACTGTGTTTTACTATGTTGATCTGTTCAGTACAAACGACATCTATTGCACATTTTTCCAGCCTCCTCTATTGCTCTCTCTGAGGTTTCTTCTTCTGTTTGCTGCATCAATAGACAGAGGGTGTCGTACCCTATATAGTCTGTAAAGCCCTTACAGGCAAATCTGTGATATGTGATTCTGGGCTATATGAATTAAATGGAATTGAATTGAAAATTGAATTATAGACCATCAACCTGAGCCTCAAATAGCACTTATTTGAAGACAAAAGAACTGCAAACACAAGCAGCGCTACTGAATGATCAAAGAAATAATACAGGAATATGTTAGGAATGCTACAGGCAACAGCTTTGATCATGAAGGTGACACTACTCTATAGAATATACAGGCTTAAATACAGTATAGGATTGAGTGTTTTTAGTGTATAGTTCAAGCGTACTGCCCTGATTTTAGAAATCGCTGTTCTCTTAACATATCTGAATCTAAAGATCTGCTCATCATCGAGCAGCTAAAGGCTTTCAAGGACTCGATCACGAGTTAAGAATTAGAATCAGGTGTGTTAGTAGAAGGAGATACCTAAAACATGCAGGGCGGTATCCCTACAGGAGCGGGGTTTGCAGAATATTATAGATCGAAGAAGAAACGAACATAAGGGCAGCACTCAGAGGAACAAGCACAACTACAAATCTGTCTGCTACTCCAGCACCGCAGACGGCAGCATGGATTTATCAATACGCAGCATAGTTAGGATACTGATATTTCAGAGTGATGGTCGAGACTGTGGAGTCTAACTTGAACAAACCTCAGACAGATCAATAAAACAGGCAGATTACTACTAGAACATATTCACTGAGTAAAAACCTCTCCGTCTGCACTCGTCTGCTACTTGAGGATGTCGAGGGCAGCTTAACAAGGGGAATGTGTTTTGGTCATTTGCTTGCAAGGGGGATGGCGTCCCTCTTCAAATCACCCACTGATGTAACCTATTCTAATTTAACAGTCCTCTGACATTAAAGTTGAGATGCTTTGTTGTTTTACGTTGATTTGATTGGCTCAGGGTTGGAGAGCATGTTAGAAACAGATAGTTGATTGAAAAAGAAAAAAAACAAAGACATTTCGTAACCCATTCACGGGTTGTTGTCGCAATAAATTCGCAGCAAATATGGCAGATGACTTTTACTGAGTTGTGCTCTAAATTCCATGATGTTATATTATGTTCAAGATAAACTACTTGCTTTAGGTGAAGAATCGTAGATAGATTTACATCTCGTCATTGTGTCTTTCTCTTTGTCGCAGGCTGATGACATCAGAGCGTTGTTGATTGACGCAATGCCTCCAGATGCCCTGCCAAGCTGTTTAAAACCCCAGGCCACTGTGGTGAGTGTCCACACACGTACATACGCTTCCATACAGACAGCTTTAGCTTTAGCAGTATTATGTGTTTGCTTGAAGAAGAAACCGCTAACATATGCAGAAACTGGAAAAGGCTTAATTACTGAATCAAATAATAAGCTGAAGCACTATAGAGTTGAGCCATCAGGTTAAGTGCCTTAAGTTCAGTCAGAATGAACAATACTTAATAAATCAATTTTGACTTTTTTGACCTTTAAACACAATCTTCCATCTTCCCTGTCAGGTCAGTGCAAGTGTGGTGAGCACAGGTGCGGTTGGGGGCGTGGTCATCTCTCCCTCTCCGTCCCCGTCCTGCCTGTCTGCAGCCAGCAGCATAGACAATCTGACCGCGCCCCTCAGTGACATCACGGTGGGCGGGGCCACCGGACCAGCAGACGGAGCATCTGGATCTGACAGGAAGGAAGGAGAAAGCACATGCAGTAAGTTTCATCCTGCATCCCAGGCTGGCTGCCTGCAGCATGTAAATCTGTGTAAGACTTCTCTATTAACCTGCTGACATCGCCGTGTCTCTGCAGCTCTGCTTGACATGACCATCAACCAGTTTTTGAAGAGTCTGGGGTTGGAACACCTCCGAGACATCTTCCAGCGGGAACAGGTACACACACTTTTTTTTTTATGTCTGTGAGACGACAAAAGTGAGAAGGAACAGAAAAAGGTGCAAGAACTGGAGAGAAATATGATACAAGAGTGGTAGAGAAAGGGGGGGGCAAAGTTGGAAACAAACAAGGAGTTAGTTTCTTTTTCATTTTGTAAACCTTTTTTCATAGTTTCATTTCATCTATGCATAAACATCATCATCATAACATTGCATAAACATCATATATAAGTCCGATAACTTTAATTTTAAGTGAGAAAACAAAAGTTATAATAAAAAATAATACTATCAGTAAGTAAATAAATAAATAAGAAAAGATTAATTAAATGAATTAGAACAAAAACCATAATAAAGCTAAATAAATAGTACAATAAATGAAGAACTAACACATTTAAAGGTCGATTACAGCTCAAAACTTGGAAAACTAATAGAGAAAAGGTAAAGCAATGGTGGAATGTAACTAAGTACATTTACTCAAGTACTGTTCTTAAGTACTTGCTTGAGTATTTCCATGTTATGTATCTTTATACTTCTACTTCACCACATTTTGAGGCAAATATTGTACTTTTTACCGTCACTAAAAAGAGGATCAATTTAAAGCCATAAGACCTTTTTTATATATTAAAATGAGCCCTACCTTGAGAAAGATAAATGCATTAATAATAATCTGATTATATACTTGGAGTATATAAAACAATCTGATTGTCCATTCTGCATCATGAGTACTTTTACTTTTGATACTTTAAGTACATTTTGATGCTGATGATTTTGTACTTTTATTTAAGTACATTTTGAATGCAGGACTTCAACTTGTAGTGGAGTAATTTCACAGTGTGGTATTAGTATTTTTACTTAAATAAGGGATCTGAATACTTTTTCCACTGCTGCTGCAAAAACATATTTCCCGAAGGACAAAAGAAGAGATCATAAAAAATCCAGCAGAAAAGCAAAGCAAAACTAGAAATAACTTTATAAATAACTCTCCAACTCTGTAATCATTTTTTAGTCTTGTGGATTATTTCTCTCAGGGTTACATGCTAATTCTTGAAGTGTTCAAACTCATTTATTGAATCATTTTTTCTTGCTTTCGTTCCATTTTACATTCCTCACATCAGTTTACAGCCGTTCTAGCAGTTTGGCTCCAGGGATCGTAATGTTGTTCAGTTGGTTCACCACTTTGGTCCACATTGAATTATCCCACCAACAGATGGATCGCCATATAATATTATAATGATTTGGTTCAGGCATCCACGCTCTGCCTCAGGATGAACTGTAATAACTTCACTGATCCCTCAACTTTTTATCTCGGGCCATCAAAATGTTAATTTGTCCAACATTTTTACAGCTTATTAGATCTTGGTTTACGGCTAAATGCTTGTTTAACTAAAGACATTTTCATCAGCACCTGGTGTAATTTATGTTTAGTGCTAATTAGCGAGAAACATGCTAAAGTAAGATCATGGTAAATATCAGAACAGGGTGTTAGCATTTAGCTAACCTAGCCAAACTGTGCTTTTGTCGGGTGAAATGTATACGGATTAAGGTTGACAGGAAGAAGTGGTGATGGCGACGGAGCAGCAGAGACAGAAGAGGGATACAGATGGAAGAAGTGAGAGAAAAATGGAGAGAGGAGAAAGATGAAAAACATAGACAGAGAGAGAGAGAGAGACGAGGAGACAGATGGGGTGACAGAAAGAGGAGAAAGCAGACAGGGAGAGAGACGGAAATAGAAAGTGGAATTGAAAGGTGACAGCGGGTAAAGGGCTGAGCATACAAGGCAGTGTGGATGTGTGTGTTTATGTGTGTGTGTGCTACATTTATTCTCAGTTCCCCTAAAGGGAAACAAAGCGTCATTAATATTCAGATGAAGAGTGAGATGGAAGTGAGTCAGCTGGGTGTTAATGGAAAAGTACATTTTTATTTCAGGGTAACATTAACAAGGATTTAGAGCCATAACAAAGAGAACTTTAACAGGCTTTACGCCATTACATCAGTCGATTTCACATATTTGCATATTATAAAACCATACATTTTCCCAATATGTGGAAATTAAAATATTGTATTAAAAACCAAGAACACAATCTTATTTTAGCTGTAATAATGAACAACTCATCAACTTGCTGCTGTGTTAATCCTCCTTCTGTTCCTCCTCTAAAGCCCCACTGCTGATTTGTTTGTTGTTGTAGAAGCGGATTAGTAGAAAACCTTTGTCAACATAAAGTTTGATCAAACAGTTTATGCAAAAAGAAATATGTGGATTGGCTCACACGGCTGTCTAGTAGACGCCCTTTCATGCAGAAACAATGCAATAATTTTGCAAGATGCAAGGGATTAGCAGAAGGGAATAATAGAGGTTGTCTAGCTGGATGCTCCAGGTGGCAGATTGCTCGGATGCTGTGATGAAACTGTGAGATGGCAGCTTGAAGTGTCAGCCAGTGGTGAGAACCAGACTGTTGTGTCACTTTCATTAGTTTTTGGGTGATTACTTCAAATTGGGTGTAACAAACTGTTTGGTTCTGTTCCGCAGAGTTAAAAGTTTTCATCTCTTTGCTGTGATTTCAGACTTGAAACCGGGGTTCAAACATCCAGTTACTTTTGCTTATTTCTGCCTTCTGCTTGTGTCAGTAAACTCCCAGCAGTGTGTTTAGGCTGCAGTGATTTATAAAGTAGGTAAAGGTTGCGGTTTAAAAAGCTGAGTTATCTTTGCCTCCAGCATGAATCTCATCTCTGCTCTTTCTGAAAAAACTTGCAAACTTCACCGTCATCAATTTGCATATCAATGCCTTGATTACTGCCATTCATTCATTGACCTTTTCCTCATGATGCTTCCGACTTTCTCATGAATATCTGTCAGACCCATTGTCTCTGCAATATGTCTTGCTCGTTGAACTCCTGTGTTTATTGTTGGCAGATTTGATGATCAGTTTGCTGTTTTCACCTTTAAACTTTTTGTTGTTTTGTGCAGAGTTCTACTGTTATAGGAAGTAGAGCAACATTTGATGTTGGTTGCAATTTAGCAGAAGGCCGACATGACTTATTTGTTGTTTCCGGGCAGATTTCGCTGGATGTGCTGGCAGACATGGGTCATGAAGAGCTGAAAGAGATCGGCATCAACGCTTACGGCCACAGACACAAACTCATCAAGGGCATTGAGAGGCTGCTGGGAGGCCAGCAAGGTCAGAAAACAAACACACTCACACACATATATCAGCACTGCAAATGTTAACACATATGGGCACATTGTCTTCAGCGCTATCAAGCAGGTTCTCCTCATAAGAGTTGTGTTTCCTCATAAACCGGCTTCAGATCAGTCGAGAAACACTCAACGTGCTTATTTTACACACACACACATCAAACTGGATTATATATCATTTATCCTTTTTTTTTTGACTCATCTTGTCCTGATCCACTTCCACTCTGTGCTGTAGGTGCTAACCCCTACCTGACGTTCCACTGCTCCAGCCAGGGCACCGTGCTGATCGACCTGGCTCCGGACGACAAGGAGTTCCAGTCTGTGGAGGAGGAAGTATGTAAAAACACGTTGATTGGAATAATTTGGCTCCTGCCTGAACATGAAGCAGTTTGGTCAAATTACTTCCACAGTTTTAATATGTCGATCATTAGTCATTTAAAACATCTAACAAAGGAAACAGCACACAGAGTCACCACAGTACAGCAACACTCCACACAAGAGACTCCGTATCAGTGCTGCTGCTCCACTGACTGTATTTCTGTCATAATGAACGCAGTAACTGAAAGAGACAGCAGATATCAGTCTGAATGGATTTAACATTAATAAGGCCGGCGGAAGTTAACAGAAATTTAACAGGTAATTTCAACTGTAATTTTTACTTGAAGAGTTGAAAAATGACTGACACGATGTCTCTAAACTGTTCATAAAACTAGTGTGTCTGCCTCTTCACTGCAGTATTATAGAGACATCATTATAGTTCATAAATGATATGAAAGATCACCCAAAGTGTTTCCCCCCAACCAACCTCCTGCTCTGCCTGAGTTATTTATTATTCATTTATTTTCTTTACAATAAATTAGCGTATAGATATAGAGAAATAATATAGACATTCACAGAGAGAAAAATGTCCTTTTATCATCATCAGAGGCCAAGTCTGAATGTTGTGGTGTTTGAAAATATTTTTGAAAAACCTGTTTATTTGTTTATTTATTTGACAGGGACAATGCACAGCTTCTCAGCTGTACTAGATGAAGCTATAAACTCATTTTCATCTATTTCCCTCCTGGGCAGGAAACAAAGAATAACAGAAGGTTTGAAGAGAATTAAAGCACAAGTTGTATAAAAGGGGGAAAAAAATTGAATAACATTTGATCACAAGCAGTAACAGCAAATATATTCAAAGCACTTATATGGAAATTAGATTAATTTAGTGATGTACACTGAAGAAAAAATTTCCATGTCCCTTATACATTAAGAAATCCCACTACTTAATAAGGAAAATGACTTTATGCTTTGATTTCGGGTTGCAGCTGGAAAAAAATTCTGACATTGACATTTTAATCAAGCATTTCATTGTAACAGTTTGGAGAAATGCCAAAATAAAAGTCAAGATAATCAGAGAACATGAAAATGTGTCTTAATTAATAACTGTTACTTCATTAAAATGTATATTCTGCAGCCCTCGTAGCCCAAACTGTCCTCACACGTCTCCATCCGTTTGTAAACCCAGCTGCAGCAGCTCCTGCACTATTTGACTTTATATTCTTTTTGGGAGTCAAGCTGTCTTTTTTACTGCTGATGCGACACTTTTGCAGCTACACCAAATTTCCCACAGGCATTATTTAGGTTTCTGCTGTGATTGAATGAGTCGCTGCTCCACTTCATCGCTGACTGTATGGTTCTGTAATCTGCACTCAGCCGACAGTTTATTTGGTTCACCAAACTAAAACTAATGCAGCTAATAAAGCAGCCCTGCAGTAGAGAATAAATATAGAATTAAAAATGTCAGAGATAACGGAAACTAATCAGATGACCGGAGTTTCATTGTTAATCGAGGTGGATATCGTTTCTGCTTCACGAAAACTTTTCTGCTGCTGAAGTAAGAAATGACTCATCTCTAAATGCTACCCAGAGAGCCGTATGAATCACACCTTATGTTATATATGAGAAGTGCATTTCATTAGCATATTTTATCCCACACATTCTTTATTTTACCCTTAAAAGCTTTGCATAACTGTAATTGTGATTGTCTCTGTGTGTTTATTTCCTCCTCAGCTGCAGAGCACCATCAGAGAACACCGCGACGGAGGCAACGCAGGTGGAGTCTTCAGCCGGTACAACATCATTAAAGTGTGTACTCACAACACACACACACACACACACACACATCCTGTACAAATACACAGAGTTCTTTTTTCTATTATAACAAAAGCAGGAGTTTGAATTTAATTAACGAAACGTGAAGTTGGTCTTGTTTGACTTTTGCAAATACACATTTTTAAATTCTTGATTTACTCTTCATGCCTCCCTCTGTTCTTCCTCTGACTCTGCAGATTCAGAAGGTGGTGAATAAGAAGCTGCGGGAGAGATATGCACACAGACAGAAGGAAATAGCCGACGAGAATCACAACCATCACAACGAGCGAATGCTCTTCCACGGTAAGTTAAAGCACAGCAAGACGGGTTACCTCTTCTTATATTAACAAGTCGCTTGTTGCTTTACTTTTCAAATAGCAACATTTAAACATTTCTTTATTTTTTTAAAGCTGTTGAAGTGCTGTGGAGCACTGTGACTGATAGAATAAGAATCTGTTTTTTTGCTGTGTGGCTGTTGGACCCTGATGAAAATGCAACCAAAGGATATTATAGAAATACAAAGTCACGACGTCTCATCCAGGCTATAGCCTCTGTAGCTTCTCTCTCATTTCTTCCATTGGTCTTCTTGAAAAAACAAACAATGTGCTATACATTTAATTTCTGTTGTAATTTCTGCTTCCTGGATACTTTTATAGCACTTGTTTCTCTTATTACTATTATTTCATTACAAACATGTCTGAGTTCGCCTCAACCCAGCGACTAGCATCTGTCTGTAGAGCTGTAATGTTTAAAGTTGACATAAAATGCTCATTTCCTGGTTCTTACTTGTATGTATTACTTGGGTTTCTACTAGAGCATGTTTACCTGATTTAATGTTCAAAAACACATTTTTTTTCCCTGAGAAAACAGATATAACAAATATATTTACATTACAATACATTATATTTATTTAGTCGACTATTTTTCAGACCAACTCACAATATCTGCATTCAAACACGTGGGTATAATTTCAAGAAGTGCAAGAAATGTAGATCCACGTTATCAACGATGCTCATTTATATAAGTGCTACAGTAACAGACAATAAGTTGAGTTTGAGAAAGCGCTTGTTGTTGTGATTCCGTTTGATGGGCCAAAGGTGCCGTCTGAACAGTGTGAAGCAGGGAAGGACAGCTGGCCATCCACTAATTAATCTTCCATGTCCACTTTCAAGCCCAAGGCTCAGCCAGGACACGGCCCTCAGGACGGCAGCCGAGCTCTCTCTCTTAAAAACTTAAAACACTTTAGGGAAGAAAATACCAGGAAGTCGCCTGGTTTCTGTGATGCCTGAAATGATGCGTCTGGCACCAACGATCATACCATGTTCAAAGTGTCTTAGATCACGGATTTCCCAGGATAACACTTAGTCAAACAGTATCTGGATCTCTCCTCCTTGTCTGCGTTCTTTATGCGTTTGTGCTTTATTTGTTTGTGATTCACTGTGCAGGGGAAGAGCTGTTTATAAAAGGGAAGGTGTGCTAATTGCAGCGGATGCTGAATGTAAACATATCCTCAGAGACGCTGTGTTTTAAAGTCGAGCTTTAAATTATTGTTATTAGCTGCTTCCAGTGCAGGCTGCAGAAAGTTAAAACAGACAAAGACGTGTTGGAGGAAGTGTCCCCGTCCTTCATATAAACGCGTCCTTTCTCCTGCCAGGTTCTCCCTTCATCAATGCCATCATCCATAAGGGCTTCGACGAGCGGCACGCCTACATCGGCGGCATGTTCGGCGCCGGGATCTATTTTGCTGAGAACTCCTCAAAAAGCAACCAGTACGTGTACGGGATTGGTGGAGGCACAGGATGTCCCACCCACAAAGACCGCTCCTGCTACGTGTGCCACAGGTGAGACGAGTCAGCACCTGTGTTAGCACCAATTCTAATTAGATGTTGATTATGTAAATTGTGAAAAATACTAAAGTGACAAACAGTTGCACAAAGGAACAGAAGAAATACTAAAACATTTCACTTTAGTTTATATCGATGTCTATTACTGATTTTTATTCCCTTCATTTTCTTTTGATTCATCAATTATTGGTTTGGTCTGTAAAATGTCCTTCCGAGCTTTTTTAAGTTCAGGGTTTTACCTTCTCAGTCCAGGACACAAAGATATTCAGTTTAATATGATATAAAACAGAGAAAAGCACAAAATATACATATTTGAGAGGCACAATACAGTACAGTCTACAACTTTTGCATGAAAAATGGTGAAGCTAATCTCAGCTGACATATGCCTGTATTACCATTAATAATCAATTATTAATTACTGATGAATCAATAGGCTGACTTATCATTGCAACTGTGTCATTTCCTGTTAGTACAAAACAGTAAAGCACATTGATTTCTTATAAAGTAATATACTGTTAAAATTATTTTGTTGGGATAAAATTGAGTTGGGACACAGATAGAGAGAACAGGAAAACAAAATGCTGATCCTCAACACAAAAACAAGCTAACAAATGAAACTAATTTGACGTGACCTTACTTTTGACCGTATCATTCCTGGTTTGAATTTCAGGCAGATGCTGTTCTGCAGAGTGACGCTGGGAAAGTCCTTTCTTCAGTTCAGTGCGATGAAAATGGCCCACGCCCCCCCAGGACACCACTCAGTCATAGGACGGCCCAGTGTGAACGGACTGGCATACGCAGAGTACGTCATCTACAGAGGGGAGCAGGTCAGTACACACACACACACACACACGTTTCTATAATGTAATTGTATGACATAAGTAGTGTTGCACCAGTTTTCATTTCTAATTAATCTGTAGATTGTTGTTCCTTTGACTAAAGGGAAGGTCTATGTTCCTTTTATGTTATTTTACCATTATTTAGTCCGTTTTTTAAAAGTTACAGCCTCAGCTAGTGCCCAAGAAAAGAGCACAGATGGTGTCAAAGTTTAAAATATGTATACATTTTTCTGAAGGTTACATCTTTAAATGCTGCCTGACAGTCTAAAATCCAATTTAAAACAGATTTAAAAGAGAAAAGCAGCAAATCCTCACATTTAAAATAAATGACCAATAATCGATTATCATCATAAATGTATTTTCTGCTCTAATAATAAATGTACCTACGAGTTCAGCACTAGAAATACGCCTGATAGATAGTTTTGCTGAGATTTGTTGCGTTCTGTGTCCGCAGGCTTACCCAGAATACTTGATCACCTACCAGATTGTGAAGCCGGAGAGTGTGGCCACGCCTGCCGCCACCTCCGAGCAGAAGTCCTAAAACACGATCACAGCTGGATCCGAAGACGACCAGACTGCACTGGACCAGAGTCCCTCTCTGAGAGGACTAAACTGAACTAGAGGGCGTTTTCAACCCTCAGGCCCAACATGAAAGTGTCCAGAGTTGAACTTGAGGTGGGCGAGGTGAGCTGTGGACCAGGCAGCAGGCGGACGCCCCTCAGAAACAGGACCTGCACGTGTCTAACCAGGAGAGGAGGATGAGTCATGTGATAGTCCAAAGCAGCGCACAGCAAAATCGATCACATTCTTTAATTAATTGGCTCTAATTTGCATGAGAAAATGCAAAAAGTTTGATCAACTTTTCTGGAAGTGTACCAGTCAGCTCATTTCTAAATTTGCAGGCCTCTGGCTGGATTCTGAAAACCATTAGAAATAGTCATCGGAACAGGACACAGTCCAAAGCAAAAACAAACTGATTTTGCACCTTTGCCCACTGCTCATGTAATCTAGCCCCGGTTTTTAATGTGTTGTTTTGCTATTGTGTCCTCTTTTGGCTTTGTGCATCATCCACAGCAACAAGAACAACAGCCCGAAGCCACTTCCAGAAAACAGCGAATGTCGTGCTGAGAGAACAGGAATCCAGTGCATTTTATGTTACAGCGTGTCACATTTTCACAGACGAGGCTCATCCAAACAAGACACAGCTCTCTGTGTTGTTTCACATCTTTTCTGCTGTAAACAAAGAAGAAATTCTGAAACGAGTGCGAGCGGGGAGAAGTGACAGAGATTACAGCCGACAAATACCCAGAAGTCAATAAGCAGAAAACAAACAAGAGACCACAATCCACTGCTGTGAGCAGTGCTGGCTGCACACTTTCCACTACAGTCCACACTGGGACCATCTCACACCCAGACAAAAGACCAGTTTATGCAGCTGCTGCCAGTAAAATGTCATTTTCAGAAAGGGTTTCCAGTTTACCTGGCCAGAAATCCTATTGTGATTAACTCTACTCCTCAGCTGCAGCTTCACATTCACATTATATGACATAATATACACACACGACATTCTGCTACACGTGTGCCACTCATTAACACTTTTTATTTTGTGTTTTTAATGTCTCTCACACTTCCTGTGTTGTTGTTTACATGAACCTGCTGCCTTCTCGCCCCTTTCCTCTCCACCTGTAGCTGTGGGTGCCCCCTAGTGGCACAACAGAGGAATTACTGGTGTGTTTCATTGCGTTGAAGAGAACAAATATACATGTAGTGTATCAGGAAGGCATTTCTGTAAGGATTCATCGTACACATTAGTGTTTTTACTGTGGTCTATTCCATTTATGTTTTCTCCTTTACATGTTTCTGTATTATTATTAGGTCATCTTTATACATCTGAGTTTACACTAATCAAACATACAGTACCAGTCAAAGGTTTGGACACACCTTCTCATTCAATGGTTTTTCTTTCTTTTTTTATTATTTTCAACACTATAGATGAATACTGACGACATAACAAAAAAACATGAAATAACACATTTTATATTTTAGATCCTTCAAAGTAGCCACCTCTTGTTTAGCAAAGTAAA
>CAFUXE010001444.1:56094-84847 GCA_903364295.1 Serranus cabrilla | reverse complement strand
AAAACCCAATACGATCTTACCATTGAAACCGCCCAGTACGTATTACTCCGCGAGGCTACTGACTACGCTAGCCGAAAAGCTCAGACAATCCATCAAGTGGTGCGGCTACATAGTTTACCAAAGTCGTACTAAAACTTTTTTTTACCTTTTTTATTTTTGAGCGCAGTGTACCACATGATATCGGCTCGAGGTCAGTAAGCACAACCAGAATCTATATACATAAAGTGCACCGGATTTTAAGACGCACTGTCGATTTTTGAGAGAATTAAAGGATTTTAAGTGCGCCTTATAGTCCGAAAAATACGGTACCTTCTTTGAGACGGAATGAAAATAGACCTTTTTTATGAAGATTGTGCACCGAATTATCTGCAAATGTACCCAGAGAGCTACTTTCTCAAACATATACATTTATGAAATAACATTTAACATTATTATATATTATACAAATAATGTATCACATTATCAGCCAATTATATAAATGATAACTGATAAAATAAAGAATAAATAGGAATAAAATAAAATAAATAGCTTTATAAACATCATTACTGTTCAGTTTCAGTCAATTAATGAATTAAACACAATAAAAAAAAAAAATAGCTAACAACATTTCTAAATCATGTCAAGCTACATTTTCTGCATTATATATTAACTGACTTTACACAAATGTTTCAAAACACTGAGCAGAAACTTACAAACAGCTAAATCAAGTATCACAAACTTACTTGTCACTGGAATTCAACCGTCTCTGTATCAAAAGTGATGATGAAGCAGCATGATTAAAATCATTTAAGTACATCAAACAGTATAAAAATGTATTTACTATTAAAGTGACTTTGGATAGTATGTGCACCTTGGAAGATGAATGCGGTACGCTGTCGGATGAGTTGGAGTCGCTGCTGCACAAAGACAGCCGTGGAGCTGTAGAACCACCTGTCAGGTGGAAAGACATTTAATCTGTTGCACCAAGAAGAAAAACAGCTTGAAAGACATGAGACACATGTGCGCTTGGAGCTTACCACTGCTGTTCCTCTTCTGAGATGCAGGAGCATGTTTGTCACAATAAAACCTGACGTGATCAGATATTGATGTTCAGAGCAGATAAGAGACATAGATTGTTTGGTTGTAGGTTTCTAATGATGTGTGCAAAATGTGAACATACTCACATAACAATGCTATCAGAAAAACTTTCCAAATAAATGTGTCCTTCAGTCTTCTCACAGGCAAGGCAATATACCTCATGAAAATAAAAATGGATATCATTAGTTGGAAAACACCGTTTGGGGCCAGTTTTCAACAACTTACTATTTACTCCAAGAAATAAACAGAAACGTAAATAGAAATGTTCTGTATTGATGAATGCTAACATAATCTTAAATTATTGAAGTTTATATTAAGTCTGACATGCACCATCCTGCTGCTGTGAAGGGCACAAAATGGGTATTAATCCTCCTCTGTAAATATTCCTCAACAATGCATTATTCCCTCCTGATTGAGTGACGTTTGCTAAGAGCTACAACACTGAACTGTTTAAGAAAAAGACTTTCCCTTGTTTTAATATTTGCAGTTTTAATCAATTTGCCATTCATTTGTGTAAATAGTTCCATCAATCGAACCTTAGACGGTCCGGCTTTGCTGGAATTTCTGGGAGTTGAAGATGAAGATGAAGAGTCTGTTTGTCCGTTTACCAAGTTCTCTGGAAGTGAAAACAAATATGCAAAATGTCATACGCTGCAAAATGTTTTTGACAGGAAGAAGGGCAAAAATCACTCATACCTTGTGCTTGTGGATCATGTTTCGGACAGTACAACCTGTAGAATAAAAAAAGTTTTATAATCAAACCAAAGTAAAAAAAAAAAATCATTTTCCAGATGTATAGACAGACAGTTACGTTGGACTCACACATATTTTTCTTCTTTTGTATCCTCAATGATCCTGGTTTGTGCCAAACAAGCACACGGGTAGTGGTAGGACTTCTGGCAGCGCCTGACTTCACACCCAACAGTGGCACCCCTTTTCTTACACTTCTCACATGTCTTAAGCAAACAAATGAGTAAAAAAACTAAGTTGACACTATTATTGGGTTAGGTTCATATTTGAAAAATGTCAATAACCTTTACCAGTTTGTATCCTCGTTTCACCTCAGTCAGCACATGCGTCACAGAGAAACCAAACAGATCATCAAACTCTGGAGAACTTTGACAATAAAGACCAGAGGAAAATAACTGTGAAAGAAAACAGAACAATAAAAGTAAGTGACAAAATGTCTTGGACAATAAAACAGTGTTTCACTGTAGGTGCAAGAATAAACATCAGCTGTAAACAAAGCCCTTATTGGACATCTACACATAAAAACACAAATTAAGGAAACTTCCATTTCAGTTCAATATGACATAGAAACGTGTAAACATGAGTTTTCAGATTCTCATTAAATAAGCCAAGAGAAAAACTGGCACTTCTCTATCAAACGCATCGGTTGAGTAAGTATTAATTTAGTAATAATAATTATTCACATTACTAGATTAATAGTTCTAATAGTGTATTAGACTGGGTGCCCCCATCCAGAGGGGACTTAGAGTAAATAAACTCCTATTATTCAATATAATTAATAATTATTTTCAATAATAATTTTCAAAAAATTGCCAACTCAACAAAGTCTTGAACGATGAGACCCACATAAGTGGTGTGTGCCATCATATATTAGGTTTGATTAATAGAAAACCACATTATTGATTAATTAACTCAGTATGATTAATTAATCCACATTTTACATAAAGTTTCTACTCTCCTATCTGACTCTGTCTTTCCAAAGGAACTAAATGTTATCAGAGTTCCATATTGACAGTTTAGTAATTTTATGACACTGATATAATTAGATTGACTATCCTTTTTGTGTTATACAAAGTAGTGCCCCATCTAGAGGCGACTTAGAGTAAATCAAGTCATACTGTTAAACAGAGATAATAATTATATCATTATTTTTGAAGTGCTCCAATGTTAGGGCCAACGTACTTTAAAATTGAGTCATAATATACCCACCCACAGCCCTAATGAACTCAGCATGAATGAAAGAGCTCCACACTTTCTATACGGTTTCAATTTAAGTTACTACTCTCTTATCTTATATCAAACATGAATAAATGTTTTATGGAAATTGCTCATTCAGATGTTATGAGACTGATTTAGTTAAATTAGCTGTCTTTTCTGTTTTGCAGAGTGCTGCCTCATCCAAATGTTAGTAAATACAGTCATATCATTAAACCCACATCCCTAATTAACTTGAATGAAAGAGCTCCCTACAAGGTTTCTATTGGTGTTTCTACTCTCTTATCTGACTCCATCTTCCCAAAGGAAGCTGTCAAACAATAAAATAACGATGTTATCGTTCACTTTCTGCTCGTGTGTCCTCTCAGCAGGAGGAGCAGCAGGAGGAGAGTCTCCTCAAAGTGTCATCCAAACCCAGAATGTTAGCTTGCTAACTTTAGCTCACCACCATGCTAATGCTAATATTTACCAAACAGTTCTGGTGAGCCGTGACTTTGTCTTTTGTCGACAACGCTCCGGTTATCTTCGTCTCTTCGGACCGTTGACAAAGCAGGCAGCACACTTTGCCACCGTCACCCATTTTCTTTGTCGACTAGCGGCAAGAAAACTCGATTTATTTAAAATAAAGTGTAGAAATATATTCTAGCGTTGATAAAATCCGGGTTTGAGCTGTCCGCGTTGACTCAGAGCCGCTGGAGTCCACTGCTAGTCAGTTTGATGCTGGTTGCCAGGTTCTACCGAATTATCCCCCGCCAAAAATCCACCTTTTAGTTCACTCTGTGAACCAGTGATAAACCAAGTTCCTTTTATTTTATTTTAATTTATTTCTTATAAATTATTTTTGCCCTCAAACTGTCAGGTTAGTCACAGAAAAAATAAGAATCAGCCTCACAAATATTGTACAAAAAAGGTTTTCAAAATCTTCAGATATATAGATACAAAGACAGATATACAGACATGACTTTGGAGTCCTCGTTGGCAGCTATTTAAATCAGTCAGATTTTATATGTATAGCACTTTGCATTCATATAAAATGTAACACAAAGTGCTTCACAAAGTGTATCATTTAGTATTTTTTGTCTTGGTGGCAATACAACATATTTGCAATGAACTAAATATGCATTTTGACATAATTTATTCTCACATCATTATATTATTTTATTATAAAATGGGTTACATATTAGTTTAGTTTTTACACAAACATGATCACTTTATTAATAATGTTGTACCACAGACCTCATACTGTAGAGTTTTCATCTTTATACTCACAAATATTTTTTTCTGTTGCTGACATTTGTCTAGTTTTACATCCCCTGTAGCCCCAAAACCTGGAAGGAAATAAAAAGGAAAAAAGAATATAATAAATTTTCTTTTGCCATTGTTGTTTTATCATTGTATTTGGTCTAAATGTAAATCAGTTTCAAACATAAATGGTGAGTTTTGACAAACTTGGCAACCCAGTTGGACAGTTTCACTTTCACTTCTGGTGCCGGTAATTTCTCTCTTCAAGCGACCCGCGAGGCCTTGATTTCCACTGAGTGATATCTGCACCGAAACAGCTCAAAACCTTTCAGACATGCACGATTCACTTCCGCCATGGAAAAACAGATGAGCATTACTGTATAAAGGGCGATAATGAGTCAACAGTGGAGGAGGAGATCTGAAAATACAGTAATTTTCACAAATAAACGACCTGCACATAATTTGCTACTCATGGAAATATGCTAAAAATATAACTAAAACAGAAAGAAAAAATTGCCCTTTTGGCTTTTGTGCTATTAAATGTTATATAGTTTGAATATAATTACTCATGCATTATTATAAGTGCAGGACTGAGACCTTTTTTTCTACTGCGACAAATTATTTTCATTATTGATTAATCAACTGATTATTTTACAGTAGTTTGGTCTGTCATCTCAACTATGGCAGTTTTGTGCAACTAAAATTAGAAATCAAAATTAATTAAAACATGACATAAATAAATAAATAAATGTATTTTTTAAAAATTGATTTTAAGATGTAAATCATAACATTAAAGAAGCTGGAACAACAGCATGCTTGGCATTTATTGTTTCAAATATATATAAATATATTATTCAATAAGCCCTTTATATATTTTGGTTGCAAAAATATTAGTTTGTAAAGTAACAAATAACTAAAGTATCAAATAAATGTAGTGGAGAAGAAGTTGAAAAACTAGGGCTCGAATAAAGTGCAAGTATCTCAAATTTGTACTCGAGTAAATGTACTTAGTTACAGCGGTGCAGCATGTGAGAATAACTTGCGGTGCAATCAGATAAAAGAAGGGACAGCGGCTGAATTATCACAAGTCCTTTATGTAAAAAAAAAAAATAGACAAGTCACAAAGTAGTGACGTCACCATACTTAATGTACAATATAGCATCTCAATTAACAAACATTTCATGACGGACGGTTATTAATGAACAATATCTACATTCAAGACATGATCTCCCTCCACGGGGAATAAGTTAGCGCTATACAGTGATCTCTAATTATTCACATGGAGAAACATTTTTAAACTGTAGTGGACATGAAAACTCATAGAGTTAGACAATGAGACCCCAAAAGACAAAAAGCATATACACAAAGTCCGGGCAGCTGGTGGCAGAACAGGTTTCTAGTGTCAACAGTGAGACAGACAGGACGAGAGTAAAAAGACGGTGATCAAAAAGTGACGAAATATATGTTTCTTACAAATAAATAAACATGTGTACAAGGGAAAGCAGAGGACAGGGTGTGATTAGACTCTCAGAAAACATTCATTCAAGCTGAACAGGCTGTTATCTCTCTCTCTCTCTCTCCGCTCTATTTACAGTAACAGTGGAAGTATAAACTCCTGCCGGGGTGAATTAGTGCAGATGAACACAAAGACAAACTAACAGTTCTCCATTTTTCATGTGAACACAAATAGATGCATTAACTGAGATCAGTCCCGCTGGCCCATTCGTACATCTATACATTATGAACACGGGCATCCTCTGTTCTTCATTACAAAAAATAATATACAAGTGTGCGACTAGAGGATGATCACGTTACTAAACTGTGTCTGTGATGCAAAATCTACCCAGCATTCAGCATCTTCACCGCACAGTTCCAGTACCACGGTCAAGTCTATAACATGTATAACATTATATCTGGTGCGTGATTTTTGAAAAAATGAAAAAATACAGCTTTCTGTGGACACCCAACGGAATTCTTAGCAGTACAGAACACAGATAGCCACGTGATGATAGCGTTTGCGAGGGCAGTTTGGTGACGGATTAAGTGCCGAGGAGTTCAGGGTTTGATGTCAGAGAAGCTTGTGTACGTCTCACTGCAGCTGGAGGACGTGCTGAGGTTTCCAGAGCCGCTGCCTTCTGGAGGAAACACACACACATATGAAGGATTCATGTCCAAAGTAGTACTCTCAGATTGTTTTTGGGGGGGTTGTATAGGGTGCTTATGTATAGTCAGATACAGTAGAGGTAAATCAGCATGGAAGCTGGACAGATGGATCCAAGCTACCAAACTCCACTGACAAAACCGTCATTTTAACTTGAGGAAGAGTGGCGTTGCAGGTTTCCTGCTGCATCCATTGGATAGGTTGTTTGCATTATAGTGGGACTTGTGACTTGGTGAATCCAAACTAACCTTTGAAGCCACCAAATAAAAAAAATAACATGAATTAATCAACTGTTTAAGGCAGCAGTACATTGTATGCAATGCACTTTCCAGTGTTCCTGAAAAGTTTGCACAGCTCCTTTCTTCATTCAAATATCACCATATTTGTATATATTGTTTCTCTTTTTTCTCTTTTGTATTTTTTTTCTATTTCTTGTATGTTGAGTTTTTCTATTCTTCTGATTTTGAATTTGTATGCTGCTATTACTTGCCTTATTCTTTATTATAGTATATTTTAATATTTTTTCAATACTTTGTTTGTTCTTGTCCACCAATGTTTGTATGTGAAAACCTACGTGGCAATAAAACTGATTCTGATATCAGCACCTCCAGTGTTCTGCAAGGGAAAATTACTGTTTTTGTCAATGAAGTCTGGTTGTTTTGACAGAATGGCTTCAGTTCTCTTCCATACAGAGCTTTCTAACAGCAAAGTATGAGTAAAATATTCCACATATAGGGTAAACTCAAACTAATATTGATTTTTTTTAAGGTGGATTGAATACCTTATAAAACCCCACTTACAATATTTGTTCATGTTTTTGTTCATTCAGGATTGTTTGTTTGTATACCTGAGCTGGTGAGAGACTGGCAAGACTTGGACTTCCCGATGAGCGTGATGAGATTAGCAGCAGCGATCCAGCCCTCCTTAGAGCTGCTCAGGTTACGTACAAACCTGCAAGACCACACACAAGACCCATTATATCAGTGTATCAGTGTACATCAGTGCTGCTGTAGTACTTTTTATTGTCGTGCGCAGCAGTAAGGCTGTATTCTCACCACTGTCCGTCCTCGCCCTCCTTCACCAGCTGCACCATGTCTCCGCTCTTCACCGAGAGCTCTTGAGCGCCGCTCTTCTCATAGTCGGCCATCACTGTGTATTTACCAGCACTCTGTTCAAAGTTGAGATGAGGAAACAGAAAAGAATACATGCTGAAATTATTATTTGTTAAAAAAGAGTCAAATGAATCAAGAGTCACATGAAAAATTATTGGAAAAACCACTAAACATGTCAACTTTAAAGCTGCTCTTGAATGTTTTTATACAAAGTTATATTTTAAGAGGTGTGTAGAATAATACAGCAAGACAGTAACACACACACACAAAATTATAAAAGAAATGCAAGGATAAGTTTAAACATTATGATATAATACTTTAATGCAGAAAACAGGCTGTATGCATTATGACAGTAATGATGACTTTGTGTAAAGCTGTGCACATTATCATAGTAATAAAATGAATGAATGCTAATGTTGCTTTTTGTCTGCTGGAAGCGTAAACAGGCAACAGACTCTTTTTGTCTAAAACAACTAAATAAGGTGACAACATGTTTATGTGCTGCTGTTGTTAGCATTAAAAGTGGATAGTTAGCTAATTATTAATATTATGTGGTGCATTAAAAGCTGTTTACTAAATGTATCTGCCACAATGGAAAGAAATGCATAAAAAATGTTGATGAAAAAAGTGAATTTTACCAGAACAAACAACATTTGACCTTTAAGAACTACAGCACATTATGTGGGAGAAATGGGGGAAACAGTGCTCACAATAAAATGGATCATTATAATCTGAACATGGTACTTATTCAAATAATATACAAAGCTTATATATCCCATCAAGTGATGGTAATGATCTGTTTTACGTCTTGCTAAAGTAATTTTTAGGACAATGGGAGGCATGTCCCTGTAATGATACTGTGTCATTGTGATGAACACAGGTACAGTCACACACAGTGACTCACCAGCTTCTTGCCGCTGTCGTCCTCTGGGTCAGAGTTCAGAGGATCCTCAGCGCTGGAGTAGCCGTCGTGCTCCTCTGAGGCGTCCAGCGACAGGGAGGTTTTGTTCCAGCCTGAAGGGAGCAGAGAGACACACAGGAGTTCAGTTTACAGCGACATTCATCTCTAGCTGCTGTCGAACATGAGCGTGACCCAAAGTGAGAGATCTACCAAGAGTGAAAGAGTGAGAGGCAGAACAGCTAATCCCAGGAATCCCAGCTCCAAAACTAGTACCAAGACTGGGGAGACGGGCATGCACCTCCATACTTTAACTGAAATAAAGGAAAGTGGCAGGCAGAAACTCCTCCATATCAGTGCGTATTTCTCTGACTTTCACTAAGAGGAACGTGGAGATGTGAGACAGCAAAGCAACAACTACAGAGGGTTTATAACAGTGAAACAGAGGGCCCATCAGTGTACCTCTCCACTTTGTCTGTAAGAGACTAGAGGTGCTGAACCACCTGGCCCTGCTCAGGTGGAGCGGGGGAGGACCTGCATCTGAGGGACAGGAGGCAACAGAAACACAGCTCGTCACTCGCCCTGCAGCAGCTACAGCCAGTCAAACTCATCATTTTTACAGATGTAGGCTGCGCTCAGGCATCAGACAGGGAGCGTACGCAGTTATTCTGGAGCAGACTCGATACCTTTGAAGCCGAACGGCGTGGGGTCGCTCTGGCGTTTTGTCTTGTGGTCGGGGCTCGTCGGAGATCCTGGAAAGAAGAAAAAAGAGGGTCATTATTGAGCCAAAACAAGAAAACATTAGCAAAATATTTACATTTAAAAGGTGAATCTTGATGAGAAAAGCTAAAACATCATATCAGCACCCTCTTCAAGTAAGTCATATATTGAACATATGATATTTAGGCAAAACAACAACAACATTTTTGTCAAAAAATGACATTATTTTAGGAGGGTGACGATATGGGTAAACAGCCAGGTTTTTTTTAGCTCTGATAAAAAGGACACAGATGTTTGGTAAACTAGCAGCTGGATCAGAAAGGTTGAGGGAAGGCGACTAACACAGAAGGTACAAAACTAATTCTAGGAAGAAAAGCACCTGCTGTTAAAACTTCAGCAACATAAGCCTTTCACAGGAGGAGACATTATGACACCTACAGTAGGAAAAGCACAGGTGCACTTCATAAAATGAATGATGGCTTCATTTAGTTGCTTCAGTTTTAAGGTCTTGGTTTTGTGCATGAATGCTCACTGTCACACTGTCATGGTTTACTGGGACACTGGAGCTTTGTCTCCCCCTTCTGGCAGTGAGAGTAATTACACTGATGTAAACCAACAGGTGAGCTTGCTGCATTTTGTGTAAACTAATTATATGTAAAAGTTTAGACAGTCTAGCTTTAATGTGATCAGTAACACCTGTGATTTTCCTACTACGAGAAGTCAAAGCTGCAAATAAAGGCACGGTGCTGGAGGGAATAAATCCAGAGCTGTGTGATACCTGGTGACAGGAAGATCATCATAGACGGTAATGTAAAACTTTTATCATCGGTAGACGAGGTTTCTGTGGAGGGAAGCATGCAGTTTTTTGACCTGCTGATCGAATGACTTTGAAGAATAGTACATATCTGTTTGTTTTGTCCTTAGGATGATGAAAATATTGATGCCACTCAGTAAACATTAAGCTAGCACCTTTAGCTTAGCATGGAGATGAGAGGAACTGTGGAAAACAGCTAGCCTGGCTTTTAAAAGCAACAAAAAGCTAAGTGTGAAAAGAGGAAATTGTGTTTTTTTTTATGAATAGTTGGCTAGTAATGAGCCAGACTATTTCCTGGCTGAGATAAATAACTAACTCTTCAGTAACTTCTCGTCACTATTCAGACATGAGATCTGTTTCCAACTTCTCATTTATATCTTGGCAGGAAAGCAAATAAGCTCACTTCCAAAACGTACATTCTCTGACTCCAATAAATACGCTGAAATACATGTTTTAATGTCGGGAATGAAGATGGTGATGTGATATGCTGCCTACATGGCCTGCAGTTACCTTTTTGAGCTTTGAGGTTACTGAAGCCCTGTAAAGTAAAGCGCTTTTTAGCCACAGCAGCTCTGTCTGAGGTGGGGCTTGTCACAGCCTCATCTGACCCAGAGAACAAGACGGGACAGACAAAGAGAAGGAAGAAGGAGGGTAAGTCAGGCAGATAAACAGAGGAATAAAAGGAACACACAGGGAAGAAGTTATACGGTAAAGTGGAGGCAGAAGACATGGGTTAATCACAAAGAGGTAAAGAGTAGTTTGAACAATGTACCAAATACTAGAGGAGATTTGTTTCAAGATATGAATAAATTAGGGTTTCTAATTGTCTCTCCACTCACCTTTTCCTGCCGGCTTTGGGGAAGAAGAGGAGTTGGCATCAGGGCTGCAGGGCTCAGCTTTCTTCTCTTCTCCTTTCTTTGAGCTCTTCTGCCCGGACTTGAATGGACTGTTTCGGAAAAAAAGCAGAGCATAAGAGGGAGATGCATTTAAAAAAAGATGTTTAAAGAAGAAGTTTAAACTGTGACAGAGAATGACACGATGTGAGAAAAACAGACGTACCTGAGGTTTACAGCTCCACTGGGCACTGGGGGGAACTGGAAAACCTGGTCTGGCGCCCTCTGCTGGCTGGCTGGTGAAACACAGAGAGGGAGCACAACTATTGGATGGAGCAGTTCGTAAAGAGGCAATAATAATAGAATATGAGTGTTTGAGTTTCGCGTGGATATCAGTGTGAGCATTACATTTAGAGACGGGTTTTAGAGCACTTCCTCTGTCTGTACCTCTGCACGCTTCCAGCTGCGTCGTCAGGACCTTCCTGATCTCATTTACCCAGGTGGTTTTTACTTCAGCCGACGGCGCCTGGAACAAATATTAACAGCTCAGAGTAAACTGTGTGTTCTCACCTCTGTGACCTGGAGGCAGGGCTGAGTATCACTGAGAAATAATGATACTAGCAGCAATACAAGCGTCTCTAATTTGATACCTTTGTTATTTTTACTGATGTTTTACTGGTGTTTTATACTGTTTGTATGGATGGAAGCATGAAATACCACCTATAACTCCCTATGAACTACCAACTATTTCAAATGCTTGACCTCGCAAAACCACAGACGTCATTGTAGCTGCTGTTGTAGTCATAATAAATAAATAAAGAACGCCTTTAGTGATACACTGTTCAAGGATAATCTTTGTCGTTATTTTGTATTTTGCTGTCGACAAATTAAATAAAAGAAGACTTAAAACCTGCAACAGTTTAGTCCTTTAGTCTTTCAGTAACTTTCCATCTTCCCTATCCTATAAAAATGCAAAGTGTGTTCATTTATTTCACAAGATATTTCCTGAAACAGCTGGGCACACAAAATGTACCACTTCTCAAACAAACACTACTAAAACATCAGTAAGTGTTGCTTGTGTCGGGCTTAATTTAAGCCTCATATTGACGAGTGCAGATGAGAGTTTACAGATGAATCAGGCTACAAAGATAATAAGTCAGATTCATTTCATGGGAGTTGTTGACAGTCATAATATCAGGTTATTTGTGCTCTATCTCACCTGAACGATGTAGACCTCTTCTCTGGAGTTGCACCAGATTTCAAACTTCTTGTTGTCTCCCTTTGCGTTCTCAGTAATGCCGACAGCACTCATCTGTGAAAAGAGAAATCAGGGTAAAGACGTTAAACACTGGAGTCACAGACAGGAGGCAGCATGAGAGACAAACGGTCGAGGCGCTCACACTCAGAGACTGTTTGAAGCTGTATGACGGAGCTTTCTCGTAGCCTTCCCCGTTCTCCTCCCTCCTCTTGCAGAACAGCAGAGCCTTCTCGTGGAGGAAGAGGTGCCTCTGCATGGGCTTGAACCGGGCCAGGTCCTTGACCTTTGCGTGACCTTTCTTGTGCTCCGTCCACACGCTGAACGACCCCTGCATCAGCAACTTGCCCAGCTCACTCATGTTGCCCTGCAGACAGAAAGATTTAAAGACACTGTAAGATAAAGCTGCATGCTGCTGTCGTTCTAAAATACTATACGGAGGCTTTAATCTGATTTAAACAATGCATCCAGTAACAAAAGATGGAGCTTATAGTGTTTTATATAGGATTTATAGTAAATGTCTTCACCATCACTACTGCAATCAGCTTTTTCCGGCTAGGATTACACCTTCCAACACACCAATTAAAATTAAAGCTGTTTCACTTCAAAAATCTGTGTTTCTCTGATGGTGTTCAGCAGTAATAAGTGGCTATGAGGCTTGTTCCTCTGATTAACACCCAACGAATAAAATCCTTCAAATTTTACATTCTTCAAATCAACCAAAGATTAAAACGTTTATTTTAAAAATGAGGCTTGAAAATTGGATAAAAAGTAAATTTATGACAGCTTGATATGTGATATGTTGCCACTGTAATTAATATAAACAAACGGACTAAAATTACAGACTTTTATAAGTTTGAAAATTGTTTTGGGATAATAAATACAAAATATGTAAAAAAGGTCTAGTCATTTAACATTTTATCCTGAAAAAGTTATAGATTATCCCTTCAATTTCACCCATAAACAAAAAAGGCACCAAATATATTGGAATACATTTGGTTTAGCATTTTCAAGATTTTTTTATTTTATTTCAATTATTATTATATTAATATTTGACCTGTTTAGTTATTGTGTTTCTCCCTGTTTTTTTCATTCTTTTTTCACTGAAATCGAATTACTGTACCCCTTTCATTTTCTCTTTCTATTGGTATTCTCCTTCTTTAAATCACAAAGATTTAATACACAAGTCTGCAAAAAACCAAAGTGTTTTTGGTGCTATTCAAGAGCATCACCAGAACTGAACCGTTCACCACAGATAAGACATTTTCATAACATCCTCTTCCATCGCTACGTGTCGGCGATCCATTTTAAAGCTCGTGTCCTGTGACAGTTAATGATCTCACCTCGTATCCTGTGATGGCGATGAGGTGCATGGAGTCATTGACAGCCTTGAGGATTCCCAAGATGGCGGTCAGCGCCTCCTGCAGGTCATCAGCTCCCTCGCAGCTCTTGCTGTACTTCAGCATTTCCTGCGGTGAGAAACACGGTGAACAAGCAGCTCAGAGGGACGACTGAACATCAGATAATCTCAGTGAACAGACAGCAGACGGCCTCGAACCTTCAGCAGCAGCTGGTACTTGGTGATCCTCTGAACAGGCTTCAGCAGGTAGGAGTCCAGGCCCAGTTTGTGCTCCAGCTTCTTCTGACACTCCTGTGAAAATAAAGTGTTAAAAACCAAGATAAACAATATTTGTTTAAAAGCTTGAGGGTGCTGATGGTGTTCACCTGGAAGAAGGCGCAGTCGGAGCACTGCCTCCACAGGCTCTCTGAGCGAGGCTTGTTGTGACAGTACTTCTCGTAGATCTGCAGGTCCGTCATCTGGAGGACGGCAAGAAAACAACTTGTAGTTAACAAAACTCTTCATCAGTGACATCTTCTGAGCTGGAAACCTCATCACTCACTCACCCTCTCGAGAAAACACCGTCCAACCAGCTCGGGGCAGTCGGTGTACTGCTCCAACTCCCTCAGAAACGTCCTGGAAACAACAACAATCAGTGAAGATGATGAAGACTGAGAGAAATCAATCACAGGTAAAAGGTTCATTGGCAAAAACAGATAAAAGCCATTCTTTAAATAAAAAAAACAAAAACATTTTGAGTAATTTTCACTTGATTGCACAACAAAAATATGTGATTTAGGAAAAAGAAATCAGGGAAATTAAACCAAATTTTACAGTTTTTCTGTGCAAATTATATAATAGCAGTTGCTAATAAATAACAAGTTCCTAATTATTAGTAATGCTATAATTTGTGTTGTTTCAACATTTTATTGCCAAAGTAACCAAATATCTGTAAATATTGTGATGGTTATTAAAAAGGTGCAACCAATAATTAAAATGCCTTGTTAAATGATTAATAAATACTTTGTCAATGGCTAAAAAAAAATCTATAAACATTATTTAGATGGCTATTATTAAGTTGCACAAGTGCTTATATTAATAATAATAATAATAATAATAATAAGAAGAAGAATAATAAGAATAATAATAAGTTAATGGTTAAAAAGTGGTTAATGAAGCTTCAAGTACCCTTAATGTGGTCCCTTTAAATCATTTATGGTGATTTATAATAATAATAATTAGTGCAACAACAATATATTTTCTAAATATTTTTACAAAGTATTTATTAGCCATTTAACAAGGTTATATAATCATAAGTTGCAACTTTAGAATATCATTCAAATAATGGAACAAAAACATGATAATCATTAAGAAATGCTAAATAAAGTATGTAAAATGTTATTTAAAAAAAACAGTTACATTACATACATATTTAACATGTATTATTTATGCTTTTATTGTTTGTTTTTTCCTAAAGTTTAATTACTACCATTACCTTTTATGGATTATAGTTATTATAAAGTGCTCTAGATAAGGAATATAATGGAGCTAAATGTGGATTAGATAACAACATCTAAATACAATGATTGACAGGCAGGTGGCGCCGTTTTACCTCTTGTGAAAGTGGTAAATTTCCGGCATGTTGCCGAACAGAACCTCCTTTTTGTTCTGCAGGGGAGCAGGCATGAGGTGAGCCATCGCCGCGTTATCCATCTCAGAGGCATATCCCTGAAACACACACACACACACACACACAAAGTTAAATTATAGCTTCACACAAAACAGAGAGGAATTATGTTTTGTGTGTGTGTGTGGCTTGAATAAACACCTGTAATACACAGAGCAGCTCCTCCACGTACGCTCTCTCAGTCTCCAGCAGCTCGTTCATAACGTGCCTGCACACAGGGAGAAAATAAAGAGAAGGATGAACAGAGAGAAGGATGAACAGAGAGAAGGATGCACAGCTCTGTAGATAACGAGATAACCGACTTCACACAGTCCATCTGCTGTGTAATTTGATTACAGATGAAAGAGCGGCGGCTGATCCCTCACCTCCTGAGCACCGCCAGGTTCTCCTCCTCCTCCGACAGAGAGGCGTGTCTGCTGTTACTGTCTCCGTTCTGCAGTTGGCCGTTTCCCTGGGAAAAGAAAGAAACAACAACCATGATAAGAGACAGACGACACAGTGAGATACAGACAGAATCATGACGATGCTGCACTCACTTTCTCACAGTTGGTCCCAGAGTCCGACTCTGAGCTCCTTTTCTCCTGCTTTGCTCTGTGAGCTGGAAAAAAAGAGTGAGAATAAATAAATGTTGCATGTAGAATAAAGATCATGTGTGAATCTAATAATATATTTAGAATATATAAAACAATCTGAGCGGGTTCATTCTGCATAACGAGTACATTTAGTACATTTTAAAGCTGATATTTTTGTACTTTTACTTATTAAGTTATTTAAGTTTTGAATGCAGGACTTTTTCTTGCAGTGGAAGAAAAGTGAACTTCCCAGTGTGGTGTTAGTACTTTTACATAAGAAAGGGATCTGAAAACTTCTTCCACCACTGGTTTATAAACTAAAAACAGTTGGAAACCGTCTTTATTCCCAAGCTGTAAGTTCAAAGTTTTCTTTCTTTAACTATCGGACACCCCCACAAAGACCCATTAGTGTGTGTTCAAAGACCATGAAAAGACCCCATCCCTTATAATCTCTGTGTTATTTGTGTCGACAATGAAAGCTTCTAAAAACAAGCTTTTATGTTGCGAGGAAAAGTCGAAGCCATAAGTGAGAACCATACATTTAATCCACTCTATCAAGTGTTCAAGTGCTGTATAAAATGGAGTCAGATAATGTGCATTTAAGTGCTGCACGTAATGTGGAAGCACTCAGGGTCATGCAAAGAAAAGGGCTGTAAAAGGCAGTAAAAGGCTCTGAACGCTCCGGCTGTGTGGACACTGACCAGGCGAGCTCAGGGGGGATTTGATGAAGGCTTCGGGTCTGGGAGCCACCGGCTGCACCGGCCGCGTCTGTTTGGCTGCGAGCTTCTTCAGGCTGACTCTCCTCTTGTCGAACATCTCCTGCATGGACGCCTGCTTCTGGAAAACCTTCTCCACCTGGTCCTGGAATACAAGATTTAACAAACAACAACAGGTTATTATTTACGTTTTTATCCCTTGCCAGCATATAATTTGAAATGAAAATGGTTTATTTTAATTTTGAGACATTATGATTGGCAGCTTTTAAGATGTCAAACACAGGAAGTAAGCTCCCCGGTTCTGTTGCTCATATCGAAAAATCTTGGAAAAGCAATAAAAACACTCTTTTTGCACCCACCTTTCCTAAGTCCCAGCAGGAATGGGAACAAACAATGGACAAATAACTTAAAGAGGATAAAGGAAGTCTGGAATGTAGTCAATGTTATGTGCAATGAAAGTTTTATGTTGGATTTTCGAATAAAGAAAATAAAAAATAAAAAATATTGGCAGCTTTTACTTCTGAGACTGTGCAACAGACTGTGATCTTGCAGTAAAATTATACAGATGGCTATAAAGTATTAAAAAATCGTCTTAGTTGCCTTTTTCCAGATTCTCACTGAAAAAAAATGCATGAAAATAACTTGTACAGCAACTTCTACTCGTCCTCTTCTGTGGAGCAAAAGTTATAACCAAAGATCTATGTGAAAAGTTAATTTTTATTACATTTGTGGACAAAATGTTGATGAACAAATGATGCCACAGCAATGAGAAACAGATGATCAACACATTGGTCGTCGTCTTACTCTGAACTGCTGGTTCAGCACCGCGTCATATTCTGTCCAGATGGTGCTGAGGTCCGTCAGCTGGTTCTGTCCGCTGTTATCCAGGTAACGCTCCAGCTCCTTCAGCGCTAACTCCGCCCCCTCGTGTGATTGACACTTATCGACCGGCTGAGACGCCAGCAGGTATATTCCATCATCGACCCATTTGGAAGCCTGAAGAGGACAAGAGAGGAGAAGAATCAGTAAAAAAAACAACTTTAAAAGCAGCTCCAGGACTGTGTGCTGCTCTCACCCTCTCCAAGCTGTGGTGCAGCTCCATGGCTTTGAGCAGCTGCTCCTTCTTGGCCTTCAGGCTGCTGCTCACGTCCTCGCTGACGGCTCTCAGCTCGCTGCATTTGGGCTGGATGGAGTCTTCAGCATAGTGGGAGTTCTGGATCAGTTCTTCACCCTCGAGGGCCAAAGACGAGGCTCGGTCCAGCCCCTCCTGAGGACCAACAGGGAGTCATACTTATTAAAAAACTATCGTTCATGTTCAACACATTGTTCAAACCTTGAGGAGCCTGAAACTGTTATATTCTGTACAGTTTTCCAGTAATAGTTGTGATTTTATAACCTAATAAATAAAATACATAAAGGACACAAGAACACTTTAATCACAGGAAGAGCTGTAATCTGTTCTGGACAGGATTTTTTGAAATATATTTACTTATACATTTTTTATGCTTGCCTATCTCAGAGTTGTTATTATATCGAGGCAGCATTTAAACAGTAAAATAAAGAAAAAGTCCAGTGAGAAAGTCGACTTTTTGCAGGCTAGTTTTCTTCAAACCACAATATTTTTTGCAAGCGGCATGTGCACATTGTCAATGTCTGTATACAAATAATTTGTTTATCTCAAACCAAATGTTGGTAAATATGCAGAAAGTCATGTCTAGGGGTCCTTTTTGCCCCTAGAGGGCGGTATACAACAACACGATACATTTAAATAACCATATTACCAAACAAACACATTTTATTTCTGTATAATAAGAGTTGTAGAGCAGCACCACAAGACTTAATATGTGTCCAAATACAACTCTGAAATAACATATATTGCAACAACAATTTGGATATTGCACTAGTTCATATTGTGATTTCAATAAAATTAAGATTCAATATTTAACCCTCGGATGAAAATGTTCCTGATGTTAAAACTTATCGGGAAGAGATTCCTTTTCCTTTCCTTTTAAAGGTGAAACTATATATTTGTGTGCTATATTGTTTGAAAATTAAATTTTTCGATTTTTATTATTTTGGGGAATTTTATTTGGAAGGGGCAGGTAGATAAAGTAAAAACAAATGTCCATCCAGTTTTTTGTAGTGAAGGTTTGGTACAATTGAAATAATATTTTTGCTTTTTCAAATAAAATCATGTGTGTCATGATTTAATGAATGATAATAATCAGTCTGTTTGATCCCACCAACATTATAAAAAGATATTACTCATCTATTCATGCCGGCTGAGACAAAGCTGTAGCTGTGAGCGGTCGGGTATCACTTACACAGACTCTCTCCTCATACGTGGTGAGTTCACTGAAGATGTGGTCGGCGTGGGCCGGGCTGATCCCCACCTCAGAGAAGGCTGCCAGTTTCTCAGTCACCTGATCCAGCAGCGCCCTCACCTGCAGCAGAAACAGCCGTCAGTGTGTTCAGGCGTAAAGAGGGATCGAGTTGAAGGAGGGTTTCCCCTGAGCTCACCTCTCTGTAGTTGTGCTCAAAGTGGCGCAGCTGGAGACACTGGTCCAGTTTGGTGTGATGTCTCACCCAGAACTCATCGAAGGCTCGTTCGGTCTCGTCCAGCTGAGACAACAGTCTGAGAGAGGAGGACGGAAAGAGACGGAGCGTCAAAAAACAGCAGCGAGGAGAGAAATTTAGAGTACAAAATGGAGTGGGGATATGTTTTGTGTGTGTGTGTGTGTGTGTGTGTGTGTTACGTAGAGCTAATGCCTGCTGACATGAGAATCAGCGCCCTCAGTGTTGCTGAAAATACCGCGCTGACTGACCTCACAGCACACCGCTCTGCCAACTATTATTAAAACTCCACTGAGGGCCAAACTGGAGCAGCTGTGAGCAAATCACCAGCCATCAACAACAACAAACACCATAAATACACTTTAATCTTTAATCTTTATTACACAGATCACTCAGGGTAAACTGACAGGCTCTCAAATACAATATATATATATTATTGTTTTGTCCAGCACTGAATAACTACAGTGTGCATCTTAAATGTCTAGTGATGTAACAGTTAAAGGTAGAAGAAAATTATTAATCATTTTTAATATACAGGAGGCTGCAAAAGTAGGTGTACAGTGAGGATTATTCCAGTATTATTATAATAGTGGTGCTAGGATGTGTGAATGTTGGGGGCAAATAGTTTGAACATTTGAGGGATTAATATGTTTATTATTATGTTTGTATAATCAATAAAGGGTGCTTGATGCGCATGTTTTGCTTTTCATTAGTGTATACCTACGTTTGCAGCCTCCTGTGTGTAAAATAAAGATGAGATATACCAATCACAAATTAGGGGAAATAAAAAATCAAATCAAATTTTTTCCAAACTAATTCTGAATAAACACAAAGAAATTAAATTTTCACTTATATGCAATAAGGAAATTCAACAATTCACATTAGGAAGCTGAAGCTCGGAGAACACTGTTTTTTTAGTCCTTAATAATAGTGGTGTGAGATATATTTTGTCAGAGTTTTGTAATATTAAATCACGCAGCTTTGCTCACCTTTCTTACCCTCATCTGTGCATAAACTACAGGTTATTAACTTCTTTGTAAAATAAAAAAAAAGTACAATTATCTCCTCTGTTTTGTATTGTCTATGAGAAGCAGGTCAATAGCAATCAAAAACTATTATTTTGCATCAGGTAATATATGATTATCTATGTTAAAAACAAACAGATGTGTTAAACACCTTTTCCCTCCGTCTGTCTACATAATCACAGCACACAGTCTGGTGTTTAGTAACCGTCCTGCAGCTCTATCAGCTCTCGTGTCTCTGACCTTTGAACTGTTGCCAGGTTCTCCAGCTCGTCCTGGTTCATGTTGTGATCCGGGTCTCGTACCACCGGCTCGTTGATGCTCTCCAGCAGCCTGCTGCCCTGACCCAGAGCCACCAGCAGGTCCTCCTGCAGGCAGAGGGAGTGATGTAATACAAACACACACCTCATATAAAGATGAATGTGTGCATGCTGACGATGCTACCTTCATTTTGTCTTTCTTGCTGGTGTGCGTGCTCAGCAGGACGGTCGTGGCCTGGATTTCATTCGGGAGTTCAGTTTCAGCCAGTTCAGTCCCAAATGACTGCAGGGTCTGAGCCGTTTTCTTTACCATCAATGCGAAGCCTTCAATAGCCTGATGCATGCAGCACACAAAGGAAAAGGAAGACTTCAGATATCAGATTCATGTGCGGCTGAGATAGTAAACTTTACAGGCATTTCTAGTCATTTTTTTGGCTGTGTTTTGCTGATTTCAGGGTTTTATTCTATAGTATTGGCACTGATGACACATATACAAGACACAGCCAGCTGAGGGAAGCTAGGTAGCATTAAAAATTAAACTTATTTATCTCTTTTAAATGTACATTTTTCACTCCATGTATTCACTCATAAAGTGCCTTGTAATGTGTTGCAGTGTGATGCTGATCATGCTGAACACTGAGGTGTTTACAGTGCACTCACAGTGCGGTGAGAGATCCACTTCTCGTGGCAGTACTCCTGCGTCCCTCCGAGCTCCTGCGTCAGTTGCGAGCGGTCGATGTACGAGTGCAGCTCGGTTATGGAGCTCAGCATGATCACCTGAGACAAAAACACCTCAAACTGTTACACACACACACCACTTATTTAACAATCATAGTGACTAGCACTCGCAAAAACACGACGGTACGCACCGGCACCTTCATCTTGAACTCATCCTTGTTGAACTTGAAGAGGATGTCAGAGAGAGTTCGCTGCAGGAGGGTGGTGGGCCGCAGAACCAGAACCAGCTGGAGGTTCCCTGGGAAGGAGCCCTGAGACGAGAGAGTGGAGGGAAAACCGTCAATATCTCCAGCAGATCCTCATATATCTACTCTACAGCTCACAGCTCTGACACATGAGCTCAGATGTCCCTGCAGTAACACCAAGTAAATTAAGTTCCAAATATGTTCTTCTAAAATACTTTTTCAAGTGGATCGTATTAAACACCTTTAATCAGATTTGTTTTTTCTTTGTTTTCATGGCAGAGGCTGAACATTTCAACCACTATCAGTTATTTTTTAAGTAAAATATTAAAACTGTTCAACGTTTAGCTCTGTGTTTCAAATTTTACTCGTGATCTCAAAACCGTTCATGCAACGCTTTTACAGACTAGTTTTCACAAACTTTCAATTGCAGCTGTTCAGTATGTATGTGTTTTTAATGAGATTTTAATGTCTATTTTAATGTCAATTATCCCCCCCCCCGGCATCTGCAGGAGCATCCCCAAGTGTACAAGTCCGTCTGGTTGGGAATCACAGATTTAACAACAGAGCAGACAGTCTCCTCCTCCAGCCTCCAACGACAGGTTCAGCTCTTTCATACACTTTATACAAAATAATTCCTGCCTTTGTATCCCAAGTGAAAACTCTCCCTCACACACACACCACAGCAGAGTGTGTAGAGGGGAGAAGATGTGGGGGATGTCTGCGGTAGGGACATTAATCTTCATGTCTCGGAGACGCTTCTGCATGAATAATGCGGCAGTCAGAGTCGCCACAGCGCTACACGTGTGCAGAAACATGTACACAGGGCTTTCTTTATTCAGCTGCCATTGTTGATACGGAAAATAATGCACAAGGAAAAGTTTTCCTCACTATCAAACATACTCTGCATAAAAAAAAAGACTTGCTCGACAATTTCAGAACATCCTCCTCATATTCATCACAGCACACTGGAGCCAAAAGAACCAATAAAGTGCCAATTTAAATGTCATGATTGACGCCCACTGACACGTTAAATACTGCTGTGAAAGCAGCGGGCTGATGGCTGAGGGTGGACACTGATGTTCCCTCCCGGGGCCATGTGATTGTTAATGCTCCTTTAATTAGCTAATGACCTAAACGGCTGCTTCGCCTGATTGGCTGCCCGTCCCGAGCGAGTCGGGTTTTGCTGCTCTAAGCAGAAATGACAATGAATACATTGTTAATAAAAAAAAAAAAACACTCGGGATAGGCTCTGTTAATGGAATTAATAAATCAATTTAGCGTTTGTCCTCGCTGACCTGCTGAAACCAGGAGGAGCGCCGTGAAAATGGTCACTCGCCATCTGGAGGAAAGAAACTGACTGTACTGCTGTTTTTATTACATCTCGTGCTGCAGGAGGTGCTGCCACACAACAAAGAGCTTTTACATTTAGAAACTGTGTAAAGATCTAAATTAAAAACTGATCCTGACTGATCATGCAGCCAAGCCAAAGCCTGATATGTCTTATTCCTCTGTGCCACATAAATCTGTCCAAAAACTATTAAAAGCACATTCATGAGCCGCACATGCGCACTGAATGAAATGTGGTGAATGTGGGGAACTCTGCCGAGGACGAGGTGATGTTTTGGGCTCGATTTGTCTGTTTGTCAGCAGAGTTACGGAAAAACGAATGGCTCGATTTTCATAAAAATTCTAGACAGGTGAAGTCTGGGCAAAAGAGGAAGACGTACAACTTCGGAACAGAACAAATCAAAGAGGATGCATAAATAATTTTTTTACCATCAAGCTTCTTTTACTGCATTCATGTGGTGTTTGAATAATTGAAGAAAAGTGCATTCCCTGACTTAAAAAGTTCACATTCAACATGGAAAGTCACTGAAAATTTAATTTGATCCATTTTCCTTTGTTCTTCGTTGTCACGCAAATACTGAAAACAGCCATCAACGCATTGTTTAAATGCTCTAAGCAATAAAAAACAACAACACATACAACACTGAAGCATCCAAGTTGTTTTCAATTTAAAGCTCATTTACACATTAAAGTTGGAAGAACAACCTTTGAACTTGGGACATGGGACAATCCAGGAAGCACCTGAACGCACCACAGGCTCTCTGAGTCCCATTATAATTCATTTGGAGTGAATCCCACAAACATAAATCCTCACCAGTCCACAAACATCAGTGGCTGGAAATAGTCCTCAGCTAATACATTATTTGAGTATTAGAGTAATCTTTGCTAATACTACATACCCAAGTCAATTATTTAACCTTTTTTTCAGAGATGAAACTACGTATTTATGACTAAAGATTTAAGTCTTCAGCAGAATGAATGAGAAGTGTTGAGAGATGAACTAGAGCATTGTTGGTTTGCTTTGTTTTAGTGTTTTTGTTGATAATAGTGACATTGTAGAAACTCTCCATCGTTATCCTCAAACTGTATATATTGTAGCTTCTAACCATTCAACCATGCTGCTTGGCAGTCATGGTCATGGTCCACTTGCTCTTTGTCTGTTTATGTGCATCTTTCAGTCTGACACACACACACACTGACACACACGCAGCCTGAAAGAAGAGCCAGATGAATGACAAAGGGAGGCGGTTCGCTGTGGGGATTGACAGTAACTCTGCAGACTTAATTAGGACGGCTCCATAAACACTCGATCTGTCTGTCGTCAGATCGAACTCAGCCGTGCACGCCGACCGGCAGCTTCTCCTTGAAACACACTGACCCACATTCACACGTATTCACACATGTATACACAAGTGTGCTCATCTGCATAGACACACAAAACACAAAGGGAAGCGTTTGACAGCGTAAACATTCAATATCCGTGCTGAACCTCACACACACAGACTGAGCGAACACACACGTCTCTGGAAACATCTCCACTACAAACACATACAGAGTAAGCGGCTTGAAAAGTGACAGTTTTCATCATCATCCATTTAGCAGCCCGGCTGAATCACTCCACACAGACGTTATTGCGAGGATGACTGAATGCCCCCTATTACCGGCCCGTCAGTCTGTAAAAGTCCCCCTTGTGGGATTAATAAGGCTTGATTTAATTTGAAAAGAGTGATGTGGTCTCCCCTGTCTCTCGGGACTGTGTGTGGTGATATTCATCTCTCATTCTCTCTCTCAGACATCTCATCTTTTTGTAAACCTCCCCCCCTACGCTGAGTTTACTTTGCTGCCTTCAGCATTAATGACAGACCTGTGGGGATCTGTCTGACCCAAATCAATGCAGAAAATGTGTTAAATTCAACTGAAAACAGCTTTTTATTTTACAGGATGTCTGAAAGGAAACAAATGTTTTTCTACCTACTTCTTTATCAACAACAATAAACCTTTCTGCGCCACATTGGAGGGTAAAAGAAGTCGAATTATATGATTAAAGTGATAAATATCCTCGTAGAGCGTGAGTCATGTTGCACATTGTTTAAGGCAGAGAGATTGTGTGATTGTGGAGATTCTCCCCCACACACACGTGTTACGGAGAGCTGCCAGTACTTCATCACGTCCCGACATAAAAACATGAAACACGGACGAACAGATCTCCCAGAGGAGAAGCCTGAACAACTGAATTGAACCCTGATTTCTTCTGAGGCTTCACCACCGCATTTTTTTTTAATCTAGCAGCATAAATTAACTGACTAGTATCAGTTCTGTGTCTCCAAAAGAGGCGGGATGAAGCATTAAATAGCAACAAAAGAGGTGATAAGAACATAAATTATGTGCCAGCGACAACTGTTTCTCCTCCTGCAGCAGCATGCACCAACTGATGCTCGTTTTTTCAATTAATGAATCCTCTGGTACATAAAATGTCAGAAAGGGTGAAAAATTATCTTTTTTTTTGTGAGTCTCAAACCTGAAGATATTCACTTTAACATGATATTAAACAGAGAAAATGTGCAATAAAAAAAAATTTGCTGGTAAATAAAATACAAGGCTTCAAATTGCTTAATTCAGGCTGAATATTCTAGTTATCCATAAATTTTCTTTTTGATGAACTGATGTTTCTCACAAGTAAATAAAAAGATGTAGAGATGACAAGTGCAAATTTCAATGAATGGCTGAACAAAAGAAACATCATCTTCTGGGTTTTTTTTTTTTTTGGCCCTTGACTGTTTATTTGTCCCTGTAGCTATGGAAACACATGGCAGGCTTTGATGGTGATGGGATAGAGTTCAAGGATGAGGTTGGCTCGTATCAACCCCCCGGGGTGGCTGTGATATTAGTGGTGGAGCTGTGAGAGGGAGATGGGGACTCTCCGATCTCTCTTTCTCTATCTGTGTGTCCTGAGAAACCCGCTCTGCCTCCTGTGGGTCAGAGGCCACTGTGGTCTTTAATTTCCACAGTTTATGAAAAAAGGCTGTTTCTTTCCCACTAAGATATTAATAACAAACACAGAAAGTAAGTGCATACCGGTTCTTGAATACCAATTTCATAAAATCCATTATAATGAAAAGAAATATGGCACAAATCTTAATTCTTTGGCTCCTGTTTAACGCACAATTCTCCAGATACACAAACACACATGAACCCGTGTTTGTTCATATGAGCTCATCTACACTCACTTTATCAGCTGCCGAGGTGTACCTAATAAAATGGCAGTGAAGGGTAGATACATACATGGACACAGACGGAGACTCTGTGTTTATTTCACATGTATTTCTAATATTTTTCTAAAAGCTGACAGACACGGACGAAACCAAAAAGTGCCACTGGAAATTGTAGCAGCAGTGCAGCAAATAGTTCAAGTAAAACGTGACGATCGGACAGAGAAAAACATTTTATCAAAGGTGGATATTAGTAAGAAAAAACTCTCCATCCACATGTTACAATACATTAAAGTCTAAAACGCTGTTTCTACCTTTGCACCACATTATTACGACTTCCTCCACTGAGCTCCCTCTAGTGGATATTTTGCTTAAAATCAATACAAACATAAAGAAAGTGTGGAAGTATGTGTGTAATTGTTGCATCGTTTGAAATGGATAGATCTGCTTTCATACATAAAGGAAACATAAATGAGGCTAAATGTGATGTTTTCCTGCATGTTTCTACAACTTGTAGTATTAAACACCCAATCAGCAGCAATATTAGAGCTGTAAATAGCATATTTAATGCTTATTGGCTCACTGAAGCTGGTGAAATTTACTGAAATGTGGTTTTGAATGACAAGACGTTTTTTGACACTCGATAGGGTTGATTCAGTCATTAACTAAAGGTCACATGTTCACACACAAAGAGCAACTTACTGCGATACGGAGAAGGGTCCCCTTGACGGCCGCCCATCTGTCTTGTCGGCGATCGATGACCAGGATGAAACCAACACCCGTCGAAGACAAACTGGGACACACAGAGAGGCGAAATGTTAAGACAGTTTAAACAGTGGTTAACTTTTACGTCACAACATAAATAAAAACCACAGAGTGCAGCACAGCGTGGAGGGCAAGTCTGTGCTGCACTGCAACGACTCTGAACAGACTTCTAAAAGAGCTCAAGAACAAACACAAAGATATAAAACATACATGTGGCTCTCAGTCAGCGTGCACAGTGAGACGGCGGAGAAGTGTTTTGTAACGCTGCTCTTTATCTTCTCAGACAGCTGGTGCAGTCCATAAAAGGAGATGCTGTGAAGAACCTCCAGATTTCTTGGCCATCAGCCCCCAGTTCTCTCCCTGCAGCCCCCCTTCCCCTGCTGTCCTCTCTCTGGTCCCAGGAGAGAGGAGGGCTGTGTGCTTTACACACCACCAACACTCACTGACAGCAGCATGTGCACATCACCGGCAGACCCCCCTATGGACTCTTTAAAACCTGATGCACCTCAAAAAAATCCAAGTAATCCTCAAGTATTTGACTTCCCGTCCACCATTCTGCAGCCCCGACCTGCACAAAACGTGCGGCAGCAGATAAAAAGAGCTAAATAAAAGCAGGAGATGTGTTTCAGAGGTAGATCCCAGCGTGTTTGAAGGGGAGGGAGTAAAAGCTCTAGACCACCACAGCATCCAGCCGGTCCCCCCTACACTGCCTCCACCAGCCCTCCAATGAGGCACCAGGAGCTGCAGGGAAACGAGCCAATCACAGGACGTCTGCAGGGTGATGAGCAGCTCCAGCAGCCAGCAGATCTGTACAGATGTGGGGGGAGGGGACGGGCTCACAGAGGATGCCACTGTAAGCATGAGGGTTTCATTTATTAGGAATGTTTACCCATGCTGCCTCTCTACTTTATCTCACGGGGACATTTAAATGCATAGCAGCTCTCCTCGTCCCGTTTTGTTCCCGGTTCCCTCCCCTTTAATCTCTTCCAGTTCTCTTCCTCCACTTCTTGGCTCAATCAGCCACACAGACTCGGCTCTCCACAGCCACTCGGGCTTTATGCACAGACTGCTTTACATCTCAGCCGCAGAGGAGGAGGAGGAGGAGGAGGAGGAGGAGAGCGAGTGGGACAAGGGCTTTTACTGCCTCTAAGACATTTACGGCTGCTGAGATGAGAGGGACAGTTATGGTGAACATGGAGCACCTGAGGCTGGAATAAGGAAATCAGAAGAACACGAAGACACGACTCTCTGCTGTCGCTGCTGAAAGGCAACGTCTCAAACTGTGTGTTTTATCGTGTCAGATGCTTTTATTTATGGATGCATTGATATACTGATATATTCAATTTGATGAATGCAATTGCAGAAGCAGATCGAACAGTTTATCGTTGCCTGATATCACTTTTAAACCGGCTAAATGTTGCCACTGGATTCAGACAAAACAGTCCTTTATTATCCTTTAGATTTTTTTAAATTTCTCTGGCACAAAAAGTGTAACAAATAACAAAAATAAACAACAAACATCTATATCTGCATCGACTTTTTGCCAAATTATTATTTAAAAATCGTATCTGCTCATCGGTTGTTATATAAATACTTGTGTTCCATTGATTTCTCAATTGTCTGTTTTTAGTGATGATTAAATGAACAAAACAACTCTTATTTTTTCTCAAAGGAATAATAAAAATGCAAATTAACGCGTGGATACTGTAAATCATATAATGTCTTGAATAGTTATCATACTATAATGTAAACAAATACATGTAGGACTATAACACACATTTGTTCATTTAAAATTCATTTAAAATTATGGTTGGGGGACAATCAAGTGTGAGACTATAGTCTAATAACCTGAAGCGTGCTTTGTATTTTTTTAATTCTTGTTTTAAATGATTTTGTTTGTTCTTACAAAATGCTCTGTTATATAGAGTAATTAATACTAATCTTAATGTATTTTATGTGTCTTTTTGTAGCCATTATTACACCACAACAGGGACTGCAGTGAAGATGGCACATTTATAAAAAAAAATCTATTTCCTTGCACCTTCATGTACCTTAATGCTGCATACATAAAATATAAACAGCTCACTTCAAATATTCATAGAAACCGCCCGGTGATGCTGCTGATCATGCTCCAGTGTCCTAATAATAATTGGATTCCTCAGGACAAAGTGTTAATCTGCTAGTTGTGTGAAAGCCTAATGGCGATGCAGTGATGGAGGAAATTTGCTGCATGAATGCATATGCAGACATCGCGCACACACA